>JAKWJD010001756.1:27657873-28231239 GCA_027705065.1 Solanum peruvianum | reverse complement strand
CATTGCATGCCATCATAGCCCTTGGACAGCACATAGGTCGAGCGGCATCGGGCGTGGCATGCCATCATCGCCTTTGGGCAGCACACACGGTTGGACGACATAGGGCGTGGCATGCCGTCATCTCCTTTGGGCAGCACACACCATCGGACGACGTCGGGCGTGGCATGCCATCATCGCCTTTGGGTTGCACACACGATCGAACGACGTCGGGTGTGGCATGCCATAATATTCCTTGGACAACACACACGGTTGGACGGCGTCGGGCGTGGCATGCCATCATCTCATGGCATGCCATCATAGCCCTTGGACAGCACATAGGTCGAGCGGCATCGGGCGTGGCATGCCATCATCGCCTTGGGCAGCACACACGGTGGACGACATAGGCGTGCATGCCGTCATCTCCTTTGGGCAGCCACACACCATCGGACGACGTCGGGCGTGGCATGCCATCATCGCCTTTGGGTTGCACACACGATCGAACGACGTCGGGTGTGGCATGCCATAATATTCCTTGGACAACACACACTGTTGGACGGCGTCGGGCGTGGCATGCCATCATCTTCTTTGGGCAGCACACAAGGTCGAGCGGCGTCGGGCGTGGCATGCCGTCATCGACTTTGGGCAGCACACACGGTCAGAAGACGTCGGGCGTGGCATGCCATCATCGCCTTTGGGCAGCACACACGGTCGAACGACGTCGAGCGTGACATGCCATCATCGCCTTTGGGCGACAAACACGGTCGAATGACGTCGGGCGTGGCATGCCAGCATCGCCTTAGGGCAGCACACACGATCGAACAACGTCGGGCGTGGCATGCTATCATCGTCTTTGGGCAACATAGACGGTCGAGCGACATCGGGCGTGGCATGCCATCATCGCCTTCGGGCAACACACACGGTCGAGCGACGTCGGGCGTGGCATGCCATCATCGCCTTTGGACAACATAGACGGTTGATCGACGTCGGGTGTGGCATGCCATCATTGCCCTTGGGCAGCACACACGGTCGAGCGATGTCGGGCGTGGCATGCCATCATCGACTTTGGGCCGCACACACGGTAGGACGGCGTCGAGTGTGGCATGCAATCATCGCCCTTGAATAGCACACACGGTCGAACAACGTCGGGCGTGGCATGCCGTCATCGCCTTTGGGAGCACAACACGTCGAGCGACGTAGGGCGTGACATGCCATCATCGACCCTTGGGAAGAAACACACGGTCGAGCGACATCGGGCGTGGCATGCCATCATCGCCTTTGGGCAGCACATACGGTTGGACGGCGTCGGGCGTGTATGGACATCATCGCCGTTGGACAGCACGACGGGTCGAGCGACGTCGGGCGTGGCATGCAATCATTTCCCTTGGGCAGCACACACGGTGAGCGACATCGGGCGTGGCATGGCCATCATCACCTTTGGGCAGCCACACACGGTCGAATGACGTCGGCCGTGGCATGCCAGCATCGCCTTAGGGCAGCACACACGATCGAACAACGTCGGGCGTGGCATGTCATCATCTTCTTCGGGCGACAAACACGGTCGAATGACGTCGGGCGTGGCATGCCAGCATCGCCTTAGGGCAGCATAGACGATCGAACAACGTCGGGCGTGGCATGTCATCATCGTCTTCGGGCATCACACACGGTCGAACAACGTCGGGGCTGGGCATGTCATCATAGCCCTTGGACAATACACACGGTTGGAGGGTGTCAGGCGTGGCATGCCATCATCGCCTTTGGACAACATAGACGGTTGATCGACGTCGGGCGTGGCATGCCATCATTGCCCTTGGGCAGCACACACGGTCGAGCGATGTCGGGCGTGGCATGCCATCATCGACTTTGGGCCGCACACACGGTCGGACGGCGTCGGGTGTGGCATGCAATCATCGCCCTTGAATAGCACACACGGTCGAACAACGTCGGGCGTGGCATGCCGTGATCGCCTTTGGGCAGCACACACGGTCGAGCGACGTAGGGCGTGACATGCCGTGATCGCCTTTGGGCAGCACACACGGTCGAGCGACGTAGAGCGTGACATGCCATCATCGCCCTTGGGCAGCACACACGGTCGAGCGACGTCGGGCGTGGCATGCCATCATCGCCTTTGGGCAGCACATACGGTCGGACGGCGTCGGGCGTGGTATGACATCATCGCCGTTGGACAGCACAGACGGTCGAGCGACGTCGGGCGTGGCATGCCATCATTGCCCTTGGGCAGCACACACGGTCGAGCGACATCGGGCGTGGCATGCCATCATCGCCTTTGGGCAGCACACACGGTCGAATGACGTCGGGCGTGGCATGCCAGCATCGCCTTAGGGCAGCACACACGATCGAACAACGTCGGGCGTGGCATGTCATCATCGTCTTTGGGCGATAAAATACGGTCGAATGACGTCGGGCGTGGCATGCCAGCATCGCCTTAGGGCAGCACACACGATCGAACAACGTCGGACGTGGCATGTCATCATCGTCTTCGGGCATCACACACGGTCGAACGACGTCGGGGCTTGGCATGTCATCATAGCCCTTGGACAATACACACGGTTGGAGGGCGTCAGGCGTGGCATGCCATCATCGCCTTTGGACAACATAGACGGTTGATCGACTTCGGGCGTGGCATGCCATCATTGCCCTTGGGCAGCACACACGGTCGAGCGATGTCGGGCGTGGCATGCCATCATCGACTTTGGGCCGCACACACGGTCGGACGGCGTCGGGTGTGGCATGCAATCATCGCCCTTGAATAGCACACACGGTCGAACAACGTCGGGCGTGGCATGCCGTCATCGCCTTTGGGCAGCACACACGGTCGAGCGACGTAGGGCGTGACATGCCATCATCGCCCTTGGGCAGCACACACGGTCGAGCGACGTCGGGCGTGGCATGCCATCATCGCCTTTGGGCAGCACATACGGTCGGACGGCGTCGGGCGTGGTATAACATCATCGCCGTTGGACAGCACAGATGGTCGAGCGACGTCGGGCGTGGCATGCCATCATTGCCCTTGGGCAGCACACACGGTCGAGCGACATCGGGCGTGGCATGCCATCATCGCCTTTGGGCAGCACACACGGTCGGACGGCGTCGAACGTGGCATGCAATCATCGCCTTTGAAAAGCACACACGGTCGAACGACGTCGGGGGTGGCATGCCGTCAACGCCTTTGGGAAGCACACACGGTCGAGCGACATCGTGCGTGGCATGCCATCATCGCCTTTGGGCAACACACACGATCGAGCGACGTCCGACGTGGCATGCCATCATCGCCTTTGGGCAGCACACACAGTCGAACGACGTCGGATATGGCATGCCATTATATTCCTTGGACAATACACACGGTTGGAGGTGTCGGGCGTGGCATGCCTTTATCGCTTTTGGGCAGCACACACGGTTGAACGACGTCGGGCGTGGCATGCCATCATATCCCTTGGACAACACACACGGTCGAACGGCTTCGGGCGTGGCATGCTATCATCGCCTTTGGGCAGCACACACGGTCGAACGACGTCGGGCGTGGCATGTCATCATAGTCTTTGGGCAGCACACACGATCGAACGACATCGGGCGTGGCATGACATCATCGCCTTTGGACAGCACAGACGGTCGAGCGACGTCGGCGTGAAATGCAATCATCGCCCTTGGGCAGCACACACGGTCGGACGGCGTCGGGCGTGGCATGCCATCATCGCCCTTGAACAGCACACGGTCGAACGACGTCGGGCGTGGCATGCCGTCATCGCCTTTGGGCAGCACACACGGTCGAACGACGTCGGGCGTGGCATGCCATCATATTCTTTGGACAACACACACGGTTTGACGGCGTCGGGCGTGTCATGCCATTATCGCCTTCGGGCAGCACACACGGTCGAACGACGTCGGGCGTGGCATGCCATTATAGCCCTTGGAAAGCACACAGGTCGAGCGACGTCGGGCATGGCATGCCATCATCACCTTTGGGCAGCACACACGGTCGGACGACGTAGGGCCTGGCATGCCATAATATCCCCTGGGCAACACAGATGGTTTGACGACGTCGGGCGTGGCATGCCATCATCGCCCTTGGACAGCACAGACGGTCGGCCGTCGTCGGGCGTGGCATGCCACCATCGCCCTTGGACAGCACAGATGGTCGAGCGACGTGGGGCGTGGCATGCCATCATCGCCCTGGGCAGCACACACGGTCGGACGACGTAGGGCGTGGCATGCCATCATAGCCCTTGGGCAGCACAGACGGTCGGACGATGTCGGGCGTGGCATGCCCTCATCGCCCTTGGACAGCACAGACGGTCGGGCGTGGCATGCCATCATCGCCTTTGGACAGCACAGACGGTCGGCCGTGGCATGCCATCATAGCCCTTGGACAGCACAAACGGTCGGCCGTCGTCGGACGTGCCTGCACACAACGGTCGGCCGTGGCCTGCCCGCATCGGTCGTGGCTTGCGCAACATTGTTCTAGTTCCAAACAAAACTTGCGGATGTTCATGCCGTACATAAATCAAAGGATTTTGAAACAACCTCCATGCATAACAAACATATTCATCTACTTCCCATTATCTATTCTCAAACGTTTCCGCCTAACGTGGCTCTTTCGCATCATTTTCATTACTTTTACGGTTCGTACCATATTGAAACATCTTTTATTTGTGCAAATATGTATCTTATAATTAATTTGACATGTTTAGAAGTGTTTTCGAGCATTTCCATATTTTTCCGACTTTTAATCATTATTTTATAATTTATTTTTACGCTTTTTTAATTTTTACGTCTCTTTTGAAAAATTAAAATTTATTAAATTTTATATTTTAATGTTCCTATATTTATTTGTGAATTTTCGGAGTTGATTTCATGTTTTTTCGATATCTTCCCTATTTTTTATTAATTTATTACTAATTTTTCAGAATTTTTGAAAAAAATAAAAATTAAAAAAAATTGTTGAAAAATATTTTTTATATATATATTAAAGTCATTTATGAAGGCTGATGTGTGTTTTTACCTTAGAACGTGCATATTTGGGTTGTACATTTCCATTATGATTCTCTATAAAATCCATGTCTACTTCTGACACATGGGCAAAACTTTTTTAAGCATATATAAAGGGGGTAGAGGTGTTGGAGGCAGACTGAAGCGCAGGCAGGCAGACGGCATAGGCGTCCAGTGGGCTTAGCAGGCGTGCTGCGTGGGCGCTTGATGGCATGCATGGCTTGTTTTACGCCGTTGGGCGTTTACAAAAACACGTCGGCGACGTCGACGGGTCGAGTGAGGCAACGGCAGGTGGACGCCGAGGGCGTCCTGTGGGATTAGTAGGCGTGCTGCGTGGGTGCTTGACGGCATGCATGGCTCGTCCGTGCTACGCCATTGGGCGTTTACAAAAACACGCCCGCGACGTCTGCAAGGCGTTTGAGGCGGTGGCAGGCGGACGTCATGGGCGTCCTGTGGGCATAGTAGGCGTGCTGCGTGGGTGCTTGACGGCATGCATGGCTCGTCCGTGCTACGCCGTTGGGCGTCAACAAAAACATGCCAGCGACGTCTGCGGGGTAATTGAGGTGAAAGCAGGCGGACGTCAAGGGCGTCCTGTGGGCTTAGTAGGCGTGCTGCGTGGGCGCTTGATGGCATGTATGGATATATATATATATATATATATATATATATATATATATATATATATATATATATATATATATATATATATCCATAATAATCCAAAGAAATCAAGAAGAATACACATTGTAATTGAATGTGGGAATATAAAGGTATAAATTTTTGGATCTAACCACTATATTTTGGTAGTTAAAAAGTTTCAATAGTTCGAATCTAAAAGTGCTTGAAAATATTATTTTTAAGAGGAAGAAGAACATCATTTTAAAAGGCCTAAAATGGATGTTATAAGTTGCTATAAACATTATTCCTTTTTTAGTCTTTACTTATGGTTAAAATATTTACCTTTAAACATACTTTTTTTTAGAAAATAAGTAGAAAAGTAGGCTTATATTTAACATAAATATTTGTTTTAGAAAATAAGTAGAAAAGTAGGCTTATATATTTACCAAAAATAAATGTGACTTTAGAATAAGTCATAATAGCTAAGCCTATTTTTATACTCTTTACATTATCCCTTTATAAAATATATTGTCTATCCTTACACTCCTTTAAATGAAATATTTTTAAAATATTCTAATTCCTTAACATACTATTTCAAGGTTTTACATATTCAACATGTCCAAAATACAAGATACATATATAGGTCATACATAAATACATATATATATATATATAATATATATATATATATATATATATATATATATATATATATATATATATATTATATTTCTCTATCTAATCTATTATTTATTTTATAATTTATAAATTTCTATACTTCACAAACATTATTTTAAATCTAATCTATTTTAATTTATCTCTACATAATAAGCATTCACATGATTTAAAAAACTTACATGTATATACTATATTTTTATAATAAATACATTTAAGATCACAAAATCTATAAAATATTTTAACATCTAGTATCATTTACTTTTTATATAGTTTTTAGAAAAAACTCCATTATATATATTTTATTTAAATTATACATCACATATTACTACAAATTTATACCGAACTACTATTATATTTTTAATCCATGTCTTAATAAGACGACCAATTTTCATAAATTTAACATCTATATATTTTAATATAAGTTTATTATGATACAACATATCATACATTTAAATACATTTATTATTTATTTATTTTTACCACATAGTGAAAATACTACTATTAGATTTATTTAATAAGATATATATGTCATACCTTGTATTTTACTTTTTCTTTTTACTAAGTAATTAAATTATCATTGATTTTTAAAGCAAATAAATAAACAAGTTTTCCAAATCATATTTTCCTAAATTGAGTTTAAGGACTATCTTCGGATAGGCTCTGAGGGGTGCTTAACACCTTTGCCTCTAGTAACAAAAACTCTTACTCAGAATTTCGTTGGTTTTGCAAATCAAAAACAGAGTTTACATTTACATAAAAATAAGGTTTTCCTAATATTTTCCTTAAAAATTAGGTGGAGACTCTAAAACAAAACAAAATATATTTTTCCAAAAAATCAGAGTGTCAGCGATATTATGTTGTGAACTGCTTCAACTAGTTCGAAATAGGGGTGTAACACATGCTTCATTTAGAAAGCTATAGTTCTATTTTGAATAATAGACTTAAGGCTCCTTGGAAATCTCAGTTGCCGTTCTTCTAGTGTGAAAACATTTTTATACTGCTTTGGGAATACTTAGTCCCGTTATACTATTTTTGAAGCAAAGACTTCACTTTACACTGAACTGATCCAACTCAAGTCTTAAACGAAGTTAACACATTCGTAAAAACCTATGAAAAACTGAAATGAACTTCTTCTTATTCTTATCTTTACTCATTACTCAACCTGATCTTTAAGTCTTAAAACAAGTTTAACGAATTTGTAAAAGACTTCTTGAAGGAACTCCAAGAACTCTCTAGACTTGACTCTAATTTTTCCTTGAATTTGAAGTTATGGATTCAAGGTTGTAAATTCGTGCTTTTGGATGATTTTTATATGATTAGAATTCATTTAGAGTAGTTAGAATCATTAGGAAGTATTAAAACACCTTAGAAGGGCTAAATCAGACTAAACTATGAAAACTGGGCAAAAAACGCCCGATTTAGGCGCGCCGCGCCAGCCTCAATTGACCGAAGCTTGAATCTGGTGCATTGGTGGCGTGTTGCGCTAGACTCCAAGTGACTTAGATCGTTTTCTGGCGCACTGCAGGCGCGACATGCCTAGCTTTGCCCAGGTGCGTCTGACGGATTTTTTCACTCCTTTTTCATCTCCAAACCTCCCTAGTTCTTTCGCCAAACACTTGGTACTATTGGTACCCTCAATACCTATTCGATACAACTCAGAAATGACCCAGAGAAACAAGAATCAACCAACCATAGGGAACCAACAATTCAATCAATGAGATCATCTATCCTTGGAAGAGGATAATTATTGTTAATGATAACCTTATTCAATTGGCGGTATTCTATACACATCCTAAGGGAACCATCTATCTTTCTTTCTTACAAACAATATTGGAGCCCTCCAGGGTGAGAAACTTGGTAGAATAAAACCTTTATGTAACAGATCATTCATTTATTCTTTCAACTCTTTTAACTTTGCTTGTGTCATTCTATATAGCGAAATAGAGATAGGATGAGTATCTAGAATGATGTGTATGCCGAAGTCTATTTCTCCGGGTAGATCATCAGGAAAACATCTGGAAATTCCTTTACTATAGAAGCTGACTGAAGGGAAGGTACCTGCTTAAGTCAGTAACTCAGACTAAGTGATAGATAAACCCCTTGGAAACTAACTTTCTCGCCTTAAGGCACGAAATGAATCGACCCTTAGGCATTACTGAACTGCTTTTCCACTCTAAGACTGACTCATTTGGAAACTGAAACTTGTCTACTCGAGTTCTACAATGAAATGAGGCATAGTAGGCATGAAGTTAGTCCATATCAAGAATGACATTAAAATCTACCATGTCTAACTCAACTAAATCAGCCATGGTACTCTTGTGACTGACGGAAACAGGACAATCACAATAGACTCTTCTGCTAGAATGTATTCACCAACAGGTGTGGAAACACTGAATGACTCAAAAAGTTGCTCCGGAATAATATCAAAGTTCATAGTATCATATAAAGTTACAAAAGACAAACTCGCTCCTGAGTCTAGCAATGCATAAAAAGTAAAGTCAATGACTTGAATCATACCAGTGACAACTTCTGGTGAACTCTCATGCTCCTGGCGAGTGTTGAAAACATATAAGTGGTTTGTTCCTCCGCTTGTACCGGAGGTAGCTTCCCTAGGTGCAACCCTGTCTGGTGGAGCAACTGATGAAAGTTGGCTCTATTGCCCCCCATTACCATTTTCTTGCTTGTTCTTTGTACACTCCCTCATGAAATGCCCGGTTTGACTGCACTTGAAACAACCAGTGGAACCCTCACTACAAACACCGGAGTGGTTCCTACCACACTTGGCGCAGGCAGGAAGCTTACTACCCTCTTGTGCCACACTACCATGTGAATATGCACGCTTAGCTTTTGAATTCTGACCATAGTATTCACCCTTGTTCTTAGGTGCAAGTGCACTAGTAGATGATGTGGTAGGACCCTTCTGTTTTTGTTGGAAGGATGACCGGTTGGTATTACTCTTCTGTTGCCCGGGCTCATTCCCTGTCTTAGGTCTCTTGCTTCTATACTATTCTCTGTCCCTCAGCTTCTCCTTTTCAACCTTCTGCATATACACCATCAACCTGGATATGTCCATGTTGCATATCAACATTGCAGCTCTGCCCTCTTTGCTTGATGCACCACCCAAGCCAGCAACAAGCAGACTTATCCTGCTCCTCATGTCCTTAACCATTTCAGGAGCATAGTAGGATAACTGGGTGAACTTCAACCTATACTCATGCACACTCAAAGTGTAATGCTTCAGGGTAAGGAGCTCTCGGACCTTAGCCTCTTTCAATTCTCAAGAAAAGAAACGCCCCAAAAAGCCTCTTCAAAATAGGCCTAACTCGGATGTGGTGCATCCTCATCTCTGCCCTTCTTCACTGATCGAACCAAGTCCTAGCCACATTCTTTAGTTGATATGCAGCTAGCTTGAATCTTTCATCATCAACCACATGCATCACATCAAAACCCTTTTTCAACTCTTCCACTAAGTTTTTCGGATCCTCAGTCGTGCTTGAACCCATGAAACTTGGGGGATTCATCATTACGAACTCACGAACCCTTGAACTTTCAGTCTCTCCTTGTCAAGCTCATCTCTGTTGCCCCACTTGGTTAGTCACCGCTTGACTTAACATCCGGATAGCTTCACGGAATTCAATATTGGTGACTTCTCTTTGAGGTTGCACATTTGGTGCATTCGGTACCTATGGCTCCTAAACATTCCTCCTAGATGGGTAACCTCTTGTTGCTCTTCGTGGAGGCATGATGATATGAAATATGCGCAAGCACGAATTAGAGAGAAATTTTCTAGATATAAACTCTAATGCACGAAAAGGAATATGAAAGAAGTGAGAAATTCCTAAATTTTGCAGCCTCCGAATCATATATGTGGCGCGCTTCACACCGATGACTAGGACTCTACAAACACGGATTCATAGAATCCCTAGTAATCTTGAACTCTTTGTCTAATACCAAGTTTATCACGCTCTGAGTCTACACCATGGACGTGGCCGACACTCGATGACCTTTGCTGGACTCGAGCAAACCCTTGGCTTGACTTACTTAACTCAGCGGAAGATAATAATCATAACTTATCTGAAAAGAGTATCATAATTGAGAATGTTATAAAGCTGAAACATTCAAACTTAATCAAAAGCTGGCAATCCAGATCTTAAAAAAAGAGATAATACTAAAAAGACTAAGAGGACTAACATTAGACTGTTTATCTACGAAGACTCTAAAACTAAGACAAATTTTCGTATAGACCCCACAACATCCTAATAAACAAAGTATTGGAAAGCAATAAATGTGTCCTCCAAAATGCAAAGAGGCTCACCACTAACTTCGAGTGCTCAACTTGATCAACGAAGTGCTGGATGGTGTTGATCCTGATTAACTGCGTCTGCATCATGACACAATGCAGACATACTGGTATGAGTATATTGAATGTACGAGTATGTGAGTCGGAATTCTAAACAACATAGGCTAGAAAAGAGTCTGGAGAAACACTTACCTTGGCTCTACTCAACTCGTGAATAACTAACTCATTCCAATGTAAAACAAATTTTTTAAAAAATAAGTGCAATATAACGAAAACTTGTTAGAAAATATGTTGTAAACTTTGAATGTATAAAAGGATACAATTAATTCTGAGATATATGTAAAAGTAAAAGTAAATTGATGTATATAAACAAATACATTTAACTTTCGTGGGAGTTTCTTTAACCAACAACAATCACTTAAGAGCTATAGTGATGATATAGTGATCTACCTCACGCTGCCAGCATAATCTACCCTGCCAAAGGTATAAGACCTGAAATGCGTAATGAATCCACTTGTCTACTATGAAAAGGGTTCATCCAAAAAGTATGACCTTTTTTCTAGCCATGGTGGATATATGTTTTTATGGGGGCTGTGAGTTGTTTAAACTCTCCCCCATATCAGTGCTCAATATTACTCCAAAATATACTGGCTCTTATGTTTTTATAACATACTGATTCTGTGGTTTGAGATTAGTGCTCAAAATATACTTAGCTTAAAAAATATCTTTGAAATCTTTGTTTCCCTACTTGCTTCATTTAGAAAGCTATAGTTATTTTTTGAAAATTAGCCCTAAGTATCCTTGGAAATCTCAGTTTCCATTTGTCTAATGTGAAAACATTTCAATAGTTCTTTGGGAATACTTAGTCTCCATATACTGTTTTTGAAGAAAAGAATTCACTTTACTCTGAACTTAATTCAACTTAAGTCTTAAACGAAGTTAACACATTGGTGAAAGACTTATGAAAATCTGAAAAGAACTTCTTCTTATTCTCATCTTTAATCATTACTCAACCTGATCTTTAAGTCTTAAAACAAGCTTAACGAATTTGTAAAAGACTTCTCAAGGAATTCTAAGAACTCTCAAGTCAACTCTAATTTTCCCTTAAATTTGAAGCTATGGATTCAAGGTTATAAATTTATGTTTCTGGATGATTTGTATATGATTATAGGTCATTTAGAGGAGTTGAAATCATTAGTAAGTGTTAAAAGACCTTAGAAGTAAATTAGACTAAACTACAAAAATTGGGCAAAAAATACCAATTCGGGCGCTTTAGGGCGCGCCGCGCCAACCTCAATTGACTAAGGGTCGGTCTGGAGATATAGTGATGCGCCGCGCTAGACCCCAAGTGACTGAGGCTACTTTCTGGCGCTCTGCAGGCGCGACGCGCCTGGCGTTGCCCAGGTGCGTCAGACGGATTTTTCAACTCATTTTTCATTTCCAAACCCTCCAACCTCCCTAATTCTTTCACCAAAAACATAGGACTATTGGTACCCTCAATACCCTCTCGATTCAACTCATAAACAACCCGTAGAAATAAGAATCAACCAACAATAGTAGCCAACAACTCAATCAACAAGAATTCAACACTTCTCTTCAAAAACTTCAACTTTTAACATGTAAACAACTCATAATTTGCTGAATATAAACAAATTGGTGTGTGTGTGAACTAACTCAACATAAAAGATCTCACATACCTTAATAGGGATCACCCTCGACGAATTTCACTCGCAATGCCTTGGCGTTCTTGACGAAACCTTGATCTTTCTCCCTTCTCCTTCTTCTCTTCTCCTTTCTCCCAAGCCCTAAGCGTGAATTGATTTTCCAAAACTGACTTAAGGCTTATTTTTACCCCAATTAACCCTTAAAATTAATTAGGAAATAATTGAGTGAATAGACTAGTTTGCTCTTACTTAAATCCGGAATCGGACTTTCCTCACTTCAACAATCCAACTTTCGATAGACATATCTCCCTCATACGATGTGCAAACTCAGCGACATTGGAAATATTTCTCCAAGGGCTTTTCAACCATATCAAGAACTACCTCTAACTCATCCTGAGCTAGAAGTTATGTCTGTTTGAAAATGACCAAAACTCACCTCTTAAACTTAGAAAAATTTCCAGATTTTCTTTTTTCTTTCCAAAAGTGATCATTTTTAATTTCATAGGTTATTATTAGTTATTTCGAATCACAAGATGTTACACTCCTTTTCCTTTTGTCCCTTTATATGTTTATAATTAATTATTTGTGGTAGGTTAAATAAAATAAAATTTGTTTTCACTAGTTAATTTGTGTAGTTTCTATCTCATCGCTTCTCCCTTTATTTATTGTTTAGTTTTGTTTTTATGCTTATTATATTACCCAGTATTGCATGCTAAACCAATTAATTAAAATAATAAAGTTACTCTAATTGTTTAATATTACTATCAACTAGTCTCGCATGCTTAAATAGTTAATTAAAACAATAACGTGAGTTGATTGCTTGGTACTTATCTAAAATTATTATCACCTAGCTTGGATGCTTAATTATTTAATCAAAATAATAGAATAGCCTTAATTTTTTAATATTATGTTATCCCCTAGTTTCCATGATTAACTAAACAATTAAAATAATAATGTGATCTTAGTTGTGTAATGTTGGTTATTACCTAGTAATCATGCTAAGAAAATCAATAATAAATGAAGTGACCTTATTTTCTACTTGTAACCCCCACATAAATTGCATGAGGTACGATCGGGATCCATATCCGTGGACCTCCAGGAACGCCTAACACCTTCCCCTCGAGGTAATTTGAACTCTTAGAATTATCTCTAGTTCACTGATCTCTAGTTAGACTAGTTAAGTTAGATAGGTTCCCTAACGTGCCTTAATTCGTTAGGTGGCAACTCTTCAATTTTTAAAAATCCCGAAAGTGTTGCTAGGTGGTGCATCAAAACCCTTTTAGCGAAACAAATGGGGTGCAATAGAATGATGGCTCCGCTGGGGATATTATGGTCTTACCATTACATGTTTCATTTGATTTATGTGGGATTTACTTTATTTGGTTATTTCATTATACCATGTTTAGTTGTTATTTGTTTTCTTATTTATTGTCGATTTTCCATGTTCCACCCTTTGTCCTCTTCTTTCACCATTTCCGTTTTCCCTTATTTGTGTACTTGCATGGTTGATCCTATACCCTCTTTCCTTATTTTCATGATTTTGTAATATATTTATATGTTTACATTATTTTACGTATGCATTTATTTAATTATTTATGTATTTATCGCTTTTATAAACTACCTATGTACTGCTCTGATAATTGGCACTCCGTTCATAGTTCCCCCCAATTGGGACCTCTTCTTTTTTTTTTTTTACTTTTTACTGTGATGTTGTGCCTTTGCACCTCTCACAACTACTCTAGTTATCTTCAAATGCCCATTATAGAGAGCCGGGATATGCATGAACGGAATAGATAATTTACTCCTACGAAACCACGAGCTTTCTCGCATAGAATCCCTTTCAAGTTCATGTCAAGTCAACTCTTAGAAATCCTTGTTAGGTCATACATGCTGCATAATCCCTAGGTGGTTTTACCCTTAGTGTCAACTAACACAATTAGTATCCACCCTATTGTCTTATTTCCCCCAACACCCTTTAGACAAATTGCATATTTATGTGTCAATGTGATCAATAATAATTAAATCAAGACAAATTTTCCAAAGTTTAGTTTAGAAGTCGTTTGTTATTTTTTTTTGCACAGTCATGGATGATTTCAACTCCCCAAACCCTCAAATGGTCGTAGAGGTGAATTATAGTCTAAGGAGCTGGTGGATGGATATAAAGAGAGACCACAAAAGAGAGATTTGTCAGTCGTTGGGCGGTCTTACCATCCTTATCCTCGTCATACCGAGCCCTCAACTGATTAGGGCCTTGTTGGAATTTTGGGATGGTTTTCAAGTTTGTAGATTTCAACTTGACACCAACAATTGAAGATATTAGTGATTTCATCGACTTCCTATACCATGAGTGTGAAATGATGGTACCACATAAGTCATCATCAAGGGAGTTTCTAAAAAGTCTGGGGATGAAGCTTAATCCTACCTTAGTTTATTAGACCTTGGGTGGATTTAGGACTTTGAATACTCATGATTTACCTGAGATGATAGCTACTACTATTTTAGCGATGAATTCGAGTGCTCCGCTGAGGAATGAGAAACATATCGCTTAAATGACTTTGCCATTAGCCTATTAGAATCCTTGTTTTTTCCTAAAATAAGGGAAAGAATAGACACATGTTTGAGTTATGTGGTTCGAGACATAACTCAAAGTGAGGGCGAACCTAGGAAAACTATTACTACCTGTATACACGCAAGTGTACATGGTCGTACAAGTAATATAGAATATTTAAGAAACGAGTTATCGTTCCCAAGGGACTTATAATCAATTCATATTTAACACTTAAAATTACAAATAAAAATAAAAGAAACTATTTCAAGAGTTGATGATTTATGGCTAACTACAAAGAATTATAAACTAAATAAACGTAACAAAATGTGAACGACTTTAAGATGATGTTTCAAGCAAGTAAAAGACAATTCCAGGGTTGCAACATATATTTAATTTCATGCATTGTAGTATTAGATTTGAACTGATTTCAGTTGTCAAGAAAATGGTTTATAGGGTTTATTATATGAGTCGGGCTACACACCTTTCGTCACCTACCCCATTTAGATTCCTAACTACATTATTGAGCGATGATAAATAACTAATTGTCAAGTATTTATATTTCATCCTATTTCGTAACCAAACGAGCTTTTTGTCCGGGCGTCACCCTTAAACACTAATCACCTCAATTTAATGGGTCGATCAAGATCTCTATATCCTCTGGTCTATATAACCTCTCCTTGGGTCGATTTAAAGATTAGACACTAGATTTATCTTATGGTACACAAGAATAAAATAATAAAACAAGAATATAGAAGTAACTTGTGTTGACAACCGAAGCTCAATTCATAAACCATTAAATCAACATTCAAATCATAGCTACAGCCCCAGAACTAGGGTGTTTAGCTACTCATTCTATTCGAAAGCCACAAAAGACAATTGTCCTTGCTCTATCTTCTTTAGGGGTTATTACTTCTTTGGTAGCTCAACACATGTACTCTTTACCTGCTTATGCATTCATAGCACAAGACTTTACTACTCAAGTTGTTCATGCGATTTTTTGAAAAATAGAAAAGTTAGAAGATCAAAACCTATTACAAACTTGAATTCTTGAGCTTACACACCTAAAAAAACATCTAACCCTAACAATGGCGTACTTCGGATCTATTTATAATAGTAGATAAATTTAAGAACAAATCCTACTCAAATTTGAACTCCTAGTCAATGTTTAAAACTTGGAAGAGTCAGAATTTTAATAGGGTGGCGCGCCTGCCATTGTGCCTAGAACATTCTTTATTCGTTGTTGGCTTTGGCGTGTCGTGCCTACCAGTGCACCTAGGAAGTGTTGCATTCTGTAGCATACTGATGTGATAATCCCCTATCGTGCCTGTGAAGTGACTTTGAGCGTCAGGCCTTGGCGCAGTGCGCCTAGAAGTGTGCCTCGCCTAGGTGCTTCCATCCTTAGCAATTTTCATGTCCGTCTTTGCTTGTCTCTTCTTTGTTAAAACTCCTATCTTCCCGGGAGTTCCTGAAAACTTCTAATAATATATATTAGTGCATAATCATTGCAAGCATCACAAAATCAAGATAATGAAAAGATCACCCTTTAACACCATCAAATCATGGGCAAATATTGACTACTTAGGCATATAAATATGCCTAAGATCACCACCCTACACTTTGACTTTTGTTTGTCCTCCAACATCTTTAGACTATTAACTCTTTTTCATAACCTTTGTCTTTATCAATTAACCTTAAAATCAACCAACCCTTTTTAATAATGATCTTGTAGTTTACATTGGATGCAACAATTTTCAACATATATGCCAAGTACAACACATGCTCAATTAATGACTATTTTATTACTTTTTTGTGCTAATGCAAACTCATACCATCACATCAATTAGATACTCCTACACATGTTATGAATGCCCATTTGTTTATGTTTTGAGTACAATCTTTCACTCAAGCAATATCAAAATCACAAGGCCTATTTTTCAAAATAATTAACTCACTCTCACAAACAAAGTTCTTACTTTCCTCAACATATCATATGGTTGCCCATAGTGTAGTTTAACTTTCACATTGTACTTCTCAAGGAATCAAGAGGAATTTCATTTGGTTGTAATTTCGGCTTAAGGTAAGGGAGGAAATATTTGGAAATCATTATAGTTTCTACACCTCCCTAATGCACATGTTATCATTTATCCAACACCCTCCTTCATAACTATTCTTTTCTCCTAGTACACAATTCATGACTATACACCGCCTTTGTTGCTCCATATTTTCCTTTTTATTTCTTTTCCAATTTTTTATATATGCTTTTGTACTAGCCACCCAAACTCTAGATTTTTCATCCAGGTAATGTGCACATAATCCTTGGTAGGATCAGGGCCAATGTTTTGAGCATAGATCTAAATTAGCCACCATCGATTTTAGTAGAGGTGCACATTGTCATTAAGGACTAGGTCCAAATTAGAATTTTCTTTTCCACACAATGTAGCAATCACCCTTATCTCATTCAATCATAACCACCAACCCTTCTTCTTAACATAGTTCATTAAGGCCTTTCAGATGATCAAAAGACTTGGTATCAAACAATGGGTTTCAGCTTATCATGCGGCTTATCAAATGAACAAGGCTAAAGGATTAATAGGGCTTTAGAAAGGGTAATTCCATGGTAGACACACAAGTAGAGTCAAGAATTGACTATTTCAAATAAACGGATCAATCGCATTCCCTAGATTGTACAAACTACTCATTCAACACACATAAGACAAGTTCAAGATATCAAGTTAAGAACGAACCATTCAATTCTCACCGCACGTGGCATTGTGACACATATAAGAATTCATCAACGCTTATACAAGTTGCATTACTGTATTACTACACAATTAAGACCTTTTTTTAATTTTAAGTCAAACTTAAGAACACATGCTAATTACAAGGTCAACAAGTTATTGCATTCTTCCAAGTATAACTACCCATGAAGTTTGGCTAACTCACCGGGACATAACATCAAAAGACAAAGGTTGTTTTTTCTCATTCCTACTCCTATGTGACTAATTTTCCCTTAAGACGACTGTCATTCATCTATCATTGGGAACTGTCACTCCTAAGACGACTCTAAGACTCGATAAAGCAATAAACTATTCCTGTTCGGTTTAAAGGGACACTTCTCAGTAAAAGTTCTGAAAACAAACTCCAAAGAACCCAAAACAAGAAAAAAAAATAAAGAAAAAAATTGAACTAAAAAATTTAAACTAGACTCAATAAAACAATAAACAACTATATACACAAAGAAACCTCACCCCACACTTGAAAAGTAAGCGCTATCCTCAGTACACACGTAGAACAAAGTATAAGGTAGGAAGACTCCCTGGGGCCTCTAGGTCTCATCTTCACCGCGATCGAACACCATTCACCATTAAGGCATTCGCGTCATCCAGAACGTCATCTTCCTCTTCATCATATATTACTTTATCAAATGGTAGGCTCATCATCACCCAAAGTCTCCAAAAAGGCGGGACCAATCTTGCACAAAAAGGCGCAACTCAGCCATACCAAACATGTGGGCCATAATGTGGTCATCACGGGCTTCTATGTCGGGAGAGGACAAGACAGACCTATGAGATATATCTAGAGCCTTTGTGAGAGTTACATCAACCAACTTACCCGTCAGATCTAGTTTCCTATCAATAGTCATGTCTACCTCCTGCTCTTCAATCTCATGACCCTTCAGAAAATGGGGTAATTAGTCCCCCATAACAGAACCTCCACCCAAAATTTTTCATAAACTTAATCATATTCTATCTCAAAATAGCCCCCAGATTAATGGGAATCCCTTTCATAAATATATAGACTAAAACTACCTTATCTCGACTTACATCAGTCAAATATTTAGCAAGAAGTAACACGCTACACATTATTCTCAACCAAACTTTATCCACCTAATTAAAATTAGATAAATTGAGGATATTATGACTCCCGGTATCCCTATTTTTCTCCCATCTAGCATTCAAAGTCAATCTCACAGAAAGTATGTGGGATATCCTTATAAGGAGGTTTATCCTTCAAGTCATTAAACATATCAAAATCACAATTAGGGGTTCCCAACACCTCATTCAGAATTCGGGCAGAAAACTTAACATCTTTTTCCCTCACATGCACAGTCTTATATTTTGTTTCAGTTAACCAATTAGCATAAATTATCTCACGAATGTCAAATTGCAATCTCCTAGATTTTCAAACATAAACCGCAATCCTAACTCATTCACATTGCTATATATAGCAGGAAATTGGGACTGTAACCATACCTTATTCACAAATTAATCACCCATGTATTTTGCTTCCCTTTTAAATTCAAACCATTCCCAGTCATACCTTTTGACCGCCTTTTAGCTAAATTTTTGTGCCGGTTCTTGGTCACTAGAAGGCCCGAAAGCTTCACCATTTTGACTTCTCTTTGAACCCATCACATTTTTTTCTTTAGGGGACATTGAAACCTGTTAAGAACAGAAAACTAAAGAAAAAGTAAAAAAATAGAGGAGGGGATCGGTTTGGGCAGTGTAAGGGAGGGAAGAAATAGATGTGAGAATGGAGAAGAAGAAAAGGTTGAGAAGTGTTGGATTTATAGTAGGGAGTGGGAAGAAAAGGTTGGTAGAGTTTAATGGTGGATGGTTATGGAGGAAGTGGGAGGTTGAAGGAAGAAGAATAAGAGTTGGGAGAGACTTGTGGGTTGAAATCGTGGGAATGGGGGAAGAATTTGGGTTCTGGGGGTTTTTATTTTGAGTTGGTCAAAAAGAAAATAGGTGAAACCCAATTAAAAAAATAATTGGCTGTTAATGCGATGGTCGGGCGGCGCACCTCTATCGGTCATGAGTAATCACTTCGTCTATCATGTCTTGGAGTGGCGCGCCCTATAGTGCCCAACATACACACTCTATGCGCGAAAGGTGGGCGATGCACCAGTATCACGCTTGGGAATGATCTCTTAGGTATCCAGCCGTCATGGGTACAAGTATTTTATTTTATTGTTTTCTATTACAAACTAAGTTACGGTTAATGAAAAATCACATCTTACTAAAATAACCTATATTCTATAAATTTAAACTACACTAAAAACATGAAATTTCAAGAATTGAAAAAGAAACTACCTATCTATTACATATTATGCTTGGGTTTTCTCCTATGTAGCGCTTGATTTAAAGTTACGGCACGATGTGTTTGTTATGCCACCTTTTTGTCTTATTTTTATATAATTTGACATTATGATAATCGTGGAGCCTAAACTCCTCAAGTTCATGCAGCTGATTCACTTTCTTTTTACCAGCTAGCTCTGGGTCCAAGTTTAACTTCTTGATTGCCCAATAAGCTTGATTCTCTAATTATGCTGGCAAGTGACATGCTTTTCCAAATATGATGTGGTGCAGTCATGTACGCCCACAGTGCATCATCTAACTTCTCAAACCAATCTTTCCTTTGTGCATTCACCATTTTCTGCAAAATCTGATTAACCTCTCTATGCAACACCTCCACTTGGCCACTTGTTTGAGGGTGATAAGTTGTAGCAACCTTATGACGAATACCATACTTAGCAAAAAGGTTCTTAACAAGATGGTTAATGAAATACTTACCTCCATCACTCATAATATCCCTTCGAGTGCCAAAGCGAGTGAAAATGTGTTTCTTGATGAACTTTATAACCACCCTTGAGTCATTAGAAGAAAGAGTGACAGCCTCGACCCATTAGCTCACATAATATACCTTCATAAGTATGTATAGGTTTCCATTAGATGGTGGGACTGAACCAATGAATTCAATACCACATAGATCAAATATTTCCACCTCCAAAATATTATTTAAGGACATCTCATGTCTTGTTGAAATGGTATCCAATCTTTGGCACCTATCAAAACCCTTCACAAAATCAATAGAATATTTAAACAATGAAGTCTAAAAGAAACCAGATTGTAGTAACTTATGAGCGGTGTGCTCCCCTCCATGGTGACCTCTATATGGGATAGTATGAGAACTCTCTACCACTTTGTTAACTTAAGACTCTGAAATGCACCTTCTCACCAGGGGGATACTCTCCACTTTCTATCAAGTTCACAATGTCCGCATACCATGACGCTTGAGAGATATCCAGCGTCATCAATTGCTCATCCACAAAATCTTCCCGGATTCGCTCAACTTAATTCATGTGAGAAGTCCTCCAATCTAGATAAGTGATCAGCTATCTAGTTTTCAGTACCTTTTCTATCTTTGGTCTCAAGGTCAAATTCTTGGAGAAGCAATATTCAACGAATCAACCTTGGTTTAGCATCCTTCTTATTGAGTAAGTACCTAATAGTTGCATGGTAAGTGAAAAAATTTACTTTAGAGCCTACCAAATACGATCTGAACTTGTCGAAAGCGAACACTAGCACTAGTATCTCATTCTCAGTCTCTATGTAATTAGCTTGTATAATGTTAAGGGTTTTATCATGTAAATGGAGTGGAATACTCATTTCTTTCTCTGTCTCAACACTGCACCCACTACTACATCGCTCGCATCACACATCAATTCAATTGGTAATTCCCAATCAGGGGCAATTAGAATGGGAGCCTTAATTAAGTTCTTTTCAACATCATAAAATCTTTTAGACATATTGAATCAAAGTCAAACTTCACCTCCTTCTCCAAAAGACTTCATATAGGTCTTGCAATCTTGGAAAAATCTTTGATTAATCGCCAGAAAAATATGCATAACCAAGAAAACGACGCACCTCTTTTATAAAAATGGGAGGGGAAATTTCTCAATGAATTCTACCATGGCCTTTTCAACCTCTAACATAGAGTTAGACACTTTGTGTCCCAACACTATCCCCTCTCTAACAAAAAATGACACTTCTCCCAGTTCAATACTAAGTCAGTGTCTTCACATCTAGACAGTACATTATCAAAATTCCGGAGACATACCTCAAAATACTTCCCAAAGATTGAGAAGTCATCCATGAACACCTCTACAAAGTCTTCCACCATGTCATGAAAAATGGCCGTCATACACCTTTAAAAAGTAGTCGGTGTATTGTAAAGTCCATATGGCATGCGTTTGAAAGCATATGTGTTGTAAGGACAAGTGAATGTGGTCTTTTCCTGATCCTCAGGTGCAATAAATATCCGATTATAACCGGCATATCCATCTAAGAAACAATAGTACTCTTGTCTTGCTAGTCAGTCAAGCATCTGATCAATGAAGGGAATAATATAGTGTTCTTTCCGGGTAGCATCATTTAGTTTCTGATAATCCATAAAAATTCTCCATTCGGTCACTGTTCTAGTAGGAATAAACTTATTCTTTTCGTTCCGTACCACTTTCATACCTCCCTTTTGGGAACACATTGTAGTGGACTTACCCAGTTGTTGTTAGAATTGTTTACACAATTCCAGCATCTAACCACTTTATTACCTCTTTCCTGGCCACCTCTTTCATCAAAGGATTTAGTCAACGTTGATGTTGTACACTTGGTTTGTGATCATCTTCCATGAGGATTTTGTGCATACGCGATGACAGAGTAATCCAAAATATCAGCCATGTGCCATCCTATCACCTTCTTTCTCCGTATTAGGATCCTCAGTGCCGCATCAATCTGTATTTCAGACAATTCTGCTGAAACTATAATGGGAAAGTTTCATAAGTACTGAAAAATGCATACCTGAGGTGAGCTGGCAGTAATTTTAATTCTAGCTTTGGGATTCCTCAATGAAGGGTTTGGGTGGAAGCCCTAACTCACGTTCTAATGATTCCACTCTCCGCTTGTGAGGCTCCACAAGTGCCATAATTTAACATGTTTCTATCTCTTGGGCCTCAGTGTCTTCCTTTTTATTATGACCTAGCAACACTCTTTCTAGAGGGTCTTGTGGGCACCACTATGACTCTACTATACGATTAACCATTGTAATAGCAGACTATTCTCACGGGGCTAATTTTTCACCTCGTGGGACAGTCTATGAAGGCTTGCACAGCCCTTAAAAACTCAGTCCAAAACATCCAAACAAACACCGAAGGATGTAACAAACAAGACAGTCAAAACGCAGCCCACAAAACAGTCAAGGAAAGGCAATATAAGGAAGACAAAGTTTGGGAGGCAAGAGACAATTTTCCAATATATTTCTCCAAGTCTTTCTACAAGATAATATGCCTAAAAACTCTATACTAAGTTCTTATATGAAAGTCAAAAACGTTTGGGGACAAACCCCAATGGAAAAGCTACAAATGGAAATCTTTACAAATCTCAAAAGTAGGAAGAATTGCTTTTCTGCTTTATTGCCAAATAAGGTTTCCCAACATTGGGGAATGTTCTTGGCTGGGCATGGTGAGCATTAATACTTCATCTTAGCTTCCAAGCAACCCCCAAGGGTTGGGCTGAAGTTTGGTATACTCTCTCAACCCTTTGAGTCTCGATATGATCCTGCCACGTTGATGGAGGGGCTGGAATCGCCGATTTTTAATGTAACGCCTTACGGGGCGGTACACGCTCACCCACCTGATTTGGCGATGACCCCGACGCCACACAACTTCAAATAATTGTGGGCCTTTTCGCGAAACTGCCACAAGTCCTCATACTTTTCCCATGTTGCCTCCTTCGGTGTTGTCCCTTTCCAATGAACTAGGAACTGCGAGCTTGAGTTGTTCCATCCCTTTCCACGAACAAGTTGATGATCAATTATGGCCTCGATCTACTTGTCCACGGTCAGCGGTGTGATGAAAATTCTAGCTCTCCTGGACTGCCGCCGCTCTTTGTCTTCCATGTCTTCAAAGTACGGTTTCAATTGGCTCGCATGGAAGATGGGGTGTATCTTCAAATGATGGGGCATATCGACTCAATAGGAAATCTTGCCAGCCTTGGCAATGATCTCGAAAGGCCCCTCATACTTGCGAATCAAACTTTGACTCACACTCCGCAATGACTTGAACTGCCTTGTATTGAGTTTCACCATAACTCGATCCCCAATTCGGTAGTCAACTGGACGACGCTTCCGATCAGCAAACTTTTTCATTTTCTGGGCTGCCTTATCAAGATATGACCGTGCAAGGTCAACTTTCTCCTCCAAGGCTTTCGCCAAACGATAGGCACCCGGACTCTTCAAGGCGGCATCAACGGACAAAGATTGGGGTGTATTAGGCTGCTGTCCTATTACTAATTCAAAAGGGCTCCTTCTCGTAGCTTCTCTCCGCTGCAAATTATATGAGAACTGGGCAGTGTCCAGCATCTTGGCCCAATCTTTTTGGTTGGCACTAACATAGTTCCGCAAGTAACACTTCAAGAGCGCGTTGATACGTTTGGTCTGCCCATCTGTTAGTGGATTAAAACTAGTCGAAAAGTGAAATTCCGACCCCAAGAGACTGAATAACTCTCTCCAAAATGTGCTAGTGAATCGAGGATCTCTATCACTAACGATGTGCTTGGGGATGCCCCAATACTTGACGACGTCGCGAAAGAAGATACAGGCTGCCCCTTAGCTTGCAACTGGCCGTCGTGGCAGTGAATGTTGCGTACTTTGAGAAGCGATCCACCACGACCATGATAGTTCCAAACCCTTCCGAGTTCGGCAAGCATGTAATGAAATCAATAGTGACGTTGTCCCAAGGCTTTTCAGCAATGGGCAGAGGCTCAAGCAGTCCGCCCGGCGCCTTCGTCTTGACCTTGTCTTGTTGACAAATAAGACAAGTCCGCACATACACCTCGATGTCGTCCCGCATCCGAGGCCAATAATAAAAAGCCTCTAACAAGGCTAAGGTCTTCTTCTGCCCAGGATGACCAGCCCATGTAGTGTCGTGCCCCTCTTTGACCAGCGTACGTCGAAGGTTAGCCCACTTCGAGACGTACACACGTCTGCCCGTAGTGTAGAGTAGACCACCCTCTTCCCAGAACTTCTTCTTCTTGCCTTGTTGGGCCAAGGAGAGGAGTCAGATCATGATGCATGCCCTCCTTTATCTTCTCAACAATAGAGATACAACTCGAGCTCATGATCGCAGCCAAGGCAGCCTTGCGACTAAGCGCGTTGGCTACAACATTAGCCTTCCCCCGCTTGTACTCGAATGTGAAATTGAATTCCGACAAGAAGTCCTGCCAACGGGCTTGTTTGGCAGTCAGCTTCTTTTGAGACTAAAAATAGGTCGTCGCAAAATTGTCCGTCTTGACGAAAAAATGAGCACCCAACACGTAATGACGCCAAGTTCTTAGACAATGAACTACGTTCGTCATCTCCCTTTCATGAGCAGAATACCGCCTCTCTGCATCATTCAATTTTCTGCTTTCAAACGCTATCAGATGGCCCTCTTGCAATAGGACGCCACCAATAGCAAAATCCGAAGCATCGGTGTGAACCTCAAATGCCTTAGTGAAATCAGGCAAGGCTAAAACAGGTTCCTCCATTACTGCTGCCTTAAGTCTCTCAAAGGCAGTTTGACAAGCATCTGACCATTCCCACTCACGATTCTTTTTCAGCAATTTAGTGAGTGGGGCAGCAATAGCCGAATAGCTAAAAATGAAACGTCAATAATAATTGGCAAGGCCAAGGAAGGACCGCAACTCGGGTACCTTCGTTGGAGCCTCCCAATTTTGAATGGCTTTCACCTTGTCTCCATCCATCCTTATCTCACCATGGCTGATTGTGTGTCCGAGGAATTGGACCGTAGGCTAGAAGAACTACTCTTCTCCCGCTTCACGCACAAGTCATTGTCGCACAAAACCTTGAACACTTTGCAAAGTGTTCCACATGATCCTCCATGCTATTGCTATAGACGACGATATCATCTAAATAGATGACCACAAACTGATCCAAGTAGGGATGGAACAACTTGTTCATCAACGTACAGAACGTTGTCGATGCATTTGTCAAGCCAAAAGGCATGACCAGCCACTCAAAGGCAGCATAACGAGTCACACAAGTCGTCTTAGGTTCATCACCTTCGGCAATCCGAACTTGGTAATAACCCTTCCTCAAGTCCATCTTCGTGAACACCTTGGCCTGTCCCAATCGATCAAACAAATCAGCAATCAAAGTAATGGGATATTTTTTCTTCACCGTGACCTTGTTGAGGGCCCGGTAATCGATACATAATCGCAGTGTCCCCTCCTTCTTCTTTTGTAAAAAAACAGGCGCACGAAATGGCACCTTAGACGGCCTGATGTGTCCCGAATCAAGCAATTCCTTGAGTTGTTTCCTCAGATCTTCTAATTCCGGGGGCGCCATACGATAAGGCGTCATGGCAGGCGGCTTTTCCCCAGGAACCAGCTCAATCTGATGATCAACTTCCCTTTGGGGTGGAAGCCGTTGGGGAAGTTCTTCCGGAATCACGCCCCTATTGTCACTTAGTTACTGCTCAATGCAATGAGGCAATGGAACTGCCTTAAAAAAACATTCAACGCCTCCAACAAGGACAGCAAGAAAGTTTGGTTCACTTCTCTTAAAACCTTTAACAATTTGCATCGCCGATAAGTGCATCCCGTTTTGTGGTACCTGAATAAGGGGTACCACGGATGAACCTCCGGTGTCGCTGATGTGAAGCTGGTTGTGACACGGTGAAATAAACGCATTAACCTCGTACAAAAAGTCCAGCCCCAAAATGATATCGAACACGTCCATAAGTGCAATGGTGAAGTCGGTCAACCCCGTCCAACATCCTAAATCGATGGGGACTTTAGGAGTGAAGCCATAGACAGAAGTGGGGAGGGCATTGACCGTCTTCAACATCGTGTTGCTAGCAACATAAGTCAGGCCAAGATCTTTGGCCTTCTGCTCCGTTACAAAGTTGTGAGTTGCACCCGTGTCTACCATAATTCGTACGTCCTTTCCATTCAACTTGGCATTGAAAAACTGTGACTCGCGTGGCCTGATACTAGCCGGTTGAGCAGCCAAAGCAGCAAGTGAAATATGATTAAACAAAGCCATATGATTGAACATACAAACAGTAACGTTCTTTCCCTTGTACGTCCTGTTATTCTTCTCACGTTGCTCCCTGGCTGAACCTCCGGTTTGCGTCGCAGCCTTCTGTTGCTGCTTTTCAGCAGCCACCATAGCACTCATTTTCTCAAGGTTGTACAATAACGAGCAGCATGTGTTGTCTCCCCACAAATATAGCAATCTTCACGATGAGGAGCGCCTTTCTTGCGGTCCTCATAACTCTTGCGGAAATTATATGGTTGATCACGGGTGTTACCTTTCATGTCGCTGCCTTGATTTGGAGTTGGTCTGCCTTTGTTCCTGTTGTTGTCAACCTTGGGAGGAACAATTTTGCTCCGATTGTCCCTCCCCTTTGCCGCATCTACCCGGAAATCATTGAGCGATTCTGCCACTACTATCGCCTCGTCCACGTCGTGAACTGGACGTCTTTGAAGTTCTTGTTTGGCCCAGTTTTGGAGACCATCCAAGAAGTAAAACAACAAGTCTTCACTGGTAAAGCTCAGAATTTGGAGTGTCAATTTCATGAACTCTTTCACATAGTCCTTAATATAGGAAGTTTGTTTCAACTCCCTCAACCTCCGACGGGCCTCATGGACAACATTCTGCGGGTTGAATTGACGTTTGAATTCTCCCTTGAACTGCTCCTAGCCGTCAATACAACAAACCCCCTTCTCCATGTCTGCCTTCTTCCTCCGCCACCACAACATTGCCGTATCACTCAAATACATAGCAGCCGTTCTGATTTTGGCAGCCTCGCTTTGCATGTTCACGTGCTCAAAGTAAGCGTCCATCTGTCACAAGAAATTTTCAACATTTTGAGCACTCCTTTCCCCACGAAATTCCTTGGGTTTGGGAGCCTGTATGCGTGTCTCAAGCACAGTCATGGGAGCAGCAACCCCCATCACGTCAACCTCATCAACCTGCCGTTTCAGTGCCTCAAACTCTCTATGAAGGGAGGAGAGGGCCTCAGTTAGCTTGAGTTCGAGGTTGGACAAACTCACTTTGTGAACTTCCTCAAGCTCAACAAGGTTGTTCTTCACATCATCCAACCCTTCAAGAGCCACAGATTCAAGAGAACTAAAGTTGTTCTCAACAAGACCAATCCTTCTATTTAGGGCCGACAACCCCACCTCAACTCCGATAATCTTTTCATCGAGTTGGCTAGTGTCCGACCCTTCCCCCTCTTCACCAGCAGCTCTACCACTAAGAGAAGGGTTACAAGAAGGTTCTCTTACCTTACTCTTGTCACGTTTCTTGGAAGGGTCCCTTCGAACTTCAAGCCCCTTCTCTTGGACAGCCTCCTCATTTCGTTGGGACTTTGATGTCATGCTTCACCGTTTCTCTGATACCACTTGTCACGGGGCTAATTTTTCACCTCGTGGGACAGTCTATGAAGGCTTGCACAGCCCTTCAAAACTCAGTCCAGAACAGCCAAACAAACACCCAAGGATGTAACAAACAAGACAGTCTAAACGCAACCCACAAAACAGTCAAGGAAAGGCAATACAAGGAAGACAAAGTTTGGGAGGCAAGAGCCAATTTTCCAATATATTTCTCCAAGTCTTTATATAAGATAAGATGCCTAAAAACTATATACAAAGTGCATATATGAAAGTCAAAAACGTTTGTGGACAAATCCCAAAGAAAAGCTACAAATGGAAATCTTTACAAAGCTCAAAAGTAGGCAGAATTGCTTTTCTGCTTTATTGCCAAATAAGGTTTCCCAACATTGGGGAATGTTCTTGGCTGGGCATGGTGAGCATTAATTGTTCATCTTAGCTTCCAAGCAACCCCCAAGGGTTGGTCTAAAGTTTGGCATACTCTCTCGACCCTTCGAGTCTCGATATGATCCTGCCACGTTGACGGAGGGGCTGTAATCGTCGGTTTTTAATGTAACGCCTTGCGGGGCGGTACACTATTCTTCATAAATAGAGGGCTACTTTAGAGTGTGATAAATATCAAATACATCTACCTTATCATGTGCCCTCATGGTTGCAAACTGTTACATCAATCAATGCCCTACCAGTGTCCAAGAAAGAGCATCCCAAAATGAATGGAACTTAAGGATCGGGTTCAAAGTCTAAGACCACAAAATCTACCATAAAAATCAATGAAACTACTTGCACTAACACATCTTTAATCTCACCTTTTTTGGCCTAATAATGGATCTATTGGCGAGTTGGAGAATAAGAGTTGTTCTTTTTGGACTACCAACCAAATCTTTAGATACAAAGATGACGACATCAAATTTATACTCGCCCCAAATCACACATCCCCTTGGCATGCACACTTTTCCATATTGTTAATATGTACAGTAAAACTACCCCAATCTATTAACTTTGTTGGCTATTTATTTTGGATCCTTGAGTTGCACTCCTCCGTAAATGCTACAGTTTCATACTCCGTGATCTTCCTCTTGCTGGCGACAATGTCCTTCACGTATTTGACATACTTCAGGATACCTGTAAAATGTCAACCAAAGGTAGATTAATGTGACCTTGTTTAAGGAGAGAGAGAAACTTATCGAATAATTCTTCTTTTTGAGCCTTTGTGCTTCTTACAACCTATTTCACATTCTTTTCTTTGGTATTTACTTAAGTTTCTCTCTTCTTCGGATCTAGTTCCTCTAATCGCATACCATTTCTAGTACTAACCGCATGAAATTGCTTTGGGTTGGGCTCGGTATCATCGGGCATCCCATCTTGGGGACACAAGTTCAAAGAATTAGGCACTTGTGCAACTTGTTTCTCTAAACTCATTTGGGACATTTGGATTTTTATGTTCTCATCTTGCTTATCTATTCTACCACTTAACTTGGTCTTGATTTTAGTCATGAGCTTTTGTAATAACTCTTCATCGATCATCCCTCCTTCTGGTTCACTAGAATTTACACTTCCGTTGGAATTCTGGTATTGATGCCTAGCCCCTTGGCTACGATATTGATTTGCCCCTTGTGCTTGATTCTGGTTTTGGTTCCCACCCCATGAGAAGTTATGATGATTCCTCCAACTAGGGTTGTAACTATTACCATAATTTGTTGGCCTTGTCCTCTTTGCGCATTGCCCACATAATTTACAGAATCTGGATTTGCCTCGCATTGCTCAACTTCATGGGTTCTACTACCACATACCCCACACCAATTTTGCGCCTGTTGTACATCATTTATCGGTACTTGACTTAGAGAAAACTACTTAAACTATAATTCCATGCTATGTTTCATTGCCTCTATTTTGAAATTTATGGTAGTATCTTGATACATCAAAGATCCCTGAAGTCCTTTGGGTTGTGTTTTTAGACATTTCCCCTCATACCCTTGGTTCCCTTCCAAAAAACATCAAGTAAATCGAAAAAAGCTTCACTTTGTTATGGATAGGTCCTATCCACCTGCTGCACTATTAAGAAGAGCATGAGCATTATATATTGTAAACCCTCAAAGAAAGTGTGAGCTAGTACCTCATTATTTTTCATGTGGTGTGGGCAAGTATTTAACATTTGTTTGAAGAGCTCCCATACTTGGTACATATCTTCCCTATGCTTTTGAGCAAAGTTTATTATCTCACCCTTCAACTTCACGTTTTTCTTGGATGGGAAGAATTGACTCAAGAACTTCTTTGTTAGACTATCTCAAGTAGTGATGGAGTTTGGTGGTTCAGAGTCTAACTATCTCCTTGCGGCTCCTAATCACGAGTATATGAACAATGTTAGTCTCACATAGTCCGGTGAGACTCCAATTGGGATATATGTATTAGTGATATCTATGAATTTCCTAAGATAGATTTGCTTCATGGGGGAGACCAGTAAATTGCCTATTAGAATGGAGGAATTGTACAGTATTCTGTTTTATCGTTCCCCAAGGACTTATAACCAATTTATATTTAACACTTAACTCTAAACTAAAAAATAAAACTAACTATTTCAAGAATTGATGATTTATGGCCAACTTCAATGAATTATAAACTAAATAAATGTAACCAAATGTGATGAATTTAAGACGAAGTTTCAAGCAAGATAAAGATAATTCGGGGTTGCAACATATATTGAATTTCATGCATTATAGTATTAGCTTAGACTGATTTCGGTTGTCAAGTTACTTGTTTATAGGGTTAATTATATGAGTCAGGTTACACACCTCTCTTCGCCTACCTCAATTAGATACCTAACTACATTGTTGAGCGATGATAAATAAACTGATTGGTGAGCATTTATATTTTATCCTATTTCATAACCAAGAGAGTTGTTTGTCCGAGTGTCAATCCTGAACACAAATTACATCAAGTTAATGGGTCGAACAAGCTCTCTATATCCTTTGGTCTATATAACCTTTCGTCAGGTCGATTTTAAGATCAGACACTAGATTTATCTTATGGTGCGCAAGCATAATATAGTTAAACAAGAATATAAAAGTAACTTGTGTTCATAACCGAAGATCAATTCATAAACCAATAATACTCAACATTCAAATCATAGCTAAAGCCACAGAACTAGGGCATTCAGCTACTGATGCTATTCGAAAACCACAAAAGACAATTGTTCATGCGATTTTTTGAAAAATAAAAAAACATAGAAGATCAAAACCTATTACAAACTTGAATACTTTCTCTTACACACCTAAAAAACGTTCAACCCTAAGAATGGAGGCCTCTGATCTATTTATAATAGTATATAAAGTTAAGAACAAATCCTACTCAAATTAGAACTCCTAGACAATATTTAAAACTTAGAAGAGTCGGAATTTTTATGGGGCGGCGCGCCTTCCATCGCGCCTAGCACATTCTTCAGTCATTGTCAGCCTTGGCGCGCCGCGCCTACCAATGCACCTAGGAATTATTGCGGTCTGTAGCATGCTGGTGTGACGCACCCCTATCACGTCTATGAAGTGACACTAAGCGTAAGGCCTTGGCGCGGCGCGCCTAGCAGTGCGCCTCGCCAAGGTGCTTCCATCCTTAGCCATTTTCATGTCCGTCTTTGCTTGTCCTTTATTTGTTCCAACTCCTATATTCCCGAGAGATTCTGAAAAGTTCTAATCATATCTATTAGTGCATAATCATCGCAAGCATCACACAAGCTAATAAACTAAAGATCCTCATTTGACCCCATCAGATCATGGGAAAATATTGACTACTTAGGCATATTAATATGACTAAGATCAGAAACCATAATGCCCATGATCAAGCGAAAAATGAGGAGTCTGTGAGCATGTGTCGATGGTAGAATGTTTTTCAAAAGATACAATCTTCTGCTACAATTATGGTCTATCGAACACTTCTACATACAATCCGATGGAATAGACATTTTTCTTGGTCAAGGCAACAAGATTGATAACCATTCAAGAATAATGGTAAGTTGCACAGACCCTGTAGGATTTGTAAACTAGCAGATAATTTTGATGGAGCTTGAGAGCCACCGCCATTGGTTGTCCATGCCTAATACCATAGTAAGAGGTGATGAACAATACTTCATTGAGATTATTTTCTTAAAGGGCGTTCAATCGTACGCTCTTCTTCGAGTACTCCGCTAATTTGGGCGAACTCGAGTAATAGCACTCTCGTGACATGGAGCTGTATAAGTATGAGTTTGTACTATATAAACCACAGTCCACAATATACTTCAACGATGGAAGAAGGTGTTGACATTCATATGGGTGCATGACAAGCTTTATGGACACTTGACTATTACATATGGATCTTAATAGAGTTTAAAGACCCAGAATTAAGCGGGGAAGGATACCATAGGCTCACCGATGAAAGGGAAAACATATAGGCACACAATGTTTTGAACATAAGACAAGAAGTCGCTCCCTATACAAGAGTTCAATTGGCGCCAAGCACTTGCAATCGATATCTTCAGCATTTCAGAATTTAGGATTATTTCCCCCATGTTATCCCTCTTCCCTTAGTTTGTTTCAGTTTTTGTTTTTCAATTATAATGTAATGTTTGAATTTTATAATAAATGAAAGTTGTTTTATTTCTTCTAATCTAAACTTGAATTGTCAAAAAAAGGCTTGAATTAATTATTATGCATCACTTATGTGTCGTTCAGGCCTACCTCTAGCTCAACGAGGCTCCTTTGTATTTAGGGAGTTTATCTTAAAATAATGTGCTTGATATCCCAACTTATGCAATGTCTAACTTTGATTTTCTTTTGTTTTTATTTTATTATATCCTTCCTCATGGTTAATCTGTAAACCATGGTTTACCACACACGATCAAAGGGAGATCCTCCTTCTCTCCCAAGTGAGAAATATTAAAGGAAAGAAGAAAGTGACTAATGATAAGGTTTTGGGTAGAGCAATTGAAAAGTAGTATCTTCTTAACACGTTGGTCCTAAGTTTGGAACAAAAAATGAAGAAATTAGAAGAAGAAATATATGATATGCGCGAGTGAGCCAAGTTGTTACTCTCCGCCAATCCTACTTTGAAGACAAATATGGATAAGCAGACCATCACAAGCCAAGCCACTTTCCAAATGATTCTCTACAAACTCACTCTACTCTTCATCCTCAACACCAACCAAGCTCTATTAATATGCCTCCAAAGAACACTCATATTCCGAATTACCAATGTCCTCCCCAACATAATGTTTATTTTTTTGACTTCCACGTCTCACTCCGCGCTTGCAGAATCCCATCATGCATGCTCCTCTATATAAATGCCTCTGCAACAAATCTCCGAGAAATCGCGCTTCTCTCATACAATTCCAAATTCCTCTCTCAAATGACTCGCGCTTCTCTCATACAATTCCAAATTCCTCTCTATAAAATGACTCTATCCCAAAAAACTCCTCTACCATATCAAAAACCCACCTATCTTGTCCACAATATCAAAACCCTCACTCAACTACATATTCACAAAACCTATTCAATGTTGACAAGAAGCCTATCAACAATTATGCTTCCTTAGCAGGACCCTTTGACCAACTCTATAAAAGGCTTAAAATATCTTGTTGTGTGACACTTATCCCTGCCAAAAATCCAGATACTCAATCCAAGGGTTATGACCCAAACCAGATCTGTGACTATCATTCGGGGATGAAGGGGCATACTACTTACACTAGACAGATTTCGTGCCAAAGGATCTCCAACTGTGAACGTGTTGAAGTTTATTTGAAGCAGTCTCTAATAAAAGGATTATGCCATATAAGTTTTTTTTCTCTACATTTAGGTACCCATGTGAAATTTGTTAGAATGTATCATTTATTTGTTGCTCAATAAGGTTCTTTTAACGTCTCGCTTATGCTTTTTGTAATTTGGTACTACATCATACTTGATTCCTGTTTAAGAGGGGATACATGGCGCTCTTATGGAGTACCATCTTATCATAATAAAATTTTTGTTTTCCCCTTTATTGTGTAACTCGGGCATTTTTTGAGACGGTCTCAAAAATTCCATCAAAGAGCATTCTGCTTGCAAATCTCGATACCAGGGCAAAATTTGAGAGGAACTCAAAAATTCTATAAAAAGCTTTTTTTTTCTCACAAATCAATAACTAGGACAATTTTCGAAAGGAGCTTAAAAATTTCATCAAAAGCATTTTTTGCCCAAATCAAAACTGGGCAGAATTTTTTAGAGGAGCTTAAAAATTCTTTCAAAATGCATATTTTCTCGCAAATCGATATTGGAAAATTTTTTGAAGGGACCTCAAAATTTTTTACAACACTTCGAAAGACAATCTTGCAGACGTCAAAGGAGCATGTTGTGTCAAATCATGAATACAAATCAACCTCCCCTTTTTAACTATTTTTCTTTGAATGCAGAAAATACAACTATATATACAAGAAGCATCTTTTCAACATAGCTTAAAGGAACATCGTACCACTATGTTAAGCACGACAAATCGCCTTTCAACAAATTCCTCTCCCTACTATAGAACGAAGGGTCATACTACGATATTATGAATTCAAAATTTTGTCAACAAACGGCACTCACTCCTTCTAATAAGGCAAATTGGGTGTCATTTTGTCAAAATTCTTGTATGTGTAGAAGGAAGCTCGCAGACTCCACTGTCTCAAAAATAATTTAGAAAATCTTGCGGGAGCAGCTCCGCATCGCGAACTTGTTCCCCGACGAAAATCTGAAAATTGGAATTTAAGTTTGACTTCATTAAAGGGTCAACTTAAGTGAGGGGTCTGATACGCTCAAACTTACTTCTCAAATGAGAAGTAAAGCGGTCGCGTCAAGTAAATAACCCAACTAGTGAGGTTGGGATCGTTCCCACGAGGAAAATAGTTTAGACTTAACTTCAACTTGTTATTACTATTGTTCGGTTGATGACTTCCTTAAAAAGTAAAAGCATAAAGGGGGGTTTGTATTTCCTAATAAGTAAAAATAACTAACGAACTTGACAGAGACACTTAACAGCTTTTAATTATGGGTTTTAATCAATTAATCAAAGTAACTAGGGTTTACGTGTTCCCCACAGGTTCATAACTTGATAATTCTAACTATAACAATTCTTTCCTAGTATCTTGCATGCAAAGTGATAAGTTATGTATTTCTAAATCCTTGGTCCGGCATCTACAAAATCTCACTCCGCACCTTGGTCCGGCTGCGTGTGTTGCTTTCCTAACCCTTATTTTTACCTCATATTAAGCATCGTATTCGATATTTGACTAAGTTATTACCTCGTACCAATCAATACTAGCCTATTAGATAGTGTACACTAAATCTATGTTAATAATTCTTTTCCTATTATCTACCTCCTTGGTCCGGCAAGTAGCATTAAGGCGAGTTCTAACGTTGATCATCCGTTAAAAAGACTTTTAAGCGAAAGAATTATTAATACATGCAAGACACTATTCTAGAATTGTTATTTTAGCTAGGGTTTATCTCAGTTATTTGCCTATGGTTCCCACAACCCTAGTTATGGAGTTTAGTTCCTCATAGTCATAAACACAATATTCAAATATGTTAAACAAGAATTCATGTACTTACTTTAATGAGAAAGAAAAAAGTCCGAAAATTTGCTTGATTAATCACCAAAAGTTACTTGTAAGAATCTCCAACAATCAAACACTCAAAACACAAAGTCTAATAATATGATGTTTAATCTCCAAGAGTCTAACCTCAAAAACGAGGTTTTTCGAACTATTTATAAAAAATAAAAAAACCTAATTAAACAAGGATTCTAATTACTGGAAATCTGCCAAAACGCGGCTGGGTCGACGGACCACGCGATGGACCGTCGTGGTCATGACGGACCGTCGTGGGCTCCATCGTCCCATACTTGGTGCAATTCTTCTGCTGCTTTTCTTCATTCCCCTCGACGGCAAGTGTGACGGACCGTCATAGGCACAACGGTCCGTCGAGGGTCTTCGTTTCAAAATACTTCAACTCTTGGAATCTGGGTACTGGGATCACTTCTCTGATCTTCGCGACGGACTTGCAGGACGGACCGTCATGGCCATGACGGACCGTCACAAGCTTCGTAATCCCACACTTGGTCAGACTTCCCCATCTTCCTTTAGCAGCTTCTCTACGCTGCCACCTACGGACCGTCACAAGCACGACGGACCGTCATAAGCTCCGTACGTGGTCTCTTCTGCATTTTTCGCTCAAAATCTCCGCATTCAGCTTGAGACAGATTTCCTGCAAAACAAAGAAAAACTTATATCAAAATTAGCACAAGAAGGCTTTCGGACACACTAAACTTAAGGAAAAAGTATTAATTATATCGTGAAACCACGGTATATCAACACCCTCAACTTAAATTCGTTGTTTGTCCTCAAGCGACGCACTATGACTCACTACACAATCTTTGTACAATAGTATTCATGTTTTATCCTTTGCAATCATTTGGCTATCAATCCCGATTAATCCCATCAAATCTATGCATGCTATCACTATTAGGCTTGAATTTTTTGGGATTCGAATATAACACAGACTCACCATGCACTAACACCTATCCTCTTCAATTTCTCACCGAGGTGCTAACAATTCCGGTATTGCAACTAGTGTCCTCACTTTAGAACAAAATCCTCATTTTTCACACAATGATTTCAGTTTGAGTATAAGGATTACATTTCAACACTCGCTCTCAGAACAAAGTCACACTCATTCATACCTATTGCCATAAGCTTGCCCTTATTTTCACTGCCTTAAGTTCGCTATACAACCCTTAGGATCACGATAGGACTTTTTTAGCTTGTAACGTAGGCTCAGAGTCAGGTAGGGTATATTTAGGTATACTTTAGTGACTTTTTGCCCTCCTTGACATATCGGCTAAACCTTCCACTCTATATCACTTTATCTCGCCCAGTTTCTCCTATTCTTTCACCTTGCTGTTTCCCTTCTTTCTTCATTTGTGTAAGTGACTCTTTTCTTTTCTTGTTTGTAATTCTTGAATATATATATTTTTTTTTCAACGAGTTCTTGAGTCACTTTACTTTTGTTCTTTCTCTCTCTTTGTTCTTTGAACCCCACTTTCCAGAGCATTCCTCAAAACAGCCACCCTCAACTCATGGCTTTTCCATGAGTCAAGGTACACAATACCCAAAGTCGGGTCAGGGCCATAACGAAGGTTGTTTATACATTAGCCACCCTCAACTTATGCTTTTGGCATAAGCTGAGGTGCACATGTCCAAGGAGGGACCAGGGCCAACATATTGTTCCCAAAAAAGATCAGTTGGGGTGAAAAAGAAAGGACTTTTTTTTTAAGCTCAAATTATTTGGATCAAAGAAGGATAACTTTCATTTGGTTTCTTTATTTAGGCTAGAAATGGGCTATATTGAATAAGGGCCTATGATCCTTTCCTAATTGTTTGTTACAGCTTACTTTTAGCAGGACTAACCAGGCAAGTTCTAGCTCAGTACCAATAGTGGACTATTCAACTTTCCTCACACTCACTTGACATCTCATCACTATACCAGATTATCAGACACCTAGTTTGACTTGAAGATTTAGGGTAATGCAATGGTGTAACTCTATTTCATGTTTAGAGCCACACAATTATCAGTTACTACGCCTAGTCATGCAACATTTTCCAGTTTTATCGGGATATCATTTTAGCCATCATGCTTCAGAGTTAAACTATGTACAAAAGATATAACGTGCCGGTTCAACAGAAAAAATAATCAGTCTTTTGGGGAAAAAGAACACAGGTAAGAAAACCCCAAAAGAGGATAGTGAGTTGGGCTACTCAGACTTCACCCTAACACTCACTTTCCATTTACCCCACCCTCAAAAAAAAGCATGCAATTGTCCCCAATGCATAAAAAAATCTAAAGATTAGAGGGGTAGGTGAAGCAAACCTGTGGCGCATAGCGCCGTCGATCAGCAAGCTGGTGGATCCGGTTTCCCGGAACCCACAGCCTCTGCAATCTGGACACCCTCAGTGGTGTCCTCAGCAACAACCGCACCCTCAGTGCCTCCTGCGGTCTCTACAGTGCGGGAGCTAGACGCCCCAGCCGCTATCTGCGATGCTCGGATTTGGTGTGCCTCCGCCTCAGCAAGTAGGCTCTCCTCGCGGCCTCCATCTCTCGGCGCTCCTTCTTCCTTGCTCGCGCCTCATCCTCTGATCGACCCCTAGGCCTCTTGGCACTCTCTCGAGGGGAGGGTGGGGGAATGTCTGGAGTAGGAAACAGGGCCGCCAATACAGTATCCTCAGCAGGCTCGACAGACTCCGGCACTCTTGCCTCTAGGATCGTGTCGATGTCTGCACGAAGACTGTCGACTGCAGCCTGAAGAGTCGACACATCTACCGGAGGGGCTGGTCGAGCTAATACTCTCAATTCAAAGGCATCGAGGCGCTGGTTAACCTCAGCAATCTTCCGCTGCATCTGCCTCTCCATACGCGCTTCAGACTCAGCGATAGACTTCTGCATCCACGGCTGGATATGATGCAGAAGAGTGGCCATTTGTGCCTCAAGTTTTTGGACTCGAGCAAGCGGGGCCGGTGTCGGTAGAGGGGTTGTGCTACTACCCGGGATAGACTCGACCGGGGTAGTGTCCGTGGATGCCTGTGTAGCTGTGCGGGCCTGGGCTACCGAATCCACAAGATCATCAGCAAGAGGGGGCAGCTCTGGACGGGGCCCTCTGCGTGGCGCCAACTCATTGGCCTCGTCTCTGATGAGGCCGACGTCGACTGTCCCCTGCGGGGTCTTCAACTGATCTATGTGCCATATGGGCACACCGGCAGACCTGCAAAGGGCAAAGATCATACACGGGAAGGGGTAGGTAGTGGTGACCTTAAATGCCCTCTCATGCATGACTGCCTGGAGAAGCCATGCGAAGTCGACCTCGAAGCCGGCTATCATCGCCGCTATCAACACTGCTCGATCCCAAGTGACGATGTTATCAGCAGCTGTGGGGGAAAGGCAGTGACGGACGAGCAGCCACAAGAACTTCGCGACGAACGTGAGGTTGGCCTTCTTGATGGCCCCCTTCGGCTCAGTGACCCAATCTGCACCCTCTCCGTCGACTGATAGGTGCAATGCCATCCACCTCTTGGTGGTCTCTCTTAGTGCCTGCTCGCGCGAGAACTGGCCATCCTTCACTATCTGCCAGCGGTAGTCAAACTCGGCAGTGTGGGGAGTTCGCGTAGCATCTGCACTCTCGCCGTATAGGAACCGGCGGATAGCTGGCAGGGAAATATCGACCTGCACGCCCTGGACTCGAACCTGCTCCAGTAGGGCCTGTTTAGCGGGAGCAGCCCGCCTATCGATCTGTGATCGGAGAGTCGCTACGTAGGATGCGTAGAACTCTCGGACCACCTCCTCGTTGTATCGTCCCAACGGACGGGCTGTCCACTCTAAGCGATGCCTGGTGAATATGTTGTGGATCTCCGGCATCGATGGGAGACTCCCTGTAAGTACCCGTCGCTCCAAAGTGAGTGTGCGAGTCATTACCCCTTTATCAGTAAGGAATTTTGCGTCGGAGTACACTTGAAACTGGCCTTCGACGCACCACCGGTTTGGCTGGTCAGAGGCTGGGGTGGGGACCTCGGCTGGTGTGCCAGATGTGGAGTCTGAACTGTTAGCCTCATCAGACGAGGCCGACGCTGCAGCAGTGGCGGGTGCGGGAACCTCAGTAGATCCTGAAGCTTCCTCGGACCAGGATACTCCTAAGGAGCCAGACGCTCCTTCCTCGTTTGTGGCCGACCCAGAGGGTGTGCCGATCAGTGTGCGCTCCCATCAGACTGGGAGGCAGTGACTACGCCGAACGCCACCGTCTTGGGTGTGGCTCTGGGGGCACGTGCAGCACGGGAAGGTGCGGAAGTGCCTGGGGGCACATATTCAGGGTCCCTCTCATCATCAGACCCGATGATCAAGCGTGCAGACGGGGCAACAAACTTGGATCGCCCGCGTGCGTAGGCTCGGTCTTGCTTGGGTGCCATAGTAGATAGTACCTGAAAAGGATCAATATTAGTACGAGTTATGTCAAACAAGATAAGCAAGCCCATACAACATAAAACATTTCAAATAGTGTGTCAGTGATAGTGAAACTGTATCACACGACGGGCGAGATGACGGCTCGTCGTGGAAACGACGGACCGTCATGAGGTCCGTCGTGTTGTACTTGGTCAATGTATATAGAAAGAACCCTAAAAGAGGGGTCTCTGACTATCATGACGGTCAAGCAGGACGGACCGTCGTAGGTATGATGGTCCGTCGTAAGAGTCCGTCGTAGGACACTTAGAAAATTTTGAGAGACCCTTATCAGAGGGGTCTCTGACCATCATGACGGTCGTGCAAGACGGACCGTCGTGGGTGTGACGGTCCGTCGTAAGTGTCCGTCGTAGGACACTTAGAAAATTTTGGGAGACCCTTATCAGAGGGGTCTCTGACCATCATGACGGTCGTGCAGGACGGACCGTCGTGGGTGTGACGGTCCGTCAGAAGAGTCTGTCGTAGGACACTTGGAAAATGTTGAGAGACCCTTAGAAACAGGGTCTCTGACAACCATGACGGTCGTGCAGGACGGACCGTCGTGGGTGTGACGGTCCGTCTTAAGTGTCCGTCGTAGGACACTTAGAAAATTTTGAGAGACCCTGAGAAACAGGGTCTCTGACAACCATGACGGTCGTGCAGGACGGACCATCGTGAAGACAACGGTCCGTCACAGGCGTCGTTGGGCAGGGGTGCTAGGGCTTGTGCAACGGACCCTACGACGGTCCGTCGTGTGTGCGACGGGCCGTCATCGGGGTCTCGTTCTGAGTAGCAGTGTTAAAACTGGGGGTGCCCTACGCATCCCTGATAAACCAACATGGTTGTGTAGTGTTGTGGACCTATATGTGTCTATCCCAACGACCTAAGAAACTACCAAAGCAAAATCACCTATGCCTAGGGTTATCAACATGGCACATACGAACATTTTGAACCTAGGTTTAGACATAAGCATATAAAGGAAACAGTATACGACTAAGAACTAAGCTAATACTAACTACAAAACCAAAATGCAAGATAAATAAGTATAAATGTAGAGACACATACCTTGGAAATGGAGAAGAAGACAAACGGAGAATGATTCTGGCAAGGTAGACACCAACAATAGCAGCACCGACAAGTAGATGACAATGATAAGGCTTAGGTGGTTTTTGGGAGCAAGGATCAGTGAGGGGAAGTGTGGAAGTTGAAAAGAGAGGGGAGATGAGGGGAATAAGGAATTAATGGGGTGGAATATGGAGGGGGGGAAGTATAAACGGTCAGATTTTGAAAAGGGTCCAGCCGGGTCGGGTCGGGTGGATTTCATTAATCGCGCGACGGTTCCCCGACGACGGACCGTCGCACCTGCGACGCCCCGTCGTAGGTTCCGTCGTGTGTGCCCTAATTTCAAAAATGACAGAAATACGTACCTGGTGTGACGGATGCATACGACGGTCCGTTGCATTCGCAACGGTCCGTCGTTGTATCCGTCAGTGGCTACTGCGGAGTAGTTTTCTGCAGAATTTCCTGGTGATGTGCCTGCAAATTTGAAACCCATTAATAGAAAAATGCTACCATTATTAAAAAGACGATAAGTATTGGGTTGCCTCCCAACAAGCGCCTGATTTAATGTCGCGGCACGACTGGGGCCCCTTGATTACTCAGACTTCATCAAGATGGTGTGTCTCTATCGCTTCGTTCCCCGATGCTTTATGCCCAAAATAGAGTTTTATTCTATCTCTATCCCTATTAAACCGCACTCCCTCCTTGGCTTTTAACTCAACTGCTCCATGAGGTAATACTTGGGTAATCAAGTAAGGGCCAGCCCATTTGGATTTGAACTTGCCCGGAAGACAAGGTGACCCAGAACTGTCTACAAGCACCAAGTCTCCAACCATAAACTCTTGTTTTGCAGTTTTTTGTGCATTTCCCTTCTTCATCTTTTCCTTGAGGGATATGGCAGATACCGATTGGAGCTCACCACTCTGCCTCATGGTCCTACAAATGTTGAAGGTCGCTTCTTCATTATTCAACCAAAATGTCATCTGTCCCTTCTCCATATCAACTAAGGCTCTGCCTGTAGCAAGGAATGGCCTCCCAAGAATGATAGGCACTTCAAAATCGACCTCGCAATCAAGAATAACAAAATCAGCCGGAAAGATGAATGACTCCACTTTTACTAGCACATCATGGAGTATCCCTATAGGTCGTTTCACTGTCCGATCAGCCATCAGTAGCCGCATCGCAGTGGGTTTTGGATCCCCCAAACCCAACTTCTTGTAAATTGAGAGGGGCATGAGATTTATGCTTTCCCCCAGATCACATAATGCTTTCGCAAAATGTAATGACCCAACTGTACAAGGTATAGTGAATGCACCCGGATCTTCTTTCTTTTGTCTTGTAGCAATAGCACTGCAATGCTGTAATCTATCATCATCCTCAAAAGTAACCGATCTTTTCTTGGTGACCAGATCTTTCATAAATTTGGCATAACCGGGCATTTGTTCTAGAGCTTCTACCAAAGGGACATTGATAGAAAGCTGCTTCAACATTGTTATGAAGCGCCAGTATTTACCATCCTCGGTCTTTTTCACTAATCTCTGAGGGAAAGGTGGTGGTGGCCTAGGCATGGGGGTTACCTTCTTAGGTAATTCTGCCTCTTTTCCATTGCTTTCCTCTGCTTCACCACTACCCTTCTCCACATTATCATTATTCTTTCTCACATTTTCCTCAGCAAATGACATCGGTGGGTCCATGGTTTGCTTACCACCCCGAGTAGTGATTGCCATACAGTGTGCATCATTCTTTGGATTTTGGACAGTGTTGCTAGGAAGAGTGCCCGGTTTCCGTGTGTTTACTGTCGCAGATAGTTGGGCCATTTGCAATTCAATCTGCTTAATCGAAATTGCATGTGTATCAACTTTTTGCCCAATACTAGCTAAGTCACCCCTTAACTCTTTGATGTTCTCATCACTAGCATCGAATCTTCTCATCATTTTGTGCAACATATCCTCAACTCGTGCCATACTATCTCCACCATCCCTAGGAGTAACTTCACGATTTTGGGGAGGGACATAGGGCCCATTCCTATCATTTCTGTTACCGTAGTTACCCCTGTTGAAGTTGTTGTCGCGGTTACCATCTCGGACATAATGACCCTCACGGTTGTAATTATCATAGTTCCGACCTTGGTTCCCATGACCTTGACGCCAATTATCCTGATTTGCGCCTTGGGCACTTGGTCGGAAACCCCCCATCTGTTCATTTACTGCATAGGAATCCTCCACATAATAACACTCATCGATTGGAGGTGGTGGTTTAGCCAAATAGTTGACTGCATTAATCTTTTCTGCACCTCCAGTGACATGTTTTAGTACCAACCCAAGCTCAGTTCTCATCTGAGCCATTTCTTCACGAATATCATCTGTGGCTGGGTTGTGAGTAGACTGCACTGCAAAGGTGTTTCTCCCTGTATCGGACTTCCTAGTACTCCAAGCTTTGTTGTTACGGCAGATTTTCTCTAATTTCTCAGCAATCTCAGCATAAGGACATTCTCCATAAGATCCACCTGCTATAGTGTCCAACACCGCTTTATTTGTTATCATCTTGTCCCCGATAGAAGTATTCCTTCAGTGACTCATCATCAATACGGCGATTGGGAACACTTCTCAAGAATGAGGTGAATCTATCCCAAGAACTACTTACTGACTCTCCTGGTAGTGCCACAAAGTTATTCACTCTGTCTTTGTGGTTTAATTTCTTGGAGACCGGATAGTAGCGTGCTAAGAAGACATCCCGTAGTTGGTTCCAAGTGAATATGGAGTTGTATGGGAGCTCAGTAAACCACATAGCAGCCTCTCCCGTCAGTGAGAGAGGAAAAACTCTGAGACCTATTACATCTAGATCCAAATCAGGCCTCCCCACACAACTTTTACACACTGCCCTTACCTTAGCTATATGGGCATGTGGATCCTCAGAATGTAGCCCTGAAAACAAACCTCTGGCAGTGAGCATTTGCATCAGACTACTAGTTACCATAAAAGTGTGGCCTGTGGGTAGAGGAGGCAAAACCAGTGGCCCATCCGAATCTGCTATGTTATCATAGCCTCTGTAGTATGCTTGGGGCCGTGGAGCGGGATTTTGTCCCCTCTGTTGATGTTCACCCGGAGCATCGGGTAACATCTGACCATGAACATCAGCCGGAGCTGGGATGTTCTGGTTTGGGTCCTCATCATTGATTCCCAAATTACGATTCATGTTTCGCAGTGTACGCTCTAGCTCGTGATCGTAGGGAAACAACGGTTCTCTTCCTCTCCGTGTATTTGGCATACAAGGAGGACAGTTCTGAGAGGAAATCAAAAACAATAAAACAACGTAAAATCAAGAAAATATCAACTAAAATTTAGTAATAAGTTCAAGTTAATCTAAAAGCTAAGTTCCCCGGCAACGGCGCCAAAATTTGATACGCTCAAACTTACTTCTAAAATGAGAAGTAAAGCGGTCGCGTCAAGTAAATAACCCAACTAGTGAGGTTGGGATCGTTCCCACGAGGAAAATAGTTTAGACTTAACTTCAACTTGTTATTACTATTGTTCGGTTGATGACTTCCTTAAAAAGTAAAAGCATAAAGGGGGGTTTGTATTTCCTAATAAGTAAAAATAACTAACGAACTTGACAGAGACACTTAACAGCTTTTAATTATGGGTTTTAATCAATTAACCAAAGTAACTAGGGTTTACGTGTTCCCCACAGGTTCATAACTTGATAATTCTAACTATAACAATTCTTTCCTAGTATCTTGCATGCAAAGTGATAAGTTATGTATTTCTAAATCCTTGGTCCGGCATCTACAAAATCTCACTCCGCACCTTGGTCCGGCTGCGTGTGTTTCTTTCCTAACCCTTATTTTTACCTCATATTAAGCATCGTATTCGATATTTGACTAAGTTATTACCGCGTACCAATCAATACTAGCCTATTAGATAGTGTACACTAAATCTATGTTAATAATTCTTTTCCTATTATCTACCTCCTTGGTCCGGCAAGTAGCATTAAGGCGAGTTCTAACGTTGATCATCCGTTAAAAAGACTTTTAAGCGAAAGAATTATTAATACATGCAAGACACTATTCTAGAATTGTTATTTTAGCTAGGGTTTATCTCAGTTATTTGCCTATGGTTCCCACAACCCTAGTTATGGAGTTTAGTTCCTCATAGCCATAAACACAATATTCAAATATGTTAAACAAGAATTCATGTACTTACTTTAATGAGAAAGAATAAAGTCCGAAAATTTGCTTGATTAATCACCAAAAGTTACTTATAAGAATCTGCAACAATCAAACACTCAAAACACAAAGTCTAATAATATGATGTTTAATCTCCAAGAGTCTAACCTCAAAAACGAGGTTTTTCGAACTATTTATAAAAAATAAAAAAACCTAATTAAACAAGGATTCTAATTACTGGAAATCTGCCAAAACGCGGTTGGGTCGACGGACCACGCGACGGACCGTCGTGGTCATGACGGACCGTCGTGGGCTCCGTCGTCCCATACTTGGTGCAATTCTTCTGCTGCTTTTCTTCATTCCCCTCGACGGCAAGTGTGACGGACCGTCATAGGCACGACGGTCCGTCGAGGGTCTTCGTTTCAAAATACTTCAACTCTTGGAATCTGGGTACTGGGATCACTTCTCTGATCTTCGCAACGGACTTGTAGGACGGACCGTCATGGCCATGACGGACCGTCATGGCCATGACGGACCGTCACAAGCTTCGTAATCCCACACTTGGTCAGACTTCCCCATCTTCCTTCAGCAGCTTCTCTACGCTGCCAGCTACGGACCGTCACAAGCACGACGGACCGTCATAAGCTCCGTAGGTGGTCTCTTCTGCATTTTTCGCTCAAAATCTCCGCATTCAGCTTTAGACAGATTTCCTGCAAAACAAAGAAAAACTTATATCAAAATTAGCACAAGAAGGCTTTCGGACACACTAAACTTAAGGAAAAAGTATTAATTATACCGTGAAACCACGGTATATCAGGGATCTATAGGGTATTTCATTGGAGGACTATATATTATATTAAATCGGTTTTCCCTCACATTAACTCACTCAAATCAAATTCCCAAATCAAAACCCAAAAGCTCTCGCCTCTCTCTACTTTCTCTCTCTATTCAACCTCCATTGAAGGAAGAACAAAGCTTGAATAAGAAGACCAATTTCTCTAGGATTTCACTTGAATTTCGTGGATTAATCTTCATTAAGGTATGGGTTCTTCACACTTGGGATTCCTTTCTCCAAGAGGTCCTCTCAAAGTTGATTGCTAAAACGCAATTCCAAGGGCTTTTTGATTCTAATGGGTTTCTTCTAAACTTCAAATTGATGGTTGATTATGATTAATTGTGATTGCCTATGACTAATTAAGTGTAGATTGTTGGGTAATTGATGTTAATTTATTGAATTTCATGTATATCATGTCCATTACTTAAATTCCTCAAATATTGGATCTTGCTTATGAATTGATGGGAATTTAAGAATGTATTGATTGTTAGACTTGTTTTATCTATTCTAATTTGTTCATGGACTGCCTTGTGGGAAATGTATTGTTGGGATTTGATCTATTTCTTGATAAATTCATTATGAACCCTTTTACCCCTAACCCTAGGTTATGAATTGAAGTTAATTAGGGTAGTGATGATGCAATTGACTTCATTATTGTGCTAATTTATTGTGTGACGATATTACACCCATTATTAGGTTAAATTGGATTATTGATGGATAAACCTTGATGATTGCTTGTGAAGGAGATTGGGGTAAGTCTTGTGATCTCAATCCTTACTTCAATTATGATTACTTGTGTTTAGTTATGAAGTTGTATTGAAGTATACCTTATGATAAGATTGATTAGGGTTGGTATGATGTTGAATTGGAATGTCTTGAATTATGACTTGTGAGTTGTTGGCTAAGATGTAATAATATAAGGATGGTGATGACTTACCTATATGACTTATAAACTAAGCTATGATGATTAATAATGGCTTAAAGTTATTTCAAAAGGAACTCTAGCTTAGAGCCGAGTGAACTTGAAGATGTGGGGTGGCGCCTTCCCAATGAGGGAATGTAGGGTTCACCATAGTCCTAACGGGGTGGATGGCCTCATAGCCCAAAAAGGCCATAGATTGATCTTTCCATGACAACTCCCAAGCTCCATCAAATATATTTCCACCATAAAAATACTAGCTAGTGGATCCACCTAGATGCCATGTACATGTTTTGCACTACTTTGGCCAGTATATCACCTTCCATCGGTGTAAGGTTTTACAACACGGATTCCACACTTAGCTCTTGTAGTCTATGCAGGTTAAGCCAAGTGTTCCCGAAACTAAAATGAAGTAATGAAGTAAAAACTACCTAGGGTGACTTAAGAGGTTTGACTTAGCCTAGGTACGAGTATGGGACTATACCTTTGAAGGACTATACCTATGGGACGAGTATGGGACTATACCGTCCATTGAGCTTATAGAAGGACTTTGAAGACTACTTGCATATTCCTCAAGTGTTCGGTAGGTCCTCACTTTCTGAGGACGATGCCACTATCAAGCTATTGATGTTGTTCTAGTTATAAGACTTCTAGTTCTTTATTCTTCATTTGGAGATGATTATTATATAAGCCTATATAAGGCTCTTTGTTGTAATGAAGTGTGAATTAAGCCCAAAATGTTGTATTCGTTTTATATGGTTCTAATATGAGACATATTATACTTCCTGTGAGATTATGTTCCTATAATATGTATGTGAAATAAAAATAGAAGCCTATGTAGTGCTTCCTATCATCAGGTATCTAAGTAAACTCCATAAACATATATTATGTGTAAGCAAGAGGTCTAAGTAAACCTCAATGTAAAAGTAAACAAAAAGTTTTAATTTTTTTTCGTTTTTAACCTATGAAATGTAATGACGAATGCTAAGAGGTTAGTCTTAGTCCTCTTCAAGGACGTCTTAGTCCTCTTCAAGGACGATGACACCGGTTACTTTTAGGGGATGCTCCCGGATGTGACACCTAAGACTTCATAGTCTAAAGGCATCATTTCATGGCCTGCAGACATCATATCATGGCCTAAGGATTTAATTTCTGTCTATCATGATTTGAATGTATCATAGTCTAAGGGTATCATTTCTTCATTGCCTAGAGACAACATTTTCATGACCTGAGGAACTAATTTTTCGTATTATGGCCCTTGAAATCATAGCCTAAGATATCATTTTCACAGTCTTATGGCAAACTTCATGGTCGATATGGGAAATTGCATCATGTTTACCTTTATCGTTTATTTAATATATTTGCCCTAATCATATTACAAGTTACATATTTGCAGAGAGTGACAGTTTGTAGGTGTGATCATCTCTCTCGGCTACGATTATTGTGCTTAGATCTATCACAACGAAAGCCCTACCAATTCTCCACTGCTCATATTGCTCCTTTTTATCTTAAACTTGCTCATAGTTGGAATCACTCTATCATGCTATTCTAGATACTCTACTTTTTTCTATTCAAGCTGATATCATATCCTTTCGGATATCGTACCACTCTTTCAATTTTTAGGAGTTTTGTTTTCTCTTGAATCTAGAACTACATACGACCTGATTCTCGTATAACCAGATATATATAGGCGGCTTAATACCAAAGTCTCGGTCGTATTCCTCTCCAATCTCCAACTCTATATCATTTCAATTGATCCCACTAACATCTCTCGTCGATCGAACAAAATCGGCTACTAAGTCAACATTAGTTGCCTGACAATTCATTCTTCATTCCTAAGCAACAAAGGGGCAGCTCTCGATATCTAATTTTGACCAACCCTTATCCAATTTTAGAATGTTATTCGATTAAGTACGTATTTTTTAAAATACATTTCGAGTTCAAAATTTTAGTAGATTTTATCAAAAAAAATTACATTTTAGTATGCATATTTATAAAATCATTGCAAATGTTATTAAAATATTTTTAAAAATTATTAGTAAAACTTGAAATAATTATTTCGTTCAAATGTTATAAAATTTAATTGATTTTAATTATATAAAATATATTATAATATTTTTAGTATTTTAATTAGATAGCAATTCCTTAATTTTTTCTTCAAAATCATTTAAATCTCAGCCTATTCTGGTCTAATTTATTTCAATTCTAGACACTCCAATTCAAATTTATATCAACTATAGCCATTATTAATTCAAATTGTGGTCCATTTCTTACTCAAGTTTCAGTTTTCAGCTTTAGTCATTCCAATCCAACTCTCAAATCCCATCTTAATCTCGTCTGTTCATTCAAATCTTGATCAAAAGATATCGAAATCGTGGTCGTTCCTCCCTCTAATCTGATAGTCAAGATTTTAAACCTTTTTCTTTCCTATTTTACTTCAAAAAGACCTAAAAAACTTTTTTCATTCTTCTCCTTCTCCTCTCTTCTAGAACTGGTGTTGCCCTTCCTCTCTATGATATTCCGCGAGATCACCACCATTTGCTGGTGGCAGCCCTCCTCTTTTGATCTCCGGTTGCTCTTTCTATTTCTCAAAAGACCCGCCGCCCTCTCTCTCATCTTTTCCTTACTCCGGCGAGACGCAGCAGCAACCAGTAGCGAGGCGAGGCGAGCTACCGGCGAAAGTCACCTGGAAGTAGTGATCCCTACAAACCTCTTCTCTTCTCTTTGGAACCGGCGAAGGCAGCCAACGACGACAACAGTGCCTGGAGAGGCCACCAGTGAAGGCAAACGACAACAACATCAGCAACCAGCGAAAGCTCCGGCTGAAGCAGCAACAACAACCGACGGAAATAGCAGCGCTACCACTCGCCTGCTTATCCGGTGAAGACACCAGTAACACATAGATGGCCAATAATTGGTCTTTTTCATTCTCCCATCAGCAAGCTATGAAGCAGCAGCTCCAACGCAGTCGTCTCCGCCTCCGGAGAGTCGAGCTCTAACCAACAGCTACAATACCAAGTAAAGCAAGATAAAAAAGCTCGGATAAATTTCTCAAATTTCAAATCTGTTCGACTATGTTTAGTTTCATGATTTATCTTAAGTTATTACTTATTTATTTTGTGACATAAGTTGAGCATCTAGCACAGTTAGAGTTCGATGTTTTCATCACTATTCTCCCCTATTATATGTAATAAATGGTTGTTGACACCTAATTTTGTCCCTCCAATATATAAATTAATTATCGAGCTTCTTAAATTTTAAATGATTTAAAATAATTAGTTTTATAAGAATTTTTTAAAAAAAATAAATGAATAAATATAGTTTTCAAGTTATTTTAAATAGTTTCGTTGCTTTTTCATAATTTTAAATAATTTATATTTTCTATACAATTATATGTAATTTGTATATTTTATGAATATTCGAAAACCATCTCAAAAAGATTTTACTTTTTAGTTGAATATTTTATTAAATTAGTTTATTTTGAGTTGGCATATATTTTTTAGTTATTAATTTACAATCAAGTTAATTATTATATCTCGTTAAGATTAAGAGGCCGTTAATTAATTAATATTAATTCATTCTAAAATTAAACTCAATTGGCTAACTTCTTAATTCCTATTTGGCTATAATTGCAGTCCAATTGTCAATCTTTTCAATCCCTTTTTAAACTTAATTTGCAAGACCAATTTTCGGGCCTTATCAACAGACCACTACATTCACTCCAATCCTCAATACACCTATTCAATCCAACATAGCCCAACACCTAAATTATTAGAAAAATATATATATAATAGCAAACTAAAAATCTAAAATAAATGAAGTAGCTAGAGTTTGATTTAATTGTGTTCCATAGCAAACTTTTGCAAAAAATTATCAGGCGCCTCTCTCCCAAATATCTCGCTCGCCACTCTCCTCCAATCTTTCGCTCGCTTCCTCACTTTTTATACAAACAGAAGTATATAAAAATTATTTCTAATTGTATAAATCAGAGAAAAATGTATAAATACATATATTTTTGTTCCCCTCTCTCCCCTCTTCCAGATCTCGCTCGCCACTCTCCCATATCTCACTCGGCACCTTCTCCTTTCTCACTTACAGAAACAGAAGCAAAATATATAAATTGTGTTTCTGTTTGTATAAAGCGTGAGAAAATTGTGTATACACATGCAAGTACATATATTTTCATCTTATACACTTATAATTATACAATAAAAATACTCCCTTGCCCAGTTTCTTTTGCCTTTCTCTCTTTCTCGTTTTATACAATTTTCAAATTGTATCTAATTTCTCTCTTTCTCATTTTGTACAATTCGATTCAATTGTATATTCCTTGTCAAGTCTCTTTTGTCTTTCTCTCTTTCTCATTTTATACAAATTCAAATTGTATATAATCGAACCATACACTTATAATAATACAATTCGTTTTATACACTTCATTTTTATACAGTTCTCTGCCCAAGTGTCTTTCTCTTTCTTGTTTTATATAATTGCTTTAACTGTATATGTATAGCGAATTATACAGTTTCTATGTTTGCTATAGAGCGGAATTATGCAAACTTTGCTATAGCATACAAATATAAATTTTTTATTTGCTATATGTGAAAGTTACCCAAATTTTTTATTTGCTATATGTGAAAGTTACCCAAATTGTTACATGAGTATTATTTGATTCATGATATTTTGAGGAGTTGATGCTTAACACTAGGCTTGAAATTTAGCAAATAGAATCTTTGACATATAAAATGTATCAAGAGTAGGATCTCGATTGGAGATATGAGTGAGTTTTGGAGTTTAGGTTAGACATATAATAAATTGAGTACATATGCACTCGCTTACTTACGAATATTGCACAATTGGAAGATTGGGAACATTCCAAAGGTTTGCGAAAAGGAAAGGAAAAATCTTGAAGATTGGTGACACGAGTTCGTCATTTAAGGTATGTTAAGACTTTTTAGACTTTTTGAAGGACGATTTCCTAATTAAAGATAAAAATATATATATGAAATAGACAATGGATAAGGTCGAAAGATGGGGGTCTTGTGTCAATGGTGTGACAGGCATTGATACGAGTGCCGGCGTTATAAAAGGGAAAGTTACTATTATATAATGTGGATTTTAATTTGAGAATGCCAAAGCATATGGACATTAGCTGATATATTATTTATTTGAAATCCTTGTGTGATTGTGTTTTCTTATTTACTTGAGGTTGTTATGTATTATGTTGATACTTGATTGATTGAGGTGCATCTTCATCCCCATATTTGAAATAATATTGTGTACATGCATTGACATGAAATTGAGTATAAGTTGGACACGTGGAGATTGTCCGTGCTGGGGATGGTGAGATGTTAAGATTGTAATTTGGAAACGTGGAGATTTTTCATGCAGAAATTGTTTGATTTTATGATAGTGCGTTGAGATCGTCCGCACAGACACGTGGAGATCGTGCGTGTCGGTATATGGACCCCGCGAGTCCCCCATGGGTCATGAGCTCTGGATGTATTTTCGAGGAGTATCATGTATATACGGTTGAATGAGATATACTGGGTACACGTGGTTTCGTACTCATACTACACTTGTTGCACTCTTTGTATGCAAATTCGATTCTGAGTAGGAGCACATCTCGTGGAGCATTTTGAGTCCAAGTTTGGAGTGTATTGGAGTTGTGGTGAGCTGCTTGGCTATTCTGTGGCCCACACCTCCGACTATCTTTTACTTATTCTATTATTTTAGAATTCAAACAGGATATCCGTTATGTTAAATTTGTCATTTTAGTTTCAGACTTGCATCATATTTTAGAAGCTCTTGTACATATGACAACAAATCTTGGATGGTAGTTAGTTTTCCGCAGTACGTACTCATAAGGAGTTTTATGTTAGAGATTTACCTTTAGTGTTAAAAAAGTTTTTCTCACTATTTAGTTAAAATTGGTAAAATATGTTGGGTTAGGAACATAGGTGCCATCACGACTTGTGAATTTGGGTCGTGACAATTTGATATCAGAGCACTAGGTTCATCGATCTCACGAGTATAAGAGAAATGTCTAGTAGAGTATCGGGGATCGGTATGAAGACGTATATACCTATCTTTCAGAGGCTATAGGACATTTAGGGAATATTCTGTTCTTTCATTCACTATCGTGCACACTTGACTTTGTTGAAATTCTAATGTTGATCTCATTCTCTTGGATAGCGAGGACTCGTACATCGGCAAGTAGTGGTTAGGATCCTATTTTTGCGCCTGTTTCTGGGAACACTATCCGAGGTAGAGGCAGGGGACGAACTCGAGGTCGAGGTTGGGGTAGGGGCCGTATTGCAGCACCTGTGGAAGGTCAAGTAGCAGTAGCTACCCAGGGTCGTGATAGGACCGTACCTCCTGATGCAGAGGTTATTCATGGGGATGAGCGAGATTGTGTCGAGGGGGATGGGCCAGCTCAGGCTCCACCCAGTACTATTGTTACCTTAGTGCTTCAAGATACCTTGGCTCGTATGTTAGGACTCCTAGAGGGGATGGCTCAGGCAGAAGCTTTGCTTGTCACTTTTGATAGCTCACAGACCCGTGTTAGAGGTTAGAATCCAGATCCAACAGTTGCTCCATATTATCAGACAACCAAGACTTTGCCAGTTGTTGTTGTTTCTCCTCGTTTGTATAGTATGGAGTTTCCAGATATTGCATCATATTTCGGGAACATGACTTCTATAACCATTGATGAGCAAAAGATGTTTGAGAGGTTTAGACTAAGGAATCCTCTTACTTATATTGGTGACTTAACAGAGGATGCATATGAATTTATAGTTGTCATGAGAGGTTGCATAATCTTGGACTAGTAGAGTCTCATGGAGTTGACTACACAGCGTTTCAGATGACTGGCTCTGCCAAGCAGTGGTGGAAGGATTATATTAGTAGTAGGCTAGCGGGATCCCCTCCACTATCCTGGACTCAGTTTACTCACGTATTTCTATCCAAATTTGTTCCACGCAGTGAGAGGGAGCGCAAGAGGGCCGAGTTTGAGGGTTTGCAACAATGTGGTATTTCAGTTGCAGAGTATGAGGGTAAATTTCATGACTTGGCTAGGCATGCTTCGATGATACTTCCAACAGAGGCTGAGAGAGTGAGAAGGTTTGTTAAGGGGTTAATTATTCCGATTCATCTAGGAGTTTCTCAGGTTGCTGCTTCTGGTGTTCCATTCCAAAAAGTGGTAGATGTTTCTAAGAAGTTAGAGATGATTCAACGTGAGGGATTTGAGCAGCGTAAGGGCAAGAGTACCCTTTATTCATGTGATTATGGTGGTACTCCACCTAAGAGACGAGGTTATGTAGAGAGAGGTTATCACTCTCAGTCCAACAGACCCATTCATGCTGCTATACCTGTGTCTGAGGCTGGTTACGCTGGGCATAGTTCTTCGAGCTCAGTGCATACTTCACAGGGTTCATCTTCTAGACTGATAGTTCGTGGAGGGAATTCTGGTCATTCAGGTTCCTCTCATTAACCTGCGTCTCGTAAGGGCTGTTTTGAGTGTGGTGATATAGGACATTTTGTGAGAGACTGCCCTAGGACCAGACGAGGTGGCTTACATTAGGGTTCTCAGGCTTTGAATTTCAAGGCTACACAACCTCCAGTTAGGGGTGGTGCACAGAGTGGTAGAGGTGGTTCTCATTCAGGTAGGGTGGTTCTCCTTCTGGTTGAGGTGGTGGTCGTGGAGGTTCACAATCTGAGGGAGGTCACTCTCATTGTTATGCTTTTCCGGGTAGGCCAGAGGCTGAGGCTTCAGATTTTGTTATCACAGGTATTATTCCGATTTGTCATCGACATGCTACTATATTATTTGATCCAGACTCTACTTATTCTTATGTGTCCATATATTTTGCTCCTAGTCTGGATATATTATATGAGTCTCTTGATTTGCCAATACATGTTTCTACTCCTATCGGGGATTCTGTAGTTGTAGATTGGGTGTATCGATTATGTATTGTTACCTTGATGGGGTATGACACTCATGCAGATTTAAAGGTCTTAGATATGGTAGATTTTGATGTGATTCTTGGTATGGATTGGTTATCTTCTTACCACGCAATTTTAAATTGCTATGCCAAGACAATTACTTTAGTTATGCCTGAAATTCCTATAGTAGAATGGAGAGGCTCTCTTAGTCACCCTTCTAAGGGTGTGATATTATTTCTTAAGGCTCGTCAATTGGTACAGAGAGGATGTTTGGCTTACTTGGAACACATTCGAGATAGTAGTGTTGAGACTCCTATGCTTGAGTCTATTCCAGTGGTGAGTGAATTTTCAAAGGTATTCCCGACCGATTTGCCAAGTGTTAGACCAGATCGTGATATTGATTTTTGTATTGATGTGGAGCCAGGCCTCAACCTATTTCCATTGCTCCTTATCTTATGGCACCGACTGAATTGAAAGATTTGAAGGAGCAGTTGCAGGATAATCTAAGCAAGGGTTTTACTATACCAAGTGTATCTCCTTGGGGTGCTCCAGTGTTATTTGTGAAGAAGAAAGATGGATCTATGCGTATGTGTATTGACTATTGGCAGTTAAACAAGGTAACCATCAGAAATGAGTACCCGATACCTCATTTTAATGATTTGGTTGATCATTTGTAGGGTGCTTCAATTTTCTCCAAGATTGATTTGAGATCTGGCTATCATCTGCTTAAGGTTAGGGCGGAGGATATCCCTAAGACAATTTTTTGAACATGTTATGGCCATTATGAGTTTTTGGTGATGTCTTTTGGATTGACTAATACCCCTACAGCTTTTATGGACTTGATGAATAGAGTTTTCAAACCGTATTTGGATTTCTTTGTTATTGTCTTCATGGATGATATATTGATATGCTCACGCACTAAGGAGGAACATGAGCATCATTTGAGGATTGTGCTTGGGATTCTAAAGGAGACGAAGAGTTATGCAAAGTTTTCAAAGTGTGAATTATGGCTTAGTTCGGTAGCATTCTTGGTACATGTAGTGTCTAAGGAGGGTATTATGGTGGATCCTAAGAAGATTGAGGTAGTTAGAGATTGGGCAGACTTGCTTCAGTTACTGAGATTCGGAGTTTCTTAGGCCTTGCTGGTTATTATAGACAGTTTGTAGAGGGTTTCTCTTCCATTGCATCTCCATTAACTAGATTGACACAGAAGGAGGCGACTTTTCAGTGGTCTGACGAGTGTGAGGTTAGTTTCCAAAAGCTCAAGACTTTATAGACTACTGCTCCGATTTTGACCCTACCCGTGGAGGAAGAGGGTTTTATTGTATATTGTGATGCTTCTCGAATTGGTATTGGTTGTGTATTAATGTATAAGGGAAATGTGATAGCTTAGGCTTCGTGGCAGTTGAAGGTTCATGAGAAGAACTAACCTATTCATGATTTAGAGTTGGCGGCTGTTGTGTTTGAATTGAAGATTTGGAGGCATTATCTTTATGGTGTGCATTGTGAGGTGTGCACGGATCACAGTCTCCAGTATATATTCAATCAGAGGGATCTCAATTTGAGTCAGCAGAGTAGTTGGATTTGCTCAAGGACTACGACATGACTATATTTTATCATCCAGGCAAATGTTATAGCAGATGCCTTGAGTCGGAAGGCGGTAAGTATGGGTAGTATAGCCATGTTAAGTCTAGCCATGTTATAGGTTGGTGAGCGTCCTTAAGCTAGGGATGTCCAATCCTTGGCCAATAGCTTTGTGAGACTTGATATTTCAGAATCTGGTAAGGTGTTGGCTTATATGAGGCTAGGTCATCCTTGTTGCAGCAGATTCGGGAACAATAGTTTGATGATGGTGATTTATGTAATATTAGGGACAAGGTGTTAAAAGGAGAATCCAAGGCTGCAATTCTTGATAGTGAGGGAGTTTTGAGGATTAAAGGTCGTATCTGTGTTCCTCGTACAGGTGATTTGACTAGATTAATCATGGAGAAGGCCCAATGTTCGAGGTACTCTATTCATCCGGGGGCTACTAAGATTTATTGTGAATTGAAGCAGCATTATTGGTGGTGCCGTATGAAGAGTAACATAGTAGATTTTGTATCCTGGTGTATGAATTGTCAGCGAGTGATGTATGAACACCAAAAGCCTGGAGGTGTGACATAAAGGATGCCTATACCTGAGTGGAAGTGGAAGCGTATTGCTATGGACTTTGTGGTAGGAGTTCCACATACCTTGGGTAAATTTGATGCTATATGGGTCATTGTGGATTGAGTGACTAAGTCTGCACACTTTGTACCAGTTCCGACTACCTATAACTCAGAGAAGTTAGCCAAGATCTATATTCCAGAGATAGTTCGTTTGCATGAGGTTCCTATATCTATTATTTCAGATCGTAGCACCCAATTTACATCTCATTTTTGGCGGTCTATGCAGAAGGAGTTGGGCACTCGGGTAGATCTCAGTATAGCCTTTCACCCTCAGACTGATGGTCAGTCTGAACAGGCTATCCAGGTTCTTGAGGACTTTTTGTGGGCGTGTGTGGTTGACTTTGGTGGTCAGTGGGATCAACACTTGTCATTAGCGGAGTTTGCTTACAATAATAGTTATCATTCGAGAATTGAGATGGCACCATTGGAGGCCTTGTATGGTAGGAGATGTTGATCTCTAATTGGTTGGTTTGATGCATTTGAGGTTAGACCGTGGGTAAAAATTTGCTGAAGGAGTCCTTGGACAATGTCAAATTGATCTAAGATAGACTTCTCATGGCTCAGAGCAAGCAAAAGAGTTATGCAGATCGGAAGGTTCGTGATAATGGAGTTTATGGTTGGAGAGAGGTTTCTATTGAAGGTTTCACCCATGAAGGGTGTGATGAGATTGGAAAGAAGGGCAAGTTGATCCCAAGGTATATTGGTCCTTTCGAGATTGTGGAGCGTATTGGTGAGGTTGCGTTTCAGTTGGCTTTGCCACCTGGTTTGTCAGGTGTCCATCCTGTATTTCATATTTCGATGCTGAGGAAGTATCATCAGGGTGGTGCTCATGTGATTCAGCGTTACTTGATCAGAATTTGAATTTTAAGGAGGAGCCAATTACCATTTTGGATAGGCAAATTCGAAAATTGAGGTCAAAAGAGATTGCTTCAGTGAAGGTTCAATGGAAGCATCGTCTAGTGGAGAAGTCTACATGGGAGACCGAGTCAGACATGAAGAGTAAATATCCTCAGCTTTTTGAGCGTTCAGGTGAGTTCTTTTTATTTTTACGTTCGAGGACGAACATTTATTTAAGTGGTAGGTGATGTAATGACCCGCTAGGTCGTTATGAGAACTCGAACGATCTTGACTCTCCCCATAGAAATTAAAATAGAAATTTTAAAATATTCGGTAATCACGATTATTTAGTTGTCGGATATTTGTTAAATGATTAATATAGTTGAATATTTAATGGGCCAAAACAATACCTAATTTAGTTAAGACCCTTTTATCACTTGCACATACATTGAATTAAGTTAAATGAGTGATAAGCATAACCCCAGTAACATATTCTGGCAAACGTGTAGGGGAAAAGAAACCTCAAAATTCAGGTGAACAAAATATTCTCAAAATTTTTAATTCTCCATTTGAGTATGTTGTCAAAGTGAATTAAATGGTTATTTTATATTATTTTGTTCAAAGTCTATATCTAAGGAGAAAATAATTTTTTTGGATCTATTCAGATCCTTTGTAAAAGAACGAAAAAAATAATTCCTTTTTTTAAATTATTTTCTTTTATTCTGCATCAACCAAAGGTGGGGCATTAAATGTCATTAATGATGCTCATTTTAATAGTGGCATTTGATATGCCTATTTCTTTAGAAATTAAGCATTTTGATTTAATAGAATTGAAGGAAAATATGGGGGATCACATTTACAGTGCATTTTCTGGTTTTCTTAATTAGTGAAAGTGGATCTTAATATTAACAGAGTTTACTTACTAGTATTAGTATGTTAGCATTAAAGAATTAAGTTATGATTGTATTGTATTATATAACTATTCGTATTGATGATAGGAGGATATTAGTAATAGTATGCATTGCTAGAAAATTATTTGGGTTGTGCAACTTGTTAATTTAATTTATTCCTAATGACTAGCAGGTTAATTAAGTGGCTAACCGTAAGTATTGAGGTTGTTGGATTAGAGTAGATGAAATTGTTTATATTAATTATTATCAAGTTTAATAATTATATAAGGATTAGGTATAATTATTGGGGAAAATATAATAGAAAACTTTGACAACCAAACCTCATTCCATATGTGGAATCTGCGAGAATTCCATAGTCATTATTTTATTTAACTTTTCGTGGGTTAAGTTACATCAAATTAATTATTAGTCTTAAACTTTTTATTTCATTATTTAATTTTCATATAGTAATACTCCTGGAAGTTTATGAGTATAGCTAACCAAATTTTTGTGGTATTGTTTACATGAGTATTATTAGATTCATGATATTTTGAGGAGTTGAGACTTAACACTAAGCTTGAAATTTAGCAAATAGAATCTTTGACATATAAAATATATCAAGAGTAGGAGCTTGGTTGGAGGTATGAGTGAGTTTTTGAGTTAAGGATAGACATATAATAAATCGAGAACCTATGAACTCCCTTACTTACGAATATCTCATAATTGGTAGATTGAGAACGTTCTGAAACTTTGCAAAAAGGAAAGGAAAAATCTTGAAGATTGGTGAAATGAGTTCGACATTTAAGGTATGTTAAGACTTTTTAGACTTTTTGAAGGACGTCATTAACAATAAAAAAAATAAAAAAATATGAAATAGACAATGGGATTTTGAGTAGGAGCATATCTCGTGGGGCATTTTGAGTCCGAGTTTTGAGTGTATTGAAGTTGTGGTGAGCTGCTTGGCTGTTCGGTGGCCCACACCTCCCTCTATCTTTTACTTATTCTGTTAATTTAGTATTCAAACAGGATATCCCTCATGTTAGATTAGTCACTTTAGTTTCAGACTTGCATCGTATTTTAGAAGCCCTTTTACTTATGACACCAAATCTGGGGTGGTATTTAGTTTTCCGCAGTACGTACTTATAAGGAGCTTTATGTTGGAGATTTTCACTTTGTGTTTTTTTTCTCACTATTTAGTTAAAATTGGTAAAATATATTGGGTTGGTTTACCTATTGGTTGAGAACATAGGTTCCATTTGGGTCGTGACAGAAGATAAATTCAATAATTATCTTTTGCATGCCACAAACTTACTGTCCTGATTACAATAAGTAAATTAGTTTTCGCATTGTAAATAAAATAAAATCAATTATCAATTTTTGCATATTTTTGCTGTCATTTGCTCTTCCTAAATAAATCTATTTGGAAATAATATTTTTCAATCTGATAAACTAATGGTTGCTTAAGATCTGTCACTATTTTTTTAAAAAAATTATGTTTTTTTGCATCTTGTCATGTGCTTGTCCTAATTAAAATCATCTGTATTTTACTTGTCGCATTGAATAAATAATGTTGCAACCTAAAAAATTAGTTACTAAATTTTTGCATCTAATAAACTAGTTGTCTTAAATAATTTCTGCATTAATAATAAATGTGTTGTTGTTTCCTCAAATAATTATCTGCGTTTGTAATTGTTTTTCTTGCTACATTATAAAATGACTTTTCTTGCCCTTGTTTGATTTTTGCACCTTTGAAATAAACAAATGAACTCTTATATTATCTGTTTTGTATGCACACCCAAGCATGAAATTTTTCACTGTACTTGTGTCTTCCAGTATGTTTAATTAAAATTTAGAGGTCAATATGAGAGTTACGTGCTAAATGAATGCTCTATATGTTTGACTTGGTGTCTAGGAGACGCTTATATTTTCTTCTTAGTCTAATTCATCATACTAGTAGTCCAATGCCTCTTGGACCTTAAGCGGGGATGTTAGGCACCTTTTAGGACGAAACGCATATAGTGATGGGTAGGGGTAGTTGGGCCCCACAGATATGATGACATTGACTTAAGCTAAAAAGACAAACCTTGTTTTTGTCTGTCCGTACATGGAAGCCTATTGAAAAAATAAAAACAAAGTCAAGTGTTGATCCGTAAAGTCTCTTAGAGTCTCCCTTTCCTTTTGTCCCTTTATATGTTTATAATTAATTATTTGGGATAGTTTAAATTATTTTTGACTAGTTAATTGTGCAATTTCTATCTCTTCGCTTCTCGCTTTATTTATTGTTCAGTTTTGTTTTAATGTTTATTATATCACCCAGTCTTTCATGCTTAGCCAATTAATTAAAATAATAAAGTTACTCTAATTGTTTAATATTATTATCACACAGTCTCGCATGCTTAAATAATTAATTAAAATGATAATGTGATCTAATTGCTTAGTATTTGTTAAAATTATTATTCACCTTGCATGCTTAAATAATTAATTAAAATAATAAAATAGTGGTAATTGTTTAACATTATGTTATCACCAGTTTCGCATGGCTTACTAATTAATTAAAATAATAATGTGATCTTAGTTGTGTAATGTTAGTTATCACCTAGTAAGCATGCTAATTAAATAAATAGTAAATGAGCTGACCTTATTTGCTACTTGTAAATACACCATAAATTGCATGAGATACAGTCGGGACCCATATTTATGGGCCTCGTGGGATATCTAACACCTTTCCCTCGAGGGAATTTTAACTCTTACCTTGATCTCTGGTTCGTTAACCTCTATTTAGACTAGTTAGGTTAGATAGGTGCCCTAACGCGCCTTAATTCATTAGGTGACGAATCTTCAATTTTTTAAAATTCCAAAAGAATTATTAGGTCGTGTATCAAAATCCATTTTGAGGGAAATGGGGTGTGACAAACAACAGTTGAAAAGGTCAAAGATAATATGTGATTTCTTTGTTTACATCAACATAATCGACTTCAAATTCTTGTGAAATATTTTTGGCAAATTGTGATTTGAGTTCATCTATTTTAGGGTTAAGGAAGTAGAAATTATGGCATTCAACCCAACGTGGATGAGAAATTAGCTTTCTTTTACATTTTTCTGGGACAAATTAAAAAGAAAAGTGTGGCACATAATTAAAATTGAGGGAGTATGCATTATTAATTCCATTCTTAAATGAACTTCATTTTTCGTTTCATCATTAGTTTCTTGTGCAAATCTTTTTTATCAACATTTTTATTGTAATTTTTCGGAGATTGATTAGGTTGTTTGGATTTATATGTTTTGAAGTTAAATTCAAGAATTCTTATTAAGGGAAGGGATTTGGCTTTGAAACAATATACTAAACTAACAAGAAAGAGATCGTCAACGACAAAATTAATAGGGAAAAATGATTTAATCACGTCCAAAATAGAAGGCCCATGAAGTTTTTGGATACCTACTTCTGAGAAAATGCTCAAAATAGTCCCTCATCTTTGGGTTAAGACTCAAAGCCATCCATTAGTTATCACATGGAGCATTAATAGTCCCTCATGTTTGCAATATTGGTTCACTTTTGGTTCTCTTTCAAAATTTTGCCTATTTTTTAACATTGATTCATAATTTATGTATGGAATGTTTAATCGTCATTTTATGTATTTAGTAGAAATAATAACTCCATGTGAAAGATTGTGAGAAAGAAAAACACCTTAGTTTGTTTAGTAAAAATCGAATTGCAGTTCAAGTCGAGAGGTTCATCAAGACGATTTCACGTGCAATAGTACAAAATTTTCTTTTCTTGCAATTTCATATGTTAAAATGTTCTTAGTTTAGTTGAAGTAATATTTATACTGAACTGAATAAGGTGTTCTTCTTCTCACCTTCTTTCACATAGAGTTATTATTTCTAGTAAATATATAAAAGGATGATGGGAGATTCCCTACAGAAAACTATGAACAATATTAATGTTAAAAAATAGGAAAAGGTGTAGGGGGACCAAAAATGCACCACTATTGCAAACATGAGGGACTATTAATGCCTCATGTGAAAACTCAAGGATGATTTTGAGTCTTAACCCAAAAACTGGAGACTATTTTGGCCTTCTCCCTTCCTACTTCCTCCTCTTAGAGTTCAATTAGAAGTCAAAGTAAGCAAATTGCCAACTCATGTGGCCCCAACTCAAGATTTTCCTTTTTCAATAGATCATTAAAGACTCTATACCAAGTCCAAGATCCCATCTTTTCCTAAAGAACTCTGTTTGATTGAGGAAAATAACATACTCAATACGATCTCACAAGTAGGTATGAGTCGGGTAAGGTAGAGCATACATAGATCATATTCATATTGTAAGAGGTAGAAAGATTGTTTCAATAGATCTCGCTATCTGTGGGCTTGAGCAGAGGAAGGATTTGGCTGTAGACTGAATGAATATTACTTAGATAAGAATATGTCACAATACAATTAAGTGGCATCGTATTGTTAAGTGAGAGAGTTTGAGGTTGAATAAGAAACAACATAATGGATACTTCAGCTGAAGTGATTCATATGGGAGACTTTGACGGGCTTCTTATGCTAATGCCGATGTATATATTTTATTTAAATTTGGTAACAATCTATTCCATGAAGTCGTGTGAAATTGAAAGTTTGTATCTTTTATACCATAGTCTTATTTATATGTTATAATATCTCCATGTCTGATTTTAAGATGCTTTCATTTAACTGTAGTAGCTGATTTTCTGAATCTAAATTAAGAAAATTTACTTCTTACTTTTTTCAACTATTTTTGATTGCAGTTGAAATCTCTTTTGCTGCTATTTTTTTTGGATATTTCGACAACTGCTTTTTGATGCTAGTCACAACAAGATCACTGCTTACTTTTCTATGCATTGTTCGTCACTCATCTATTGTCATTTCATAATATTGAGTAATTTTCAGGTTTTTCTTTTACAAAATTTGACGCGACTTAATTGATTTCATGTGTACATGTGTGATGTCGCTTAAGGACAAGGTTGAGTCACAAGGAGTATATACTTTTGTCCCTCCTGAAAGAGAGAAGATTATACATGTTGAGATTTGTCACATCTATTTCCACTTTAAATTGTGATGACATTTTTTTTATATAGACAATGAAGTGGCAACGTAACACTTGAAAGGGCTTGACAGAAAACGCCATGTCGCTGAAAGAATTTCATATGACAAGTTTCTTATCCGTTGTTAGAATGAAATCTTTTTGAATTTAGAGAAGGTTGGTTCCTGGAGAGATATACAATTAATAGCTTGAAGTAGCAAAAGGTGGTTATAGTTTCACAATTGTGTTATTGGCAGCCCTTCCGCTCCAATTTTGTTTTAGAGGAAAGCTCGAATAGTAGTAGGGCAACAACTATAGGTTGTTTGTTTGTAAATTTGATATAAGAATAATATTGTGGTTTATTATAATAGTCAGAATATAAATGAAGAAACAAAATAGATAGGCACATAAGAAATGATACAATAATTAACTATATACTATTCCATCTCTCAATTATTACAATGATCTCTATACTAAATGAGGTAAAAAAAAATTATTATATTTTCTATCCAAAAAATTCTCTTCAAATTTATAATATATGAGTGTTGTAAAATCAAGATTATAAGAAGAAGTCAAGAAAAGTAGATGTAGGAGAAGATTTTGTTCTTATTCAAGTATATGTAAGTTTCATATGTATATATTACAATAGTGAATGAACAACCCTATTTATAGAGTGAGAAATCACTCCAAAGGTCACCATATTAAGTATCATAATAAATAGATTCATTCTTATCCAAAAAGGTTCATGTAACCTAGTGAATATAAATGGTTGTTCATGTACTAACTTAATCGACTATCCACTTATTTAATGAAATTATAACAATGAGTTCTTTTTAACTATATATATATATATATATATATATATATATATATATATATATATAAATCTTTTTAACTATTTAGTGGTCTTGTATCCAGGCGACCCTAAAACACCTATTATATAGATGCAACTGTTAAGTGCCATTCTTATTATTTCTTCTATCATTAGTTCAGGGCCGGCTCTATACATGGAAAAATGAGGCCTTTGCCTTATTTTGGGGTCCAAATTTTTGTCAAGAATAAATTATAAGTTAAATTATTATAAAAATAATAATTATTTATGATAGAAAGTATAATTTTTTTTAAAATAAATTATTTACCTACTTTAGCATTTTTTGTGCTTTATTAAAAATAAAAAGTTAATAGTAAAAAGTGTTATAAAGTGAATTACAATTTTTTTAATTTCTTTTTAAATTTTAATTTAAAAGATAATTATAAGCATATTAAAATGAGTTATATCAAGTTATTAACTTCTTGAGTTAAATTCTACGGTTTTAACTCTTATCTTTATTTAATGTTTATCAATTTAATCACTTATAGCATTATGTTAACAATAAATATAATATTTTACCTCACATAAAGGATGTTTGTCAATGTTGAATTGATAAAATCTTACATAAAACTAGTAACTGAAAAAACATTATTAAATACTAATAATTTTTTTTTATCTAAATAGTGAGAAAAATTAATTTTGAATTAATATGGATATGATCGCGAATTGAAATTCGCTTTAGCTCTCAATTATGTTGAGCCGCCTCTGCATTAATTATTAATACTAATTAGTATTTGTGTATGAAATCGCATTTGTTGGGGAGTGTTTTAATTCCTAATGTGAAATTTTTCGACGTAAATTTAAATTTAATCAGACTCTAATGTGAATGCCGAATATAGGGCGAGAAAAAAAAAATAAAATACTAATTAGTACCAAATTCGTTTTTGTTAGACTACCTTTGAATTTTCAAATAAATATTATATTTTCAATATAAAATCTGAGATTTATGCATGTTGCTAATAAAAGGAATTGGTGTTTTTCATCTTTAAAATTAAGTTTAATTGGATCAAATTACCTAGTAGAACGAGAATTTTTTTTTAAATTAATAACCTATTAATATTCTTAAATGCATTTTCCTTTTTAAGGACAAAAGTTTTGTATTAGAAGATATTAAAATAATATATTTTTCCCTCCTTAATTATCGTATATTGCATTGCCACTTGCCACCTTTATTTTTGTTAAACGTTTTTTGCATTTTTAGTGATACAATGAATGTTTAATACTATATTAAATGTGATTATACGATAATATCTTTCTCTTTCTTCGATCATCATCATAATAATAATAATAATAATAAATTGTAATTAACCTTTCCATTCTTGTAATGTAATGAATGCTTAATATAAAGAGCATGAGAAAAGAATCTCCGCCATTTTTAATCCAACAACTTATTTCTTCTCATCTTCGAATTTGCAGCTATGGCTACTTTCTGCAGACTGCGATCACTTCTGGGTGTCCACAAAATGGTTTGTTCAGTTTCGCCATTTTATCCGATGCGTAGTTATTCTTCATCTTCTTTTGGTGTAAGCACGCTTTCTTCTCTTCTACTATTGTTTTTTCCCCTTTTGAACTATCAAATAGTTGAATTGGGTACGTTTTATTCCTCTCAAATTTAGTTTCTGAATTGGTTGATGATTTTTCTATTTTTCCTTACTACCTTCTTTCTGTTAAACTTAGCTGAAAGGGATTATTGTGTACAAAATTGTTGTTTTGGGATTCCGTAGATTTCATGTCCCTGCAATTTGTCATATGTAACTACATTTCAGGTTTGCTGATTATGTTAATTTCTGCAGAGAATTGGATTTATAGGACTCGGAAACATGGGAGCAAGAATGGCTGATAGCTTGATTAAAGATGGATATGAGGTTGCAGTACATGACATGTAATGCTTACAACTTTATTCACTTATTTATGGTCTCGTCAATTTCTCCTTTTAATTATCTATAAGCAGGTCTGGAAAGGGAAAGTGGATAGGGAGTGAGAACAGTGAGAATTAGATACTCATCTGCTGCGTGGCAAATTCTCACTGGTACTACTAGGCTATAAGCCTAGGTGGCTATGTTGCTCGGACTCTCCATAAATGATGCCGCACCTGTGTTAGATCTTTTAAAAATGCACTACTTTTGAAGGGTCCAACACATGCTCTTTGATATTTTAGCAGAGTTCGAGCAACATAGCTAGGTGGTGTCACAACTTAGGTTAGTTTCATATGTTGTTGGATATAAATTAGTATCTTTCTGGTATCTATGTTGTGTTATGAAAAACGGACAAGCATAGTCGGACAAGAAGAAAAATTACATTGTTGGACACTCTTATATGTTATATTTTGGTGTAACACAATGTGGAATAGGGTGGTCGAGAATAGGAATCCTTCTATTTTTTGATGCTTTATTTGATTCAAAGGATTTGTCAGGTTCGAAGCCAATTTATGTGAATTCCCCTTTGTGCTTGAGTTCATCAGTTTGTATTTGTCCCAGAAATCATAATGTTATGAAGATGTTCTCGGCCAAAGGCGTTCTCACAGAAGATTCACCTTTGAAAGTTGCAGAGACAAGTGATGTAGTTATTACAATGTTACCGTCATCAAACCATGTGAGATTTGCATACCATTTTGTATAGATCTTATTACATCATGCACTTACTCATTTTCTTAGGCTGATTAATTATCCTGAATCCTACATAACTGATGTGAATGTATCCCACTATCCCTTAGACTTATTATTGTTGTTGATGAGTTAGAATATTTGTCAAATGAATCAATATATCTTTAATCATACAGGTTCTGGATGTCTATACTGGAAAGAATGGTTTTCTTAGAGGTGGTAGTCTACTCAGACCAAGGCTATTTATTGATTCTTCTACAATTGATCCTCAGACATCAAGAAAGGTCTCTGCAGCTGTGTCTAATTGTTCTTTGATAGACAAGAGAGGTATATTAAGTAACAAAATCAATGAACTTCACAACTTCTGCATGGTGTTGATAGAGCATGTGATATGTTTTAAATACCTAATATCTGGTCATAATGTACTAATGTCATTGTACGTTATAGGCATATCAGTCACTGCTTAGCTCTGTTACCCACAATACATCCAGGGAGACAAATAAAACAAAACAAACATGCCCCTTTCTCATCCAATATCTATGACAATGTCACTGTTTGTACCTTATTATCTTTTTTTATGAGTTTTTCTTCCTAGACTAACTTATTCAATCAAATGGCCCAAAAAGCATGACGTTCAAAGTTAGTTAGATATGAAAATGAGGCAGCAAATGTGCATACCGCCCTATTTTCTTTTTTGGATGGTATATCTGGTAACTTTTGCCATGGTAGTTTCTCTCTCTTCCTCGTATCATCCTGGTTGCCTATCCACATTGTGTGCAATAAAATTCTAGTAACTTGGTTCAATTTGATGAAAACAAAGTCACACTCATTCAGTGGGAAAAGTACTGTAGAGGAAGGAGAAGGCTCTGATACACTCACCTCGATGAGAAAATCACTGGTTTTGAGGCTGGTTTGTGGCCTTGAACCTACGTATCTTTGTTGTTGAGAACAACATCAGTTCTCTTGAATCTGTTGTCCTTGAGGACTTGATGAAGTCAAAGGGAACCTTATTAAGCAAGGTGAAGAGCACAAGGAAGGGCTGACCGCCCTTGAGTTCAAGCTCACGGAAGCTCCATCCGCGTTACACGGAGAGCTTGAAGCCTTGAGTCAGCAGATGGAAGAGACCACACTCGTAGGTGGGCATGATCCGGTTACTGGCTGAGAAACACGTATTGAGGCTCCTAAACCCAAGGAGTTTTGCGGTGATAGGAGTGCTCAGGACATTGAGAACTTCATGTGGCAAATGTATGCTTATTTCGAGCCAGTTAACATCACTAGCGAGACTGCCAAAATCTGTATGACTGCAATGTATTTGAGTTACACTGCAATGTTGTGGTGGTGGAGGAAGAAATCCATATGAAGAAGGGAACATGCTCCATTGATGATTCGGGGCAGTTCAAGGAGGAACTAAAACCGGCAGTTTTACCCTCAAACGTTGTGCACGAAGCTCGTCGAAAATTGACAAAGCTTAAGTAAATGTCCTCTATTTGTGATTATGTGAAGGAATTCACTAAACTAGTCTTCAAATACAAATTGGACCAGTGAGGATCTGTTATTTTACTTCTTGGAAGGCCTTCAAAATTGGGCAAACAAGGGTTACAAAGACGTCAAGTCAATGATGTGGATGAAGCTATTGTAGTGGCTGAATCGTTGACCGACTTTCGTCCGATGCTGCCAAAGGAAGAGACAAACGGAGCAAGCCTGTTGTTCCAAAGCTGGATCCCAATTGGAACAAAGGCAGGTTTGTTCCCAACCAGAGCAACGAATATAGAGGTAACCACAACAAATTTCTGCAAGAATTACGAGGAACAAAAGAAGGTGTTACCAATCATGAAGGTTGTTTCCTTTGTGGTGAGACATCTCACTCTGCTCATTTTATTCCACGTTGAGCAAACTTGGGGCGAGGGTTGTTGTCCTCAAACAGCAAGAGCAGGCTACCTGCAAACAACCAGGGGAGCGAGGCGTACAAGTTGACGGGGTGGAACAAGGGAAGAACAAGGCTGTTGGCTTGTTCAATCACATTGCCTTGTTTAGTCGTATGATGCTTGTAGCTATTGTTGCCCAACCGCCTCGTATGAGGTTGCATGAATCACTGTTTGATGATGCCAAGTTAAATGGAAAAAATGTTCGTATCATAGTTGCACGAGCAACCCATAATTTTGTGAAGGAAGAACGAGCTAAGGATCTTGGACTCGTCTTTGTGTCCAGTGGCATGCTCTTGTTGCTCACAAGGTGGATCCCAATCGGGACAAAGGTAGGTTTGTTCCCAACTAGAGCAACGATTATAGAGGTAACATAACCAACCTTCAATTCTCCGCAAAAATTATGAGGAACAAAAGAAAGGTGTTCCCAATTGTTAAGGTTGTTACCTTTGTGGTGTGACATCTCACACTGCTCAATAAGGTGGGTGATGATTTAAAGACATTGTTTTGGAAGGAACCATGGAACGGGCATGAACTTTTGATGTCTGTTTTTCCAAACTTATTTTCTATATGCAACAATCATGAATGACAGAGATTGGTAGGTGGTTGGTCTTCTGAAGGTAATTGACAAATTTAAAGGTACGTCTGCCGTTTCAGATGTTATTAACTGGAACATAGCAGCAATGGGAGATACTCTGTCAGTAGAATATACAAAACTGAAGCTTTTGGGGCAGCCAGGAGGCAGTACAAGGCCATGGTTAAAGGTGTGGAAAAGTTTGGTCCCATCCAAAATTAAATGTTTCACTTGGTTAATGGCTAGAAGAGCTTGTCTCACCCATGAAGTCCTACAGAAGAAAGTCTTTCAATTAGTGTGCAGGAATTTCCTTTGCAATGAAAGAGAGCCACGATACTCCGTGGGCTGGGCATCCGGGACAGAAGAGAACGAGGGCATTAGTTGAGGCCTACTATTTCTGGCCACGAATGCGGGAAGAAATTGAGCAGTACGTGCAGACTTGTCTTGTGTGCCAGCAAGACAAGGTAGAGCAAAGGCAACCAGGAGGGCTGTTGGAACCACTACCCGTAGCTGATCGTCCGTGGGAGAGCATATCTATGGACTTCATCACTTCTTTGCCGAAGTCAAACGGGTTTGGCACGATTATGGTCGTAGTGGATAGATTTTCCAAATATGCTACTTTCATGCCTGCCACAGCCGGTTGTACTGCTAAGGAAGCTGCACAATTGTTCTTCAAAAATGTTGTGAAGTATTGGGGGCTGCCGAGGTTCATCATTAGCGATCGGGATCCTCGTTTCACTGGAAGCTTTTGGAGTGAACTCTTTGAAATTCTTGGTTCAAAACTTCACTTTTCCACCAGTTTCCACCCCCAAACTGATGGCCAAACTGAACGCGTCAACGCCTTGTTGGAATGCTATCTTAGGCACTATGTCAGTGCACATCAGAAAGAGTGGGCTAAGCTCCTAGACATGGCGCAATTTTCTTACAATTTGCAGAGGAGTGAATCTACAGGACGCACACCGTTCGAGTTAGCAACAGGCCAGCAACCCCAAACTCCGCACTCACTGCCAACCTTATTTGAGGGGAAGAGTTTGGGCGCTTACAATCTTGCCAAGGGTTGGGAAGAGCAACTCGACCTCGCCAAATCTTATTTGGATAAGGCGGCAAGAAGGATGAAGAAGTTCGCCGACCGCAAGCGTCGTCCCACCAACTACAAAGAAGGCGATATGGTTTTGGTAAAGTTTAATTCGAGGCAGTTTAAGGCACTGAGAGGCATGCATCATAACTTAGTGCGGAAATATGAGGGTCCGTTCAAAATTGTTGCCAAGGTGGGTAAAATTTCATACAAGTTGGAGTTGCCTCCACACTTAAGGATCCACCCGGTCTTTCATGCAAGTGTCCTTAAGCCATATCATGAAGATAAGGACGATCCCAGCCGGAACAAATCACAACGGGCCCCTATCACTATTACTGCCTCGCATGATCGAGAAATTGACACCATCATAGATTACCAAGCCAAGCGGAAACGAGGACAGCAGGCCAGTGCATGTTTCTCGTACATTGTAACGGCTGCCTCTCCAACTGCTGCCTGCCCCTTTGCCTGCTGGCCGGCTTGGGCGGTCTGCCCCCTTGCGCCTGCTGCTGGCTGCCTGGTTGGGTGGCGTTCTGCCTGAATGAATGGCGGGACGTCACAATCTCCCCCACCCAATGATGCGACGACCGCGACGCATTGCTGCAAGAACTCCTGAATTTTGTCTTTGAACTGCCACAAGTCTTCATACTTCTCCCAAGTGGCTTCTTCAGGAGTCTGTCCCTTCCAATGTACGAGAAACATGGCACTGGCCTGCTGTCCTCGTTTCCGCTTGGCTTGGTAATCTATGATGGTGTCAGTTTCTCGATCATGCGAGGCAGTAATAGTGATAGGGGCCCGTTGTGATTTGTTCCGGCTGGGATCGTCCTTATCTTCATGATATGGCTTAAGGACGCTTGCATGAAAGACCGGGTGGATCCTTAAGTGTGGAGGCAACTCCAACTTGTATGAAATTTTACCCACCTTGGCAACAATTTTGAACGGACCCTCATATTTCCGCACTAAGTTATGATGCATGCCTCTCAGTGCCTTAAACTGCCTCGAATTAAACTTTACCAAAACCATATCGCCTTCTTTGTAGTTGGTGGGACGACGCTTGCGGTCGGCGAACTTCTTCATCCTTCTTGCCGCCTTATCCAAATAAGATTTGGCAATGTCGAGTTGCTCTTCCCAACCCTTGGCAAGATTGTAAGCGCCCAAACTCTTCCCCTCAAATAAGGTTGGCAGTGAGTGCGGAGTTTGGGGTTGCTGGCCTGTTGCTAACTCGAACGGTGTGCGCCCTGTAGATTCACTCCTTTGCAAATTGTAAGAAAATTGCGCCATGTCTAGGAGCTTAGCCCACTCTTTCTGATGTGCACTGACATAGTGCCTAAGATAGCATTCCAACAAGGCGTTGACGCGTTCAGTTTGGCCATCAGTTTGGGGGTGGAAACTGGTGGAAAAGTGAAGTTTTGAACCAATAATTTCAAAGAGTTCACTCCAAAAGTTTCTAGTGAAATGAGGATCCCGATCGCTAATGATGAACCTCGACAGCCCCCAATACTTCACAACATTTTTGAAGAACAATTGTGCAGCTTCCTTAGCAGTACAACCGGCTGTGGCAGGCATGAAAGTAGCATATTTGGAAAATCTATCCACTACGACCATAATCGTGCCAAACCCGTTTGACTTCGGCAAAGAAGTGATGAAGTCCATAGATATGCTCTCCCACGGACGATCAGCTACGTGTAGTGGTTCCAACAGCCCTCCTGGTTGCCTTTGCTCTACCTTGTCTTGCTGGCACACAAGACAAGTCTGCACGTACTGCTCAATTTCTTCCCGCATTCGTGGCCAGAAATAGTAGGCCTCAACTAATGCCCTCGTTCTCTTCTGTCCCGGATGCCCAGCCCACGGAGTATCGTGGCTCTCTTTGATAATACGCCGCCTGATGAATCCGAACTTGGGTACGTAAACTCTCCGGCCAGTGGTAAGCAAGAATCCGTCTTCTACCCAAAACCGTTTGGTTTTGCCTTGGGCAGCCAGTTGCATTATCTTCTTGGCCTCCGGATCACGTTGCATACCATCTTTGATTGCGCCTTGGAATTCACTACGGACTGAGGAGATGGCCGCTAGATCAGTCTTTCTGCTCAATGCATCGGCTACCACATTGCCCTTTCCTGGTTTGTACTCCAAGTTGTAGTCAAATTCCGCCAAGAAATCCTGCCAACGAGCTTGCTTTGGTGTGATCTTCTTTTGCGACTGAAAATAGCTAGTGGCAACGTTGTCAGTTTTCACTACAAATTTGGAGCCTAGTAAATAGTGTCTCCATGTGCGTAGACAATGCACAATGGCCGTCATCTCCTTCTCCTGCACAGTGTACCGTCGTTCAGCTTCATTTAACTTACGGCTTTCAAATGCTATGGGGTGTTTCTCTTGCATCAAGACTCCCCCAATGGCAAAATCAGAAGCATCCGTATGAATCTCGAAGGTCTTTGCAAAATCGGGCAGCATCAAGACTGGTTCTTCAGTAACCGCAGCCTTAAGACCTTCGAACGATTCCTGGCACTCCTCGCTCCACACCCATGGCCTGTTCTTCTTCAGCAGCTCGGTCAGTGGGGCGGCTATAGCGGAGTACCCGCTAATGAACCTGCGATAATAATTAGCAAGTCCAAGAAATGAATGTAGCTCGGTCACCTTAGTAGGCGCTTCCCAATCTTGGATCGCCTTTACCTTTGCCTCATCCATCCGAAGTTCGCCCTTGCTGATCACATGGCCCAAGAAGTGTATCTTGGGTTGTGCAAACTCGCACTTCTCCCGCTTGACATAAAGTTGATTCTCCCGCAAGACTTTGAAGACTTTCTTCAAGTGCTCCATATGTTCCTGCAAAGTGCTACTGTAGACGACTATGTCATCTAAGTACACTACTACGAATTGGTCCAAGTAGGGATGTAGAATCTCGTTCATCAGCGTGCAAAAGGAGGCAAGGGGCAGTCAAGCCAAAGGAGGGGGAGATCGTGGCCGAGGCAGAGAGCAGACGGCACAACCCAAACAGCATGACACGCCCAAACTGGATGGCAGACGGTCTGAACGCCAGAAATACTCGGAGAAGCGGACGCAGTCCAGCAAAGGAGACGGGTGCTACATATGTGGCGGACCACACGGTTACGCCAGGTGCCCAGAGTTGAAGAGCCTTGGTGCCATCGTCCGGGAGCGGAAGGACAAGGAGGCACAAGAGAAGGCGAAACGGCAGACACCACTCAGTTGGGCATGGTTGGAATATGTGGAGCCATAGCCAAGCAGGCCGACAAGCAAGGGGATTTCAGTACGCAGTACGTGGACATCTCCATCAATGGGCAACAAGTTCGGGCCATGGTGGATTCCGGGGCTGAAGCCAATATCATGACCAAAGCGGCGGCAGAAAAATTGGGACTGAAAATTGTTCCAAGTAACAATCGCCTCAAGACGGTCAACGCTCCACCACCGTATGTGGAATTGCTCATGGGGTCAGCATCACTTTAGGACGGTGGAAAGGTAAGACGAATTTTACCGTAGCTCCTTTGGACATATCCGATGTTATTCTTGGACAGGAATTCTTTCAGCGTTGTCACACTATGATTGATCCCTACCTTCAACAACTCATGGTGATGGAAGGGGAAGGATCTTGTATGGTACCTCTTGTTTGGGTGCCAAAGAAAGATGGATATGCCCACTTGTCGGCTATGCAGATTGTGAAGGGCCTGAAGAAAGGAGCACCAACCTTCTTAGCAACCATTGCAAGTTCGGGTGAAGACCATGGTGCTATGGAGCCATTGCCACCCTATCATAGAAACTGTTTTGGAGGAAAACAGCGATGTGATGCCGGAGGAGCTGCCAAAGACACTACCTCCAAGGCGCGAGGTAGACCACATGATCGAGTTGGAGGCTGGAGCCAAGCCACCTGCGCTTGTACCTTATCGCATGGCTCCGCCTGAGTTGGAGGAACTGAGGAAGCAGTTGAAAGAGCTCCTCGAAGCAGGTCACATTCGTCCATCCAAGGCACCTTATGGGGCGCCGGTGCTGTTCCAGAAGAAGAAAGACGGGTCGATGCGCCTATGCATTGACTATAGGGCGCTCAACAAGATCACAATCGAGAACAAGTATCCAATCCCGCTGATCGCAGATTTGTTTGATCGTCTTGGAGAGGCCAAGTACTTCACCAAGATGGATCTCCGGAAAGGCTACTATTAAGTGCGCATCGCAGAGGGGGATGAACCAAAGACAGCATGCGTAACCAGGTACGGAGCATTCGAATGGTTGGTGATGCCCTTCGGCTTAACCAACGCACCTGCCACCTTTTGCACGCTGATGAACGAGATTCTACATCCCTACTTGGACCAGTTCGTAGTAGTGTACTTAGATGACATAGTCGTCTACAGTAGCACTTTGCAGGAACATGTGGAGCACTTGAAGAAAGTCTTCAAAGTCTTGCGGGAGAATCAGCTTTATGTCAAGCGGGAGAAGTGCGAGTTTGCCCAACCCAAGATACACTTCTTGGGCCATGTGATCAGCCAAGGCGAACTTCGGATGGATGAGGCAAAGGTAAAGGCGATCCAAGATTGGGAAGCGCCTACTAAGGTGACCGAGCTACGTTCATTTCTTGGAGTTGCTAATTATTATCGCAGGTTCATTAGCGGGTGCTCCGCTATAGCCGCCCCACTGACCGAGCTGCTGAAGAAGAACAGGCCATGGGTGTGGAGCGAGGAGTGCCAGGAATCGTTCGAAGGTCTTAAGGCTGCGATTACTGAAGAACCAGTCTTGATGCTGCCCGATTTTGCAAAGACCTTCGAGATTCATACGGATGCTTCTGATTTTGCCATTGGGGGATTCTTGATGCAAGAGAAACACCCCATAGCATTTGAAAGCCGTAAGTTAAATGAAGCTGAACGACGGTACATTGTGCAGGAGAAGGAGATGACGGCCATTGTGCATTGTCTACGCACATGGAGACACTATTTACTAGGCTCCAAATTTGTAGTGAAAACTGACAACGTTGCCACTAGCTATTTTCAGTCGCAAAAGAAGATTACACCAAAGCAAGCTCGTTGGCAGGATTTCTTGGCGGAATTTGACTACAACTTGGAGTACAAACCAGGAAAGGGCAATGTGGTAGCTGATGCATTGAGCAGAAAGACTGATCTAGCGGCCATCTCCTCAGTCCGTAGTGAATTCCAAGGCGCAATCAAAGATGGTATGCAATGTGATCCGGAGGCCAAGAAGATAATGCAACTGGCTGCCCAAGGCAAAATCAAACGGTTTTGGGTAGAAGACGGATTCTTGCTTACCACTGGCCGGAGAGTTTACGTACCCAAGTTCGGATTCATCAGGCGGCGTATTATCAAAGAGAGCCACGATACTCCGTGGGCTGGACATCCGGGACAGAAGAGAACGAGGGCATTTGGTGGACATTGCAAAGTGACAGCCCAATTATGGTCAGTTTTCTTCAGCCACACAAGTAACAACTGCATCAGATCTTCTAAGTTGTTGGATCAGGAGAGGGGGGTAGCAAGTCCCAGAAGAGATGGTGGAGAGCAGTACCTTCATGTATTTGGTGGACAATATGGAAGGAAAGAAATGAGAGGTGTTTTGGGGCAGGTCTAATACTATGCAGAAGATTAATTGGAATTATATTGTAAACTTTCGTTTTTGGGGTAAACTATTTGTAGAGGATGAAGTTCAATAGGTAGATTTTTTAGGCTCTTTGTAATTAGCCTCGGTTATAACTCTTTGTTGATAACTTTTTGGAGGTCTCCAGCGTATCCTTGATGCTGAGGACAGAGGAATATAAATTACCAGTTTTCAAAAAATTAAAAAAATATAGTGTTAAACTTGTTACATAACTAATATTGATTTGAAATGCAAAGACGTTTGGGCCTAGTTTATCTTATATGGGTATAATGTTTCTTCGGCATGTGTAGTTTCTTCTATGGCGATAATTTAATGTGATCTTTGTACGTACTCTATTGATCAAGTTGCTAACTTGTCAACCAAAAGATTAGGGTTCTCTCAGTGACATGAATTTTCAGCTTTGCATGGAACATGAGATCTATATAATCTAACTTGAGGGAGATTTTCAGAGAATCACAGCCTATATTATGCTGTAACCATTTTTCACTTAAAAGCAAGGCTTTGTTGCATCATGTGAAATGATTATTGTTTTCCCTGTCTTGGGTAAAGAATATGTTATGCTGTAACCATTTTCGCATAAATACAAGACTTTCTTGCATCATGTGAAATGATTATTGTTTTTCCTGTCTTAGTGAAACATCATAGCCAAATAATGTTGTGGTTCTTTAGCAAATTCACCGCTGTCTTTGCAGATGGCTGGAAGGCTCCTGCTATGTTGGATGCTCCTGTATCTGGCGGTGTTCTTGCTGCAGAGGATGGGACTCTTACTTTCATGGTATTTTTACAATCTAACTGGTTCTTAAGTGACTGTTTTTGTTATAATTTCACAGCCACATGCTCTTTAGTGAGTGGCTATAAAAAAAGTCATTCTCTAATTGAAACGTTTTGTTGTTTCCTGTTAAGTCTCTATGCCTTCAACAGATTTTGAAACTCACAAGCAATGGTCTCTTAAGATTCGTGCATAGTAGTAATTGTAGTACTTGTTGTTGTTAGTTATGGCCTTGTGGGAAAGGAGTAAAACATTAAATGTAAGTCCTTACTTTTTTTTTTCTAAGCTATCCATTTCTTAAATATTTGTCCAACTCCAATCCATTAGAGTACAGTATGAATCAACGTGTTAACTTTAACTTTTTCAAAAAATAAAATAAAATGAATCGACGCGATAACTTATTTTAATTTGTATTTCTGGTATATTTACAACTTCTATAGTAGTTTTACATTTCATGACATACAATTGAGAATATATAAACTTTTTTCCTTTCTGACATTAATATGTAGTTTGGACATTGAATTATTCATAGATATTTGATGTGGAAAATTTAAATTACCACAAACATCGTCTTGGTTACATACATATGGTATTCCAACGAAAGCTGGATTAATGAAATGCAGGATTTCTTTTTGTTTTGGATGGTGCAATTGGGGTAAGGTTTTTTTTTTGTTTGTTTATCCTTATCAAAATTACCTGACTGGATGGCACGCGTATTTGTGGATAAAAAGCAAGGATATTACAATCCAGTTCCAGACAGAAAATTCGCTCTTGTACTTTCTGGCTTCTAAAGTAAGATTCCTGTTGGTTTGAGCTAATAAGCAACATCTGCATGTAGGTTGGTGGTCCAGAGGAGGCTTACTTAGCTGCCAAACCCTTGTTTCTATCGATGGGCAAAAACACTATCTACTGTGGTGGATCGGGGAATGGTGCAGTATGTCCAGAACCTATTTTCTAAACTTTTGCACGTTGAGTTTTACATGTTTGCTGAGTGCTGATAAAGACTTCGAACGATAAATCCTTTCTTTGGCTCTTCTGTAATATTTTGTTTACCCAGCTTTGACTTGATTAAACACTGAGGTAAGTGGAACCGATAAAACTATATAAAGTAATCAATATGAAACAGTGTAATATGTCCAGCTTTCTCTATCAGAATAGGTAGCAGACAGTTACTTCTATGACTTCAATTCAGTAGCGTTTGGAGGATTTTGTGCAAGTAGTATCGACATATTATCAGACTTCAGCTTCTAAATGGTTTGGGTTTGGGACTCCGGTAGTTTAGGACTTCACTTCATCGCCCAAATTAATATTAACTTGTATTATTTTCAAGCAGTGTCTTGTTCATGTGAGTTTATATATATATAAAGTTTCTATTTATACATGAAATGAAAGTTTTTTGCAAGTGGTACATAACACCTATGCCACTTCTTACACTGATACATGTTTATATCCATATAGCACTGCCAGCTAGAAGTGTATGATCATCATTCACCAACAGGGGGTTTCTTCATGCCAGATAGAATTAACTGTCTGCATAACCTAGCTTCAATTTACAGTCTTACAGGGCAACATTTTTTATTTTCTGTAGTTTGAGAACTAAATACGAAATTGTATCTTGTGATGATGTCCCAAAAGCCCGAATTCAGGAAACCTAAGGCTGGTGAGAAGGAAAATGTTTTCCAAGAAAATAAGTGGGTTTCTTACTTATCTTCTTATGTTCGGTACGTAAGCAAAAAATATCATCCTAGAAGTATTTGTATATAATCGTAGCCAAATAGGTAGAGATCGGGGCTATAGGGGGTAAAGAAGATGAGGTGTATTGGAGGGTGAGGATGACACAAAAATATGGAATGACTCTTGTGGAACTTATTTTCCCTACTTCCACTAGGGAAGTCATTTTTCTCATTTTTATGGAACTTCTTTTCTTAGAGAAAATGTGTTTTTCAAAAAGTTTGTAATAATTTGACCCAAAAAATAAAAGGAGAAAAAAGAAAGGAAAGATTAAAAAATTTCAATTTGCCAAATGATTTTCTATGGAAGGTTTTCAATAATCTTTTTAAAAAGAACTGCATTAATATTAGCTAACTAACAAAATTCGCAGAAACTTTTGTCATGACAAAAACGAGAGAACATTGTGTTAACTCTTTTTCTTTCTCAGACTGCAAAGATCTGCAACAATTTGGCAATGGCTATTAGTATGCTGGGGGTGTCTGAGGCCTTTGCTCTTGGTCAGTCTTTGGGAATTGAAGCTAGCACTCTAACAAAAATATTCAATTCTTCAAGTGCTCGCTGTTGGAGTAGGTACTCACTACAACCTGGTACTGAAGAACTATTATAATCCAAAATAAGACAAAAGTCTTAATGAAAAAGCCTATTTGCATGAAAAATAGTCTGCTGTAGCAAATATTTGGCTTCTGCACAATTTTTATTTTTTGGGAAACTATCTGAACTATAATCACAACCTAAAAAGCACCTTGTTCCACAAACACCTTTTAGGAAGGGTGAAGTAAAAAAGTAGGTCTCAGGCAGATGAAAAACAACTAATAAAATTTTCAATGTATGTATATAAAAGTCTCTAGATCTACTGGCTTTGGAGCCACTATATAAAACTAATCATATTTCTATAATGTCTTTCTTTATCTGTGTGCAATTACTTCATCCAGCTGTACAAGCTTCCCTTGGAACATCTTCCAATTCTAGGTCTCCATATATGGTAGATCATTCCCCCTCACTGCTGCAAGTATCTCCTTTTTGAACTGCTTCCATTGCTGTCATAAAGTGTAACTCTGGTCCACTGTACCATCCCAGTCCTAACTGAATTGATCCAGTTACACTCCACAAACAAGTGCTTTGGATTCTCAGGAACCTGATGGGCACATAGGCAACACTCATTCTCCTCCACTGGTATATTCAACATCAACTACCTGTCTTTTGTAAGCAATCTGTTTTGAGCTGCTAACCACATAATAATTCTGTGCTTCGATTGGGCCAATGCAGTCCATATAATCTCAACAGTAGCAAGTCGAGCCAAATTGCTACAAGTACTAGAATACTCACTTGTTGGAGTCAGACCATACTACCCTGCAGATGCCAACTTTTCATTCTTTCCTTTAAAGAATTTATCTTCCTCCAATACCACTACTATGAGGAGGAGCCTTGTATTCCCATATGCTTTCATGTGTACCTCATGAACCCACTTGACCCACAGTGAGTCTTTCTTCTCAATAAGTTGCTACAGCAATTTACCAATAGAAGCAATATTCCGTACTCTACATTCCTTAATATGTAGCCCTCCTAACTTCTCTGGAAGACAAACTTTGTCCCATGAAACCAATGAGATCTTCCTTTTATTTTCAAGCTTCCCCACAGGTACTCCCTACACCTCTTATCCACTTCTTTCAAAATGCTTTGAGGCAAAATAAACACTGCTCCCAACAACTATGGATTGAGAAAAGAAACAACATTTATAACCTGAAGTTGCCTGCATAGAATGGCTGTTTTGAGTATGTCAGTTCGATTCTGTTGGTAATTTTGACTGCTAATTGCTGGCATTCCATTTTTCTCCATTTCTTCGATGAGAGAGGCAATCCAAGATATCTTATAGGGAAAGTCCCAATAGACAGTCATGTCTCAGCAATGACTTGGCTCTTAACTTCATCAATAACTCCTATCATGAAGATGCTTGATTTGTCTATGTTGGTCAGCAACCCAGTAACATCACTGAAATGTGCTAGCGCTATAAGCCCGTGTAGTGAACTAACTGCCCCTTTACGAAATAGCATAAGGTAATCAACAAAAATAAGATGATTCAATGGCGCATCCTTGTTAATTGGGTGAAACATAAAGTCAGGTAGCTGCTCAATGTTTTCAGAAACCTGGTAAGGTACTCCACTACCAAAGACAAACAGCAGTGGCGAAACAGGATTACCTTGGTTGAGTCCTCTCCTCCCTTCAAATTATTCATGGGTTTCCCATTTACCCTGGCAGAGAACTTTGTGGTGGTCCCACAAGTCATCACTAGCTTAATGAATTTCCCAGGAAACCAAAAGCCTTTCATTGCTTCCTAGAAATTCCCAACTAACCATGTGATATGCCTTCTTAAGGTCAATCTTCAGTAGGCACCTGTGAAGTTTTCCAGTTGTAGTGTCTAAGCAAATCATGACAGACCAGTACATTGTGGGTCATTGATCTCCCTTGAACAAATGCTGCTTGGTTTTCAGCAACCAAGTTATTTACAACAGTATTGTCTTGTACAACTCATTTTAGAGATGCATTTATACAAGACATTACAGCAAGAGATAAGTCTATATTGGCTAGCATACTCTGGATTATCCAGTTTAGAGATAAGTGCAATGATGGTGGAGTTCAACTGCTTTAGCAGTTCTCTTCTGAAACTATTCCATGACTGCCTCAGCGATGTCCTCACCAACAATATCCCATATTTTTTTGAAGAAACCACTGCCATAACCATCAAGCCCAGGGCTCCTATTACTATCAATTTTAAAGATAGCAGACTTCCCTCCTGTTTTGAAAATGGCTCAACTAAATCAACCTGCTAATCAATAGTTAACAAAGTTCCATTCTGAATAAGACTTTGGAAGACTTTAACCCTTGTTGGAGCTGTTTACTTTTCCCTAGCATTTACATTGTAGTAATTCACAAACACTTGGGCAATTCGATCGGGATCATTCTGCCAATCACCTTTATTATCCCTAAGTTTTGTTGTGGATTGATGGAGTCTCCTATGTTTAATCACAGAATGGAAGTACTTGGAATTTCATCTCCTAACCTCAAACAAGTTACTTTACTCTTTTGCTTTAAGTATACTTCAGCTAAATAAGAAGACTCTCTGTAGGCTTGGTATTCTAAATGCTCCTCTTGTTGCAAGTCCATGTTCCCAGGATCAGCTTGCAACCTCAATCGAACCTCTTTAAGGCCATTCCTATCCTCATAAGCCTCAGCAACAATGTTTCTTAAGTGTTAAGCATTCAGTTTCCTCAAGCTATTCTTTAAGAACTTGAGCTTCTTCACAATCCGGAGCATTTTACTATGAATTACTTGAGCCCACCAACCAGCTCTGACCAAGTTTTGGAACTCCTGACACATAGCAAAACTGGAATTGCTTCCTAGATCTTGGCCTCCCTTCCTACAGTGTACCCTTGCTGGACACTGGTCACTAATACCTCAGGCAAGTATATAGCTTTACAAGAAGGCATTGTATCCAGCCATTCATTATTGATAAATCCAGTCAATTTTTGAGAAGGTCCTCTGCTCCCCATTCTTGTCATTCATGTGTACTTAGTGCCTATGTGTGGAAGCTGAATAAGTTCATACTCCTTAACACAGTTATGAAAATCCACAACCTCTGACTGTGATACTGGATTACCACAAATCCTATCCTCAGGTGTGAGTATAGAGTTGAAGTCTCCAAGAATCATCCATGGTTTCTGACATGTTCTATGGTCCTCCAGACTACCCCACAAGTCCCTCCTTTCCTCCTTTATATTGAAACCATATACAAACAATAGATTAAAATGGTAGTTGTAAGGGTATATTACACATATTACCTAACAAGTAATAACTTGAGCAGTCGTTGTGGTAGGTACAACATGATAATAATCCTGCCTCCATGTAATCCATATCCTCCCATTATAATGCTGAGCCAAACTAGTGACATACTGCCATCCTCCAAACAATTTTTCAGCTAGTTGATCAATCTTATTACTCTTCATTTAGTTTCTAATTGGCCAATCAACCCAACCTGCTCTTCATTGCAAAGGAGCTTCACCTCCTTTTGCTTATTAGAGCCATTTAGCCCGCTAACATTCCACCCTAGATATCAACCATTCTCTGTGAGAGGAATGGCCTAAGATCCCACATTTCCAACTGTTCCTTCATTCAACCCTGCCTCATTTAAATGTTAAGAGTTTGGTGTAACAGTCTGCAGGGTCTACTGTACAATTGTCCTCCCAATCTGTTTTGGTGTTACCCAAGCTGCCCGACTCTGAGCATTCTGAGCTTTGTTTCCTTTTGGTGATGGTACGCTGATGCTTATTCTTCTGACTGGAGATTCTTTTCTATCTAATGGTGTATCTGTATGGTTGTTTTTCCTGCAATGGAGTGCTTGAAGTTGCAAGCACTTTGTTGCTGGCCAACAGACTTGCCCCATATCTGCTGAGGGACTTGAATCTCGACCTATGATTGTCTAAAGGTTCTACTGCCTCCAGAATTGGCTTCCTCACTGCTGGAGCCTTCTTCTTCCTGCATATCTCCTCTGAGTGCCCATACTTATGACAGTGATGGCGTAAGGTTGGCCTCCAATCATATGGACTTTCTACTTAACTAGATCATGCCTTTATTCACACAATTGATTTCCTCTGGCAATTTAGCATTCATATCAACTTCCACCAATAGCCTAGCATAGTTGAGTCCCACCTTCTTCTCAGTGTTATGGCCCACCATCGTAGGTTTTCCAATATACTCAACCCTTTAGGGCTCCAACACTTGAATTCAAGTCCTGGTAGCTTAATCCAAATAGGGACTCTGTATAACTCATCCCTAGTGAATTCTATATCCCGGGTCCAAGTCTCCACATTGAATTGCTTATTATCAAAATGATGAATGCCCCCCTGTATAGTTTCATAGGTCATCCTATTCATGGAGTAAGCTAATCCACACCCGATGTCTACACCAAGCTAATAAATACATGATATATGTCTATATATAGCATTGGTTTATCACGGTTAAATATGGTTAAGTGACTATTCAAGATGAGAATACATATTGATTAACCATTTATGTAATACAATATTCAATTAAATGACCCTCCATGAAATCAAAATTCTGCAAGCTAAATCTCGTCTGTACCGTCTAAATCTGTCCCCTGCTAACATATACAAAACCAAAGTGCAGCTTATTACTAACTTAACCTAATGCTTGTGTCTGTGTAATGACAGTGATGCATATAATCCAGTGCCTGGGGTGATGGATGGAGTGCCTTCTTCAAGGAATTATACTGGAGGTTTTGCGTCTAAGTTGATGGTACGTGTTCAATCTTATCTTGATATAGTACAACTTATGTACCTGCTAAGATTTCTGAGAACATGAAGGTTAAGTTCTACATTTATAAATGCATGTTAAGGTTCACTTTTAGCACACCATTAATATGCATTTCTTTTAACTTTGTTCTCTGGTGGGTTTTACTCCTGTCCAATTGTCGGCAATATTTTTGCTCAGCCATTGTGGTAATTATGAGTGTACAAATGATCTGCTCTTCTTTTTGTGTCTGTGTTTGATGCATCTGAACACCTATTGTGTTCACTAAAGAGAGAGACCTGAGTTCATTAGGTGTACAGGGTAACATCAGTTAAACAAAGATCTGTTTCAATTTGCTATGAAGTATTTTCCTTTTTCTTTTATTATCATTTTCATTTTCTCTCTTTATTCTGCATAATCACTTGAAATAACAATTTATAGGAAGTCAACAATGGTTTAGTTTGTATCATAGTTTTTGGGGTTTACGCTATCAGTTACCAATGTTCCTTTCCTCTGTTCAGGCTAAAGATTTGAACCTTGCTGCAGCATCAGCAAAAGATATTGGATTCAAGTGTCCCTTGACATCACAAGCGGAAAAGATGTAAGTCCTACCTACTTCAGCCACGAGTACATAAGATGATTAATGTGGCAAAAAATTGTGTGCATGTGAAGTTAGAAATAGAAACCTACTTGTCGTACTAATACTTTAAAAGAACAAGGATCTGCTGGCCGTACATATTATCTGTCCACTTAATGCATTGATCTGGGGTTTAGGAATTTTGCCACCTGTAATGTTCTCAGCTGCATCTCCTTTCATATACATGAAATAGGAGGTATACTATTCAATTACAGTTGCAATATTCTATGCTAATTTACCAGGCATTGACAACATTTTCTTGAAATATTTGCTATTTGAACTCATTATATGATGCACTTGGTAAATGAAGTACATGAATTAACAGTTATAACGGAGTATACTTTGTAATGTACTGTGTATCATGATAATGCATGTCAGATAGATCTCATAATTTATCTGAGGAAATACTTAGTGCTGGTATCAGAAAGAGCTCTATGTTTTATCTGTCATTATTTGCTTTAGGTGTGCTGCATTCTCTGTAGTTTGAAAATTGTTTTCTGCAATAAGATCTGGTCAATAAACCTGGTTGCTGTGTGGTGCCACTCTCCAGTTAGACATCTTGGTTTTGAACTCAATCGATGTGATTATTCAATTTTAGTTGTTGATTAAGTACTCAATTTTGTTGTAACTAGTTTAGCATTGTAAATTGTCCATTGACCATGAAGTTGTGAACACTTCACCACTATCTTCAGTTCTTGAGCCTCAAAAAGGACTTAAATAAGTGTAAGGCACTTCATAACTTGGTTCACGATGGACCATGTGGGTGCCATATGAAAAATATTCATTAGAATACAAAATGGAGCAAAGTGGTACATAACATTTAAACAGATGGCTGACGCCGTTTCAAGGGACTAAAATCGCAATACTCTCTGAAAACAGCATGTTGTTATTAATACACATCTTCTGTTTTTTAGCATCATCTGTTGGAGTTAATAATGTTATCAAAGTATCTGAAAATCCATATCTGTATCCAGCTTCACAGAGCTCTGCAATAACGGTCATGAGGCAAAGGATTTCTCTGGTGTATTTCGGTACTATTACTCTGGAAAGGATGAACAGTAATCCCCTCAGCTAAGGGTAGATGTGTTGGCAAAGATTATGTGCTTGGTATAAATGATAAAAAGTCTGTATAGTTTTCTTTTTCTGTTCTTAATCCTTTTCTTCTTGCATTTCAATAATTCACTTGGTTGGAGTCGTGTATAAATGATGAACAGTGAGGTGGTTAATGTACTGATTTCTTATTCAACTCCAATTTCGTGTTCTATGTGACGAATTTTGTCATGTTTACATTTCTGTTTAGGTTGTACAATATATATTTTCTAGGAAGTAGGCTTACATTAATTAAGATATTTCATTTAATTTTATATAATAGGGAAAATGTTAAAAGATGCTCCTTCTAGTATAACATTGTTTCTAGTCGACGGTTAAGTATGTCCCTACTGTTATTAAGTGAACTTTAAATTTCAAATCAATTCAACGTACCAAATTGTTCCCCTACATACACTTCTATGGTTAAAAGAATCATTTAGTTAAAAAAAAATTAAAAATGTTGAGTGTATTTAATTTTGATTGAGCATTGAGATTCTATTAATGACGTATATTAATGACGTATAAATTGAGATACGATATATTGTTTGAAATGACGTAAAAAGGATTATAAAATCACAATAACCGACTACTTAAATTAAAAGACATAAAAACTTTGAATGACTCTCAAATTCTATCACTACCACATAAATTGAAAAAACGGAAACGTATATTATCTAAAAATTACTCAAACTAATCACAATCAAAATATTTGAAGACAGTTTTTGATCAACTCACAAAAATTTTATCCGTGTGCCGCATAAATCATTTGAAACTGTCATTAAAAAAACTATAAATTACAATAATTACCAACTTAAAAGTATAAAAAAAAAATTGCTGAGACTCGCAATGTTATCATTGCTACATAAATTAAGACAAAAGGAGAACAACATATATTATCTGACAATTACATAAAAGCTATGATAAATCATGATAATAACAATATAAGATATCTTAAAAACACACTAACAATGTGGTTGACTCTCCTAATTTTATCCGTGTTACATAAATTGAACATATATATATACAAGGTGTAACTATAATTAAACAAAACTAAAGTACCCTTCCAACATAACTAAAAACTTGACTATCAACATCTGAGTATCAACAGCCAAGGCAACCTGGAATAGGATACCAGGCCAAAGCTTGGAGGAGAATGTGTTGTGGTTTATCCCTGGAAGAGCCTTGTGGTCACCACATCAACTACCTGAGAATCACTAGGAACACGCGGTTGAGGGTAATGAGACCAATCTGAAGAACATCAAGGAAAAAACGGCAATCAGCCTCTATATATTTAGTACGTTCATGGAATACAGGACTCTTAGGAATATATGTATGGCAGAAGTGTTGTCACATCAAACAGAAACAGGAATAACGGAGGAACATAAAATTAGCCAACAATCAAACAATCTCCGCAACTTACACTCAAAGAGCCTAATACTCAACCTCAACAGAGAAGAGGGCAATAACTGGATGCTTCTTGGATTTCCATGAAACAGGACAACCACCAAGAAGGAGAACATAACCATTAACAGACTTACAACCAGATAAACAGTTGGCCCAGTCCTAATCAAAATAGCCTTAAAGAGAAAAATCAGGATAATTGTTTAAAAAAAGTCCCAAATCAGTTGTACAAGCTAAGTATCTAAGGACGTGGAGGCCAACTTTATAATGAGGAACCCTTGGTTAAGACATAAAGTGACTCTAGTGTAAAACACAAAAATATATCAAGGCGCGTGTACTGAAGGGAATTCAACTTGCCAATCAGTTTCCTATACAAAGAAAGATCAGTGAGCAGGGCCCCTGCGTCAGCAGAAAGTTTCACATGAAAATTCGAAGGAAAAACAACAGGGGCAACATCAGTACGATGGAACTCATGCAAGAGCTCGTGAAGAAACTACTGCTGAGTCACCAGAATACCTCGAGGAAATCTGAGCAACTGCATGCTCAGAAAGTAATGTGCCCGCCCTAAATCCTTGATTTTAAACTACTAATCCAAAAAGAATTTGAGAGAACGAACCCCCACAATGTCACTGCCAGTGACAAGAATGTCATCTTATCATCTACATAAACAATAATCACAGTAAAAGACTGACCCAGTCTTAAAGAACAAAGAATAGTCATTTTTACTATAGTGATAGCCCTTGCACACCAAGACAGGAGACAGCTTGGATACCACTACCTAGAAGCTTGCCTAAGCCCATAAAGAGACTTGTTGAGCTTGCAGACAAGATTGGGAGTGGAAGAATCGGAGGACCAAACTTGTAAGCCAAGCGGCACCTTCATAAAAATCTCCTTATCAAGATCATCATGCAAAAAAAAGCATTATGAACATCCAACTGGTGAATCTCCCAACCATTCTTGACAGCAACAGATAAAAGGCACTTAACAGAAGTAAGCTTCACAACAGGGGAAAATGCTTCTGTAAAAGTCGACCTCTTCTTGTTGAGTGTGACCTCTAATGACTAGTCTTGCTCTTAGTTGCACGGAGTTTTCAATTTTGGTACCACACCCGTGTCGACATGACATGGGTATGGGTGTGGATGTGGTATCCTTATCCGATTTAGTCAACCAATATTGGTTACATTGACCAAAATCGATAGGGAAATCCAGACAGTTTTAACGATTTCTATACTTAGTACAAAAGCTAAGGTGTAATTGAAGAAAATGGAATGCCTTTTATATAGCAAAATTTATGTCACTCTTTCTCCATTAATCTCCTTCGAGAATGCTCCTCAAGTTCTCCACATATTTCATCATTTAGGTTTTATAACTCTATTCTTAGATATTTTAATTATTTCTAGAAGAATCCCCGCACCTGTATCCATACATGGAACTATATCCCCGAATCTTAAAAATTAGATCATGAAGGATCCGACCTCTAGATTTTCACCCGTATCGAACACCTGCACCTGAGTCTGAGCAACATACGACTCCTGCTTTATATCTTTCAATTGTGCCTTTAGACTTTTTTAGTTTATATACCTATTTGGAAGAGGGCACTTTTTTTCAGAAGGAAGAATGACAATGTCCTAAGTACTATTAGCCTCTAAAACTTGAGATTCTTTAAGCATAGCAGCCTGGGAAGCAGGGTTAGAAACAGCTTAACGATAAAATTGAGGTTCAAGCAAATCAATGTCAGTAGAAATAGAAGCAACCTTAAGGTGGAAGCATGAGAACAAATGTACTGTTGTAGATAAGAAGGAATAGTGATCCTAGGATCTCCTCAAGGCCACTGGTAAAGGGACATGAGAGAAGAGGAGGTAGAATCATTTGAAACTAGGAGTAGCAAGACCTACATGAGAAGGAGAAGAGAGTAGAACTTGTGTGAAGAAGCATATGTTTGTGCTTTCTTTCCACAATAACATTATATTGTGATGTATGAGGTATAGATGTTTGGTGAATAATTCCTCTGAATAAAAAAGAAAGAAGTTGCTTCAATGCTTGATCCTAATTCAAAACATCGTCACATACCTAACAATTTTCACTGAAGTATCAAACTGATTCTGAACCATGATAATGAATAATTTGATGAAGGAAAAAGCATTGGACTTTGTGGAGAATAAATGTGTCCAAATAGTTCCTAAAAAGTCATCATCCATGGTTAAGAAATGTTTATATCCATTATAAGTTTGGGTGTGATATGGACCCATAAGTCAATAAGTATGAGTTGGAAAGGCAAGTAGTTCTAATGGAGCTCTTAGAAAATGCTAGTCTTTGTTGTCTAGCCATAGGACAAATTGTACAAATAAAATCCTGATTGTTGGGTAATTGATCCCTTAAAGGAGTAATACATTTCATTTTATGATATGAGGCATGTGTCCTTGCATTAGGTGCCAAAGTAAAGCAACATTAGGAGCAGTAGAAGAACAAAAAAGAAAAATTTGAGATATCATGAGAATTAATTCTTCAGGTGTAATAGAAAAAGAATCAACTTTATTATCAAAACAAACAGTAGCTGATATGGTATTTACAAGATGAGAAAGGTTAAGAGACTTGGGATAAAGGATGTAAAGCCCTTGGGACACCCTACCAAGCTCCAGTGGCCTCTACAGTGAAGGGGCCTTGTAGAACACAAGTAGAAGCAGTGCATTGTACAAATAACTTGTGCACAGAAACAAAGTTAAATTGGAAAGAAGATACATAGAGGACATCAGTTAACACTAACCCTGGTTAAGGTTAGTGTTCCAGTCAAGTGACTTTCACCAAGTAGTCATTTGGCAAGATGATAAGGTAAGGAATTGAAAGAGGAGAGATGTTTGTGAGACAAGATGTTACTGAAGTTATGACAGTTAGAACCTGAGTCTATGATCCAAAGATTATCAACTGCTCGACATATTACAAGCAAAAAAACAACAATTACTAAAAACAGAGGTGCTAACTTAACTTGCATAAATGGAAGAATCAGAATCAGAATCAGAGGTGACCTGGTCAGAATATGTACTCTTCATATGTTGCAGCACAAGAATCATTTGAGTCAACTGCTCTGGTGAAAACTATGCTCCCCTACTTTCAGGTTGGCCAGACATCCCTGAAATCTCTGATCTCATATCAGCTTGAGCTTGACGATCCTTCCCCTGTACACAAGCAACAGTCCTCTTGTACTGATTTGAAGAGTTATTTGCAGAATTGGAACTGCTTTGACAGTTCTGATGAGTAAGTTTTCTGCAGTTGCCAATGACATAATCATGTTTCTTACAATATCTGCATAACATGTTATTCCTTCTGTTGTCAAAATTTACCCTCTTGTGTAAAAATTTCCTGATTCTTAGGAAAATAAGCACCAGAATTAAGGCTTCTGTACCCCAGTATAGAAAGTAGCAGCATTTCTATAGAAAGAAGGGCTACAATTTGTGCTTCAATTAGACTTTCATCAGAATAAAAATGTTCCTTCTTAAACCAGAATAAAACTCATTCATTCCCATTAAAAACTGGTGTCATCCTTGTTCCTCTTCTATTTTCTAAAAAGCCTCTTTGCAACCACATGTACAAGCGGGTAGGTAATTGAATAAGGAAGTTCACCCCACAACTTCTTTAATTTGTAACTGAATCAGTCGACCAATACGATGTGTATCTTCCTATATATATACAGGGTGCAAGTGTAATCGAGCAAAACTAAAGTCCTTCCAACATAACTTAAAGTTGAAATTATTTAAGTATCAACAGTTCTCCACTTGTATTATTTGTGGTGTCTGTCAACACATGCAGTACTCCACTTGTATTATTTGTTGTGTCTGTCAACACATGCAGCAAGGTTTTATCTAGGATGAGGTACTTGCAAATTACTTTTTCCTTAGACCATTGAGCTAAATAGCAGACGAAGATAATTTCCTTTAGACTAAACAAACCTATCAAGTAGAAAATTAGAACTCGGATCTATCAAAATAAAGCACAAGGTCATTGCACCAAAGGCCCATAGCAAAGGAAGGCAGCATACTTACTCAATTCGGACTACTAAGTGCTGATGTCAAGATTCTACTCGTTGTAGCAAATTTTTTACCTAACTCTGTCTGAACAAAGCAATGAGACAAAGTTTCATAACACCAGGCAAAAAAAGAGCAAAATTGGCATTCAAGAATGAAGCCAAAGCTCCAAAGATATACCACCATTGTGTAAAAGAGAAATTTAGACAGAAGCTGGCACACTGCATATATACATGTAACATTCAAGAATAAGAAGCTAAAATAATGAAGGAAGCAAACTAAACTGATGTAAATCCCGCTGAACTCCAAGCATAAGAGCGTAACAAACCGATGAATTGAAACGTGTACGAATAACAAAAAGATCAAAACAGGAAATATTCATTATCATGAAAAACAAGGGTTGAACATTCCCTTAGTATTTTTTCTGTTAGGCCATATCCCCAAAAACTAATATCATCCAACACAAATTATACATCAATACGAAGTAAAATACCAAATAAGTATCATACAACAACAACATACCCAATGAAATCCCTAGTGTTCTTTCTAGATCCCCTAAGCCTCACTTGCTTTTAGTGGGTAACATAAACATTTGCGTGACATCAAACACTTATATCTAAAAAACTGAAACACCAGAACACATGGTCAGAGAGGGAATAAGCTTAAGATTATCCATGTTCTGATTTACTCACTGCAATTTATCCCCTGGACTGAAAGGCAAAAAGACTGACAAATTAACCAAAAAAAACCGCAAGAGAGCAAAAGACAAAACGGGGTCAACTATTAATGCAAAAAAATGCCTCAGACACAAGAGTATCACAAAGTTAATCTTATTTGAGTAACTTTACAGGACATAAAACAAGACCAATGGTAGTGGCCAACCAAAGGTTGAACTCTCCATCAAAGTAAGCTCAAAAGATCAAGGAAGGCTTAAACAGCACTTCACACAACACTATGAACATACTTTCAAGGGCTTCTATGAATGAGTTAATAAATTCTAACAGAACTTTTTTGTGAAACGCCTCATCATGGGCAATTTTGTGAATCTTCCTATTCCTTCACCTCGTTTCAACATAAGGCAACATGTTAATGTAAAAACAAGTGCAAGAACTCGACCTCCAATAAGGCCGACTAGAACAACCAAAAAGAGAGCAATATACATAGAACTATGCTCTCTTCCCGTCAATTCTTCTTCCCCAACAATGGTTGCCTTGTCATCAGTACCATTAAATGATTCTTCAATACTAGCATCAGTAAGTACTTCAGATGTCACTCCAGCACTACCAACTACCTCAACAATATCTGTCTTATCATCTTTGCTACTTGCCACTGATGACACTATGCTATTGGATGGCATTTTTTGTTCACTGGAACCTTCAGTTTCCTTCTTTCCTTCAATGACGTAATCTATGTCATCCAGGAGCATAGGACGCTCCAATGCTGAACCTTTTTTCTTTCTGAACTTCTTCAGAACAAGTTTCTTCATTTTCGACTTCATCTTTGCCCGGTGAGATTTCTTTTCTTTGGATTCACATAAATCATATCTAGACTCCTCTCCTTTCTCTATTACATCTAGCCCTACACATTTACCTTTTCCATCCCAAATACTCTCCTCCTCAATCTTCTCCCTAATACATTGACTATCCTCAACATTAGTTCCCTGTGCAGCCTCAATTTCTTGAATTTGAAAAAGGAAGTCAGAGCAACCATCTTTCGACAGCTCCAGAGGTGCCTTATAGAAGAAGCCATACAAACGTTCTCCTAAATATTCCAAGAAAAACAATAAGAAAGCTGACATGGTTACCCCCACAACAAGATTGTTCATCCCTAAAACCAATGCCGCCACGAGAAACATCTTCAAAACGGCCACCAACCCCTGATTCATACTGAGACAACCATAACCCCACTCTTTCTCGTCGTTCATCTTGCGAGATTCAGGTTTGTCACCTTCCACTTCTGGTACACGGATCAGAGGAGGAACTTCATTATCATCAATCATGAATTGAGAAGTAGAGGGTAACGTTACAGATGAAGGGGGATTTGGAACGAACAAAGGGTCGTCAACCATTTTTTTCTTGGAAGATTTCTTGAATCTTCGGCGATTCTTGACAACAAAATCGACAAGAGAAGTTGGAAAACCAGTTTCCACCATTAGAGGAGATCCACTTTGAGAATTTACATGATCCTTCACCAATTGTGAAATGCTTGTTTTCTTCACCTTCTTCCATGGAAAAGGCATCCTTAATTATACAACCGATCGATCGATAAGGGGTTTTTAATCAAATTCAAAGTGTCAAACTACTAAAACCCAGAAAATTGTGAAAGAAGAAAATCTGGATGAAGATTATGAGTGTACGGACATGGCATGATGTTTGGGGAAGAAAAAAAACGGAACATGTTCCGTATTTCCGGTGTCAACACTATGTTTTATATAATAACTTCCAACCCACTCTATCAAATTTTACGTTAACATAAAAAAAAACAAAAAATTATTTAAAAACTTATATATTTGCATTTTTAATTTTTATGAAGGTTAATTATAATTATATTCAATTATAAATTTATAATAGAATTAACGTAAATTTAATTTTTAAAGAAAGTCATATATAGATAAATTCAATTTATAGAAAAGCTAAATTTTATGTTCAAAATTAATATTATAAAAATAGTATATAAAAATAATTAAATATACAAGAAATTTAATTAAAATATATAGTTAATATAATGTTTAATTAAAAGTTTGTATATGTCATGACCAAGGAGCACTCCCCAAAAGTAACATGGCGTACTTGACATATTGGAGGTGTTGTACAAACCCATAATTATCATTCATTGCACTGTCATAGGTAAATTTAGCGGAACATTTAAAACTTTCATAGCACATCATATGCTAGAACATTACATCCATTTATATATAAAATCACAATACATAGTTAAAAACTCTAGTCTCTTTTTTTTCATCCTAGACTCAACATAATTAGAGTATAATATAGACACGACCCTTGCAACATAAATCATAAGTACATTATTACTAAACTTTGCAGTAATATAAAACTTAGGAAATCCTTGAACTTAAGGATTCCTTTCCTTGAGCTTGGGAATCAAATATCAAGCTCCTCACCATTAAAGACATCCTTTAAGCATCCATAATCTACACTTAGTGTAAAAAGGTAAAGAAGAATGATGTTAGTACAAGAAAGCACTAAGTATGGCAACCATGAAAAAACATGCATTTAAAAGGGACATTTTACTTGAAACCATGCATCATGTCTTTTTGTGAAAACCTCATATAAAACTTGATACATTAAGCATTATACTATTCACATACTTCATATAGGCATATTCAATGGTCATACATCATACAAAATCATACATTGCATTTAAAGCATAAATAAGATCACTTTACAGTAAGCACGTTCTTTTTACAGTATGCCCCTCTTTCTTTATTTCCTTGACTTTTCAAGTAACCCTCTAGTGATACTTAGTGCAATGCATCACCTTAAGGCCACAAAGGACTCATACATTAACCTTATTGATCCAATACATATATTCATAGAAGTGTAACATATCACGAACACATTTTAGTCAAGGCTTACAACATCATTACAGTGAACCATAGCCTACTTGCACATATGCTAACTTCACTTCACATAGAACATTATAAGACCTTACTCATGATCCCAATCTAGGTCGACTAGTGCAATGTAGATGTGAAGCCCCATAACCTCACACATACTAAGTAAACATATGAAGAGACCACAAGTATACCATTCATTTCATACATCAACAAGGTAACATAGACAACTTGAATCATGCCAAGCAAGAGCTTCATCATATAGTCATTAAGACCAACATTATGTACATAAGAAAAGGACACATCATATAGACTCATTAGTACTCATACCATGCATATTATCACAACAAGTAAACAAGACTACAATGTCATGCATAAGGACATAAACATATACACATACATTAAAATACCTTCCTAGAACTCCCTTCAAGAGTTACTTGTGCAATGCATAGGTGAAGTCCCATACCCCACCTACACTAAGCAATTTCCCTTAGGTTATCCTAGTTAGGGTCTAGTTCTTTAATTACTTTCATTGTCTATTTTACTTTAGGGAAGCTATAGCCTTAGTCGAAACTAAGACCATGGGTGCTACATGAAATTTGGTGTTGTAGAGCCTTACACCAAGGAAAGGTGCTCTACTTAGACAAAGTAGAACATTAACACATGCTAGCATACTAAGTGATATCACTTGCTAGATCCTATTGGGCAAACCTAGTTTATGGACCTTGGAGGCATATATAGAAACCCTGTTTATGCCTATTGAGGCATTGTAGTTATCCACTTATGGAAATATCAGTCTAAGCCCTTTGGCTATGAGGTTAACCACCTCGTGAGGACTATGGTGAACCTACCTTCCTACAATGGGAAGGCACACCCCTCATCTTCATGTTTAGGTGCTAAGCTAAGTTCCCTTTATTGAAGAGCCTTTATTAACATTACTTTACAAAATTAGGATTATGAGAGTTAATCCCTCATCTAATTAGCATATATATCATAGATGAGAGTTCATCAACCTAAATCATGTAAGAAGCCCTTTCACTTGGACATAGCATATTCAAGCACCATCTAGTTTAGGTACACCTGAGAACACCTTTCAAGGCCCCTCTATTGACTAGATCATCATACATTTATGTGTGTATACATATATTTGAGCAATCCTTTCACAAAACACATGAAGACAATACATGTTCATAATTAACATAAGCATGCCTTCACATTCATGTACATAGAAAACCAAACCTAGGAACTATCCTTATCAAGACACACATTGCAATACCTAGACAAGGTCTCATACCCTTGCCCATACTAGTACACCTATCAAGTTATCCTAGTTAAGGGAATACATAACATGCTTCATATACATATACCTTACATACGTAGTTGTAGACACAAGTGCATATGAGAATAACCTTTCATTAGACATCATGCACCTATACTACTTGTAAGCATGCATGAAGTGTGAGTGTGTGTACATTAGTCAACATGATCACCTAATGACTATAAACAACACATTGAGGCAGCCACCCTCTTAGGACCATAATGCACAACAGAGCATAAACCACACACCATATAATAGCATAGGAGACAATAGAACTTCAATACTTTACATTCAAAATCATAGATAATCACACATTCATGTAGGGGTATGTAGGTAAGAGATCATTCATTATTTATACTTCATCAATGAAACACCTAAACCAACCCTAACATAGTCATTCACATACATATTACATGAGCAGTACAACCTAAATCACAACTAAAATGGAAGATTAGGCATGCTTCACATTTGATGATCATCTCCACCACACTTTGATAATTCAATTTCCCTCAAGGCCATGATCACATCACATACGTAATAACAATAAATTAAACACCGCCATCATAAGTAGACCATACTATCCAATGCCCTACAAGGCTTCATCAACTAACAATTTGATAGAAAAATAGAGGGGAAGAATCATTGGTACCAATTCATCAACCTTTGATCATCATTAATCATTACTCATCTTTCCTCAACAATTCAAGTATAGGGCAGTAGATCAATGTATATTAACATGGACGAAATCATGCATAAACCACCACATGATCATGATACTATCATGTACACCACTTCACCAATTCAATAAAGAGTAGAGAGACATAGATCACTTACCAATATCCCTTGCTTTGATCATCATGATTGATATACCGTGGTTTCACGGTATAATCAATACTTTTTCCTTAAGTTTAGTGTGTCCGAAAGTCTTTTTGTGCTAGTTTTTATATGAGTTTATCTTCGTTTTGCAGGAAATCTATCCAAAGTTGAATGCGGAGATTTTGAGCGAAGAAATGCAGAAGAGACCACCTACGGAGCTGATGACGGTCCGTCGTGCTTGTGACGGTCCGTAGATGGCAGCCTAGAGAAGCTGATGAAGGAAGATGGGGAAGTCTGATCAAGTGTGGGGTTACGTAGCTTGTGACGGTTTGTCGTGGCTATGACGGTCCGTCCTGCAGGTTCGTCATGAAGTTCAGAGAAGTGATCCCAGTACCCAGATTCCAAGAGTTGAAGTGTTTTAAAACGAAGACCCTCGACGGACCGTTGTGTCTACGACGGTCCGTCGTACTTGCCGTCGAGGGGAATGAAGAGAGCAGTAGAAGAAATTGCTAAGTATGGGACGACGGAGTCCATGACGGTCCGTCGTGACCACGACGGTCCGTCGTGTGTTCCGTCGACTCAGTCGCGTTTTGGAAGATTTCCAGCAAACAGAGTCCTTGTTTAATTAGGTTTTTATTTTTTTATAAATAGTTCAAAAAACCTCGTTTTTGAGGTTAGACTCCGTATTGTTAGGCTCCATATTATTAGACTTTTGGATTGTTGGATTATTGGAACTTTTGATTGTCGGTTAGTGTTTGATTTTGAGATTCTTACAAGTGATTTTTGGTGATTAATCAAGCAAACTTTCGGACTTTATTATTTCTCATTGAAGTAAGTACATGAATTCTTATTTAATATATTTGAATGTTGTGTTTATGGCTATTAGTAACTAAACTCCATAACTAGGGTTGTGGGAACCATAGACAAATAATGAGATAAACCCTAATTAAAAGAACAATTCTAGAATAGTGTCTTGCATGTATTAATAATTCTTTCGTTTAGAAGTCTTTTTAACAGATGGCCAACGTTAGAACTCGCCTTAATGCTACTTGCCGGACCAAGGAGGTAGATAATAGGAAAAGAATTATTAACATAGATTTAGTGTATACTATCTAATAGGCTAGTATTGATTAGTACGAGGTAATAACTTAGTCAAATATCTAATACGATGCTTAATATGAGGTAAGGATAAGGGTTAGGATAGCAACACACGTAGCCGGACCAAGGTGCGGAGTGAGATTTTCTAGATGCCGGACCAAGGATTTAGAAATACATAACTTATCACTTTGCATGCAAGATACTAGGAAAGAATTGTTATAGTTAGAGTTATCAAGTTATGAACCTGTGGGGAACACGTAAACCCTAGTTACTTTGATTAATTGATTAAAACCCAACATTAAAAGCTGTTAAGTGTCTCTTTCAAGTTCGTTGTTTATTTTCACTTATTTAGAGATAGAACCCCCCTTTTTATATTTTTACTTTCCAAGGAAGTTATTGACCAAACGATAGTAATAATAGGTTGAAGTTATGTCTAGACTATTTTTCTCGTGGGAACGATCCCAACCTCACTAGTTGGGTTATTTACTTGACACGACCGCTTTACTTCTTATTTGAGAAGTAAGTTTGACATATCAAATTTTGGCGCCGTTGCCGGGGAATTTAGCTTTTAGATTAACTTGAACTTATTACTATAGGTTAGTTGATATTTTCTTGATTTTACTTTGTTTTATTGTTTTTGATTTCCTTTCAGAACTATCCTCCTTGTATGCCAAATACACGGAGAGGAAGAGAACCCTTGTTTCCCTACGATCACGAGCTAGAGCGTACACTGCGCAATATGAATCGAAACTTAGGAATAAATGATGAGGATCCAAACCAGAACATCCCAGATCCAGTGGATGTTCATGGTCAGATGTTACCCGACGCTCCGGGTGAACATCAACAGAGGGGACAAAATCCCGTTCCACGGCCTCAAGCATACTACAGAGGGTATGATAACATAGCAGACTCGGATGGGCCACCTGTCTTGCTCCCTCTACCCACAGGCCACACTTTTGTGGTAACTGCCTGATGCAAATGCTCACTACTAGAGGTTTGTTTTTAGGGCTACCTTCTGAGGATCCACATGCCCATATAGCTAAGGTAAGGGCAGTGTGTAAAAGTTGTGTGGGGAGGCCTGATTTGGATCTAGATGTAATAGGTCTCAGAGTGTTTCCTCTCTCACTGACGGGAGAGGCTGCTATGTGGTTCATTGAGCTCCCATACAACTCCATCTTCACTTGGAACCAACTAAGGGATGTCTTCTTAGCACGATACTATCCGGTCTCCAAGAAATTAAACCACAAAGACAGGGTGAACAACTGTGTGGCACTACCAGGAGAGTCAGTTAGTAGTTCTTGGGATAGATTCACCTTATTCTTGAGAAGTGTTCCAAATCACCATATAGATGATGAGTCACTGAAGGAATACTTCTATCGGGGACCAAATGATAACAATAAAGCGGTGTTGGACACTATAGCAGGTGGATCTTATGGAGAATGCCCTTATGCTGAGATTGCAGAAAAACTAGAGAAAATCTCCCGAAATAACAAAGCTTGGAGTATTAGGAAGTCCGATACAGGGAGAAACACCTTCGCAGTGCAGTCTACTCACAACCCAGCCACAGATGAGATTCGTGAAGAAATGGCTCAGATGAGAACTGAGCTTGGGTTTGTACTAAAACATGTCACAGGGGGTGCAGAAAAGATAAATGCAGTCAACTACTTGGATAAACCACCACCTTCTAATGATGAGTGCTATTATGCGGAGGACACTTATGCAGTGAATGAGCAGACGGGGGGTTTTCGACCAAGCGCCCAAGGCTCAAATCAGGATAACTGGCGTCAAGGTCAAGGGAACCCAGGTCAGAACTATGGTAACTACAACCGTGAGGGTCATTATGTCCGTGATGGAAACTATAACTGCGACAACAACTTTAACAGGAGTAACTATACTAATAGAAACGACAGGAATGGGCCCTATGTCCCTCCTCAAAATCGTGAAGTTACTCCTAGGGATGGTGGAGATAGTATGGTGCGAGTTGAGGATATGTTGCACAAAATGATGAGGAGGTTCGACACTAGTGATGAACACATTAAAGAGTTGAGGTGTGATTTAGCTAGTATTGGGCAAAAAGTTGATACACATGCAATTTCGATTAAACAGATCGAATTGTAAGTGGCCCAATTATCTGCGACAGTGAACACACGGCAACCGGGCACTCTTCCTAGCAACACTGTCCAAAATCCAAAGAATGATGCGCACTGTATGGCAATCACTACTCGGGGTGGTTGGCAAACCATTGACCCACCTATGCCATCTACTGAGGAAAATGTGAGAAAGGATAATGATAATGTGGTTAAGGGTAGTGGTGAAGCAGAGGGAAGTAATGGAAAAGATGCAGAAGTACCTATCAAGGTAATTCCCATGCCTAGGCCACCACCACCCTTCCCTCAGAGATTAGTGAAAAAGACCGAGGATGGTAAATACCGGCGCTTCATAACAATGTTGAAGCAGCTCTCTATCAATGTCCCTTTGGTAGAAGCTCTAGAACAAATGCCCAGTTTTGCCAAATTCATGAAAGGTCTGGTCACCAAGAAAAGATCGGTCACTTTTGAGGATGATGATAGATTGCAGCATTGTAGTGCTATTGCTACAAGATCCCTAGTACAAAAGAAAGAAGATCCGGGTGCGTTCACTATTACTTGTATAGTTGGGTCATTACATTTTGCGAAAGCATTATGTTATCTGGGGGCAAGCATAAATCTCATGCCCCTCTCAATTTACAAGAAGTTGGGTTTGGGGGATCCAAAACCCACTGCGATGCGGCTACTGATGGCCGATCGGACAGTGAAAAGGCCCATAGGGATACTCCATGATGTGTTAGTAAAAGTGGAGTCATTCATCTTTCCAGCTGATTTTGTTATTCTTGATTGTGAGGTCGATTTTGAAGTGCCTATTATTCTTGGGAGACCATTCCTTGCTACAGGTAGAGCCTTAGTTGATAAGGAGAAGGGACAGATGACATTTCGGTTGAATAATGAAGAAGCAACCTTCAACATTTGTAGGACCATGAGGCAGAGTGCTGAGCTCCAATCGGTATCTGTCATATCCCACAAAGAAAAGATGAAGAAGGATACTGAACAGAAAAATGCAAAAACAAGAGTTTATGGTTGGGGATTTGGTGCTTGTAGACAGTTCTGGGGTGCCTTGTCTTCCGGGCAAGCTCAAGTCCAAATGGACTGGCCCTTACTTGATTACCCAAGTATTCCCTCATGGGGCAGTTGAGTTAAAAGCCAAGGAGGGAGTGTGGTTTAAGAGGAATAGAGATAGAATAAAACTCTATTATGGGCATAAAGCATCGGGGAATGAAGCGATAGAGGCATACCATCTTGATGAAGTCTGAGTAATCAAGTGTCCCCAGTCGTGCCGCGACATTAAATCAGGCGCTTGTTGGGAGGCAACCCAATACTTATCGTCTTTTTAGTAATGGTAGAATTTTTATATTAATGGGTTTTAAATTTGCAGGCACATCACCAGGAAATTCTGCAGAAAATTACTCTGCAGCAGTCACTGACAGACACATCGACGGACCGTTGCGCCTGTGACGGACCGTCGTATTCATCCGTCGTACCAGGTACGTTCTTCTGTTGTTTTGAAACTAGGGCACACACGACGGAACCAACGACGGGTCGTCACAACTGCGACGGACCATCGTCGGGGAACCGTCGCGTGATTAATGAGGTATACCCGACCCGACCCGGCTGGACCCTTTTCCAAAATCAGACTGTTTAAACTCCCCACCCCTCCATATTTCACCCTATTACTTTCTTATTTCTCCCATTACTCTCTCTTTTCAACTTCCCCATTCCTTCCCACCGATCAGTGCCCTCTCACAATTCTCCAAAGCCCTAAAGTGTTATCTACTAGTGGAAACTGCTGCTGTGAGTGTCTACCTTGCCACCGAGTATTTTTGCATCTGTTTTTCTCCATTTCTACGGTATGTGTCTCTAATTTATACTCATTTATCTTGCATTTTTGTTAGTAGTTAGTATTAAGCTTAGTTACTCATAGTATTTTGTTTACTTTATACGATTCTGTCTGACCTAGGTTACAAATGTTCGAAATTACCATGTTTACCACCCTAGACATAGGTGCTTTTGCATTGCTAGTTTCCTACGTAGTTGGGTTAGACACATGTAGGTCCAAAACACTACGAGGTTGATGTAGGTTCATCGGGGTTGCTTAGGGTGCCTTTTGTTCTGTCACTGTCATTCAGAACGAGACCCCGATGACGGACCGTCGTAGCCACGACGGACCGTCGTAGGGTCCGTTGCTCAAGCCCTAGCACCCCTATCCTACCGGACACATGTGACGGATCGTCTTCCTCGTGACGGTTCGTCCTGCACAACCGTCATGCTAGACAGAGACCCTGTTTCTAAGGGTCTCTCATTTTTTCCCAAGTGTTCCCCAATGGACACATGTGACAACGGTCCGTCCTGCATAACCGTTCTGGTTGTTAGAGACCCTGTTTCTAATGGTCTCTCATTTTTTTCCAAGTGTCCTTCAACGGACACATGTGACGGACCATCGTGCTCACGACGGTCCGTCCTGCATGACCGTCATAACGGGTAGAGACCCCTCTCCTAACGGTCTCCATATTTTTTCCCAAGTGTCCTACGACGGACGTCTACAACGGACCGTCGTAACTGTGACGGTCCGTCCTGCACACACCGTCATGCTAGTCACAGACTCTCCTTCAGGGTTCTCTATTTATACAGAGTCCAAGTACAACACGACGGACCTCACGACGGTCCGTCATTGTCACGACGAGCCATCACCAGGCCCGTCGTGTGTCACTTTTTCTACAGCAATTACATATTATTTTCACTATTTTATTTCGTATAGTTTCGCTTGTCTTGTTTGCCACTACTCGTACTAATAGTGATCCTTTGCAGGTACTATCTACTATGGCACCCAAGCAAGACCGAACCTACGCACGAGGGCGATCAAAGTCTATTGCCCCGTCTGCACGCTTGATCATCGGCTCTGATGATGAGCGGGACCCTGAGTATGTGCCCCCAGGCACTTCCACACCTTCCCGTGCTGCACGTGCTCCCAGAGCCACCCCCAAGACGGTGGCGTCCGGCGTAGTCACTGCCTCCCAGTCTGACGAGGAGCGCACACTGACCGGCACACCCTCTGGGTCAGCCACAAATGAGGAAGGAGCGTTTGGCTCCTTAGGAGTATCATGGTCCGAGGAAGCTTCTGGCTCTGCTGAGGTTCCCGCACCCGCCACTGCTGCAGCGTCGGCCTCGTCTGATGAGGTTGACAGTTCAGACTCTACATCCGGCGCACCAGCTCAGGTCTCCACCCCAGCCTCTGACCAGCCAAACCGGTGGTGTGTCGACGGCCAGTTTCAAGTTTACTCCAATGCCAAGTTCCTGACTTATAAAGGAGTAATGACTCGAACACTCACCTTGGAGCGGCGGGTACTTACAGGGAGTCTCCCAACGATGCCGGAGATCCACAACCTCTTCACCAGGCATCGCTTAGAGTGCACAGCACGTCCGTTGGGACGATACAACGAGGAAATTGTCCGAGAGTTCTATGCATCCTACGTAGCGACTCTCCGATCACAGATCGATAGGCGGGCTACTCCCGCTAAAAAGGCCCCACTGGAGCAGGTTCGAGTCCGGGGCGTGTAGGTTGACATTTCCCTGCCAGTCATCCGCCGATTTCTATACGGCGAGCGTGCAGATGCTACTCGGACCCCCATCACTGCCGAGTTTGACTACCGCTGGCAGATAGTAAAGGATGGACAGTTCTTGCGCAAGCCAGCACTGAGAGAAACCACCAATAGGTGGATGGCCCTGCACCTGTCAGTAGATGGAGAGGGTGCCAATTGGGTCACTGAGCCGAAGGGGGCCATCAAGAAGGCCAACCTCACGTTCATAGCAAAGTTCTTGTGGCTGCTCGTCAGTCACTGCCTTTGCCCCACAGCTGCTGATAACATCGTTACCTAGGATCGAGCAGTGTTGATGGCGGCGATGATAGCCGAATTCGAGGTGGACTTCGCATGGCTTCTCCAGGCAGTCATGCACAAGAGGGCATTCAAGGTCACTACTACCTACCCCTTCCCGTGTATGATCTTTTCCCTTTGCAGGTCCGCAGGTGTGCCCATATGGCACGTAGATCAGCTTAAGACCCCACAGGGCACTGTAGACGTCGGTCTCATCAGAGACGAGGCTAATGAGTTGGCTCCACGCAGAGGGCCCCATCCAGAGTTACCCCCACTTGTTGATGATCTTGCGGATACGGTAGCCCAGGCCGCACAGCTACACAGGCGTCCACTGACACTACCCCGGTCGAGTCTATCCCGGGTAGTAGCACAGCCTCGAGCTCCTCTCGCACAAGCCCTCTACCGGTACTGGTCCCGCTTGCTAGGGTCCAAAAACTAGAGGCACAAATGGCCACTCTTCTGCATCATATCCAGCTGTGGATGCAGAAGTCGATTACTGAGTCTGGAGCGCGTCTAGAGAGGAAGATGCAACAGTTTACAGAGCGGAAGATTGCTGAGGTCAACCAGCGCCTGGACGCCTTTGAGTTGAAGTGTTAGCCCGACCAGCCCCTCCGGTGGATGTGTCGACTCTTCAGGCTGCAGTCGACAGTCTTCGTGCAGACATCGACACGATCCTAGAGGCGAGGGTGCCGGAGTCTGAGGCCCCTTCTGTCGAGCATGCTGAGGACACCGTGCTAGCGGCCCTGTTTACTACTTCAGAAATTCTACCACCTCCCCGTCGAGAGAGTGCCAAGAGGCGTAGGGGTCGAGCAGAGGATGAGGCGCGAGCAAGGAAGAAGGAGCGCCGAGAGATGGAGGCTGCGAGGAGAGCCTCACTTGCTGAGGAGGAGGCGCACCAGATCAGAGCATCACAGTTAGCGGCTGGGGCGTCTAGCTCCCGCACTGTAGAGACAGCAGGAGGCACTACTGATGGTGCGGTTGTTGCTGAGGACACCACTGAGGGTGTCTAGATTGCAGAGGACGTGGGTTTCGGGGAACCGGACCCACCAGCTTGCTGATCGACGGCGCTTTGCGCCACAGGTTTGCTTCACCTACCACTCTAATATTAAGATTTTTTTTATGCATTGGGGACAATTGCATGTTTTTTTGTTGGGGATGTGGTAAGTGTTAGGGTGAAGTCTGAGTAGCCCAACTCACTATCCTCTTTTGGGATTTTCTTGCCTATATTCTTTTTTCCCCAAAAGACTGATTATTTTTTCTGTTGAACCGGCATATTTATATCTTTTGTACATAGTTTAACTCTGAAACATGATGGCTAAACTGATATCCTGATAAAACTGGAAAATGTTGCATGACTAGGCATAGTAACTGATAATTGTGTGGCTCTAAGCATGAAATAGAATTACACCATTGCATTACCCTAAGTCTTCAATTCGAACTAGGTGTCTAATAATCTGGTATAGTGATGAGATGTCATGTGAGTGTGAGGAAATTTGAATAGTCCACTATTGGTACTGAGCGAGAACTTGCCTGGTTAGTCCTGCTAAAAGTAAGTTGTAACAGACAATTAGGAAAGGATCATAGGCCCTTATTCAAGATAGCCCATTTCTAGCCTAAATAAAAGAAACCAAATGAAAGTTATCCTTCTTTGATCCAAATAATCTGAGCTTAATTAGACCTTTATTTTTCACCCCAACTGATCTTTTCTGGGAACAATATGTTGGCCCTTGTCCCTCCTTGGACATGTGCACCTCAGCTTATGCCAAAAGCATAAGTTGAGGGTGGCTAATGCATAAACAACCTTCGTTATGGCCCTGACCCAACTTTGGGTATTGTGTACCTTGACTCATGGCAAAACCATGAGTTGAGGGTGGCTGTTTTGAGGAATGCTCTGGAAAGTGGGGTTGAAAGAACAAAGAGAGAGAAAGAACAAAAGTAAAGTGACTCAAGAACTCGTTGAAAGAAAAGTAAAGAAAAATAGAAATATACAAGAATTAAAAAAAAAGGAAAAGAGTCACTTACACAAATGAAGAAAGAAGGGAAAATAGCAAGGTGAAAGAATAGGAGAAAAAGTGAAAGGTTTAGCCGATATATCAAGGAGGGCAAAAAGTCACTAAAGTATACCTAAATATACCCTACCTGACTCTAAGTCTATGTTACAAGCTAAGAAAGTCCTATCGTGATCCTAAGGGTTGTATAGCGAACTTAAGGCAGTGAAAATAAGGGCAAGCTTATGGCAATAGGTATGAATGAGTGTGACTTGGTTCTGAGAGCGAGTGTTGAAAAGTAATCCTTATACTAAAACTGAAATCATTGTGTGAAAAATGAGGATTTTGTTTTGAAGTGAGGACACTAGTTGCAATACCAGAATTGTTAGCACCTTGGTGAGAAATTGAAGAGGATAGGTGTTAGTGCATGGTGAGGCTGTGTCATGTTCTAATTCAACAAAATTCAAGCCTAATAGTGATAGCATGCATAGATTTGATGAGATTAATCAGGATTGATAGACAAATGATTGCAAAGGATAAAACATGGATACTATTGTACAAAGATTGTGTAGTGAGTCATAGTGCGTCGCTTGAGGACAAACAACGAATTTAAGTTGAGGGTGTTGATATACCGTGGTTTCACGGTATAATTAATACTTTTTCCTTAAGTTTAGTGTGTCCGAAAGTCTTTTTGTGCTAGTTTTTATATGAGTTTCTCTTTGTTTTGCAGGAAATCTGTCCAAAGTTGAATGCGGAAATTTTGATTGAAGAAATGCAGAAGAGACCACCTACGGAGCTGATGACGGTCCGTCGTGCTTGTGACGGTCCGTAGGTGGCAGCGTAGGGAAGCTGAAGGAGGGAAGTCTGACCAAGTGTGGGGTTACGTAGCTTGTGACAGTCTGTCATGGCTATGACGGTCCGTCCTGCAGGTTCGTCATGAAGTTCAGAGAAGTGATCCCAGTACCCAGATGCCAAGAGTTGAAGTGTTTTGAAACAAAGACCCTCGACGGACCGTTGTGCCTATGACGGTCCGTCGTACTTGCCGTCGAGGGGAATGAAGAGAGCAGCAGAAGAAATTGCTAAGTATGGGACGACGGAGTCCATGACGGTCTTTCGTGACCACGACGGTCCGTCGTGTGTTCCGTCGACTCAACCGCGTTTTGGCAGATTTCCAGCAAACAGAGTCCTTGTTTAATTAGGTTTTTATTTTTTTATAAAATAGTTCGAAAAACCTCGTTTTTGAGGTTAGACTCCGTATTGTTAGGCTCCATATTATTAGACTTTTGGATTGTTGGATTATTGGAACTTCTGATTGTTGATTAGTGTTAGATTTTGAGATTCTTACAAGTGATTTTTGGTGATTAATCAAGCAAACTTTCGGACTTTATTCTTTCTCATTGAAGTAAGTACATGAATTCTTATTTAATATATTTGAATGTTGTGTTTATGGCTATGAGTAACTAAACTCCATAACTAGGGTGTGGGAACCATAGGCAAATAATGAGATAAACCCTAATTAAAAGAACAATTCTAGAATAGTGAAGTCTTTTTAACGGATAGCCAACGTTAGAATTCGCCTTAATGCTACTTGCCGGACCAAGGAGGTAGATAATAGGAAAAAAATTATTAACATAGATTTAGTGTATACTATCTAATAGGCTAGTATTGATTGGTACGAGGTAATAACTTAGTCAAATATCGAATACGATGCTTAATATGAGGTAAGGATAAGGGTTAGGATAGCAACACACGTAGCCGGACCAAGGTGCGGAGTGAGATTTTCTAGATGCCGGACCAAGGATTTAGAAATACATAACTTATCACTTTGCATGCAAGATACTAGGAAAGAATTGTTATAGTTAGAGTTATCAAGTTATGAACCTGTGGGGAACACGTAAACCCTAGTTACTTTGATTAATTGATTAAAACCCAACATTAAAAGCTGTTAAGTGTCTCTTTCAAGTTCATTGTTTATTTCCACTTATTTAGAGATAGAACCCCCCTTTTTATATTTTTACTTTCCAAGGAAGTTATTGACCAAACAATAGTAATAATAGGTTGAAGTTAAGTCTAGACTATTTTTCTCGTGGGAACGATCCCAACCTCACTAGTTGGGTTATTTACTTGACACGACCGCTTTACTTCTTATTTGAGAAGTAAGTTTGAGCGTATCAATGATCAACATTCATAATTCATCAAAATACAATATAGGGCAGTAGCTAAGGAGATCATAACCTAAATGAAATCCTACTTCAATTTCCCAGAATCGAGATCATACAACTGTTCAATATTAACAATCAATAGAAGATAGAAGAACATAAATCAAATACTACCTAATCATCAAGCTTTGATCCACATTGGATCCATTACATCTAATTCATAATCAATTTACATGATAGGCAGTAGCTAACAATCAATTTAACATAATTGAGTCATATTATAATCCTCCTAACATCAAGATCATAATAACCAACATAGGCTAAAACGAGAGTTTGAAGGTGGCATGGGTTCATCATACAATTGGACTGAAATTCACTTAATAATAAATACATTAGCATTAATTCATCATGAGAAATCCTTTGAAATTTTTTTGAGAAAGAACCGATGGCTCGATTAAAAACTAGGAAGTTTGATCACGAACTTTCACTGAAAAACATTGGAAAGAGCTCATTAGATGGAAGATTATCTAAAGATGAAGGATAACCATACCTCATTGTAGAAAAAACCCACTGAAACTTGATGAAGAAAGCTTGAGAATCCATCACCATGGTTATTCTTGAGCTTCATCTCCAATGGAGGTTTTAGAGAGGGTATTTTGGGAGAGGGAAGTCTAATTTTGAATCATGGTCTGGGGATGGGGTTATCACATTTTAACCAACTTAATATAACAAAAAATAACCAAAATGATACAGAGTGCATGGTATTTGACACAACCTGCATCGACGGCCACCAAACGACGCCCCTTATGTCCATTAATGAGATGTTGGTGGCCACCGTCGTTTGGGACTGAGGTTGTCATTTGGCTGAGCCTTCTCCAGGCTAAGTGCTAATCGAAACCTCACCATCGACGGGGCGTAGGTGAGCATACTGGATGTCGATTGAGGGTCGTAGGTAGGCAGACTTTGGGAGTCCTCCTTGAGGGCCTTTTGTGAGGCCCTTGCGGAGTCGTACCTGGACGTTTCCAACGTTAATATACTCCTTAACATGTTAAAGACCTTCCACATCAGCTTTAACCAAAAAGAACACGTAAAAATGTCAAGACACACCAAGACACACATGCACATCTCAAGGGCTAACTTTCGAATGTCTTAGATGTTCTTGGACGTTTGACATCCAAATGACTTCAAATCAATCATACATACTTTAGAACACTTAATTAACATATTAACAAGCTTATTAGGAACATGTGAGGATCTAGACACCCTAACTCATTTTTTGGGGGTCTTACAGTATACTAAAATAATATTTAAATATTCAAAAAGTGAATTAGTGTGATGAATAGTGTTACACCTCAAACAAAAAATTTTGGTGTAACAATTGGTGTGAGTTTTAGCTCAAAAATACCAAATTTTAGACCAATAAGGATTTGATATAAAATTTGGTGTTGGGTTGAAGATGATTTAAAAAAGGTGATTTTATATCTTAGGGTAAAATATTCATCAAGGCTATTTATTGGTCTATCCTAACGTTGATCTTATTGATGAGAATCTCTTAAATTGTTTTTTTTAATTTGTCCAATTTTAGTTGCTTACTCGTATGTTTTTAGTTGTCATTTTTCATAAGTCAATAAAAATAAAATATTTTTATCTATTGTATTCTTAATTTATTTAGAGATTTAATGTTTTTTTTTTTTAAAAAAAATAAAATTTAATGAGGAAATTGATTTAGAGTTCTATCTATTAATACAGAGAAAATGATAAATTCACTATGTTAATTTCTTTTTTTTAATCAATGTGTCAAATAAAAATAGACAAATAAATAAGAATAAAAGTGCTACTTTCTCCATTTTGTTTTCTAATAACATTAATGCCAAACCAAAATCTGGTTCGATATATTAATAAAATATTTCCTAGAGGAGAAAAAAAAACACGTTCTAATAAGTAGGTTAAGATTCACTTTCTTAAATATTTTATTTTTATATTAAAAGAATCAAATTACGTTATTTATTCACTATTACTAGTTCTATTATAAGAAAATTGTATATAATAGTAAACACTTAATTCAGAATAACTGTTATAAATATAGTTTGATTTAGTTGTACCACATAACAAACTGTTGCTTTTTGGCCTCTCACCCTAGTGGAATCTCGCTCGTCACTCTTGTTTTCGGTGGCAGTCTCGCTCTCCTCTCCGCTTTTATAAAAACACAAATGTATAAAATGTGTTTGTGTTTGCATAAAGCGAGAGAAAAAAAAAATTATATATATATATATATATATATATATATATATATATATATATATATATATATATATATATATATATACTAGATGGGGGAGGCCCGTGGCAAGCACGGGCCCAATAGTCAAAATATCAATATTAATGAATCATTGATGATAGTTGTTGCAGAAGATGGATAATGTGATATGTTATATACTATTAGATATATTCAAAATATATGTATATTGGCATCAAGATGATCCATATTAACTAAGATAATAAAATCAAAATATTTTTTTGACATATGAGATCAACATGTGATTGTTTATCATATCATATGTAGAGGATGCTGCTGTTCATTTTTAGTTGCTGATCTTCTTCATCATTCCCAAAACCATAGCATAGGGAGTTGTTAAGAGTTCCTGAGAAAATTGTTAGTGTTAGTAAATTTAGAAAGTTGAGTTGTTAATAATAAAAGTGAAACCGTTCGAAAAGTATCTATGACAAAAAAAATGTGGGATATAATATTACCAACAAAGCTAAATAATGAAGGCTTCACAAAAAGTTAAGTGATTCATTCCTTGAAAAAAATTTAACTGATTCATTTCATTCTCCCTATTGAGCAAACTTGAATCGACTGAGAATCCAAAAACTTCATTAAGCAAAAGTCACAAAATCAAGTGAGGAAGTTCCTGTAATTAGATAAATTAAGGTATTTTAAAAAGTGAAAATACAATATTCAAATTTATATCAGCTGGATGTTGTCATTGTCCTGTATGTAAATAGGCAATAACACATGAGATAATTAACAGAAATACAGTCAGGATCGTTAGCAATACATAAGTCGATTATACTATAACAAAAGAAATCATTTGCAAGTGTGTAGAGGAAAACAACTGGACATAGTATTTTACTAAAATTAGGGTTGTTTTAAAGTAAATCTATATAGAACACAATAGTCAACATTTATGAGTATATAATATGTACAAATATTGAACATCTTACTTTTGTCAAGGTTTGACAAGAATGAAAAGTTGTGTTGATTTCCATTATCTGTAAGCACCATATTTGACACAAACATAGCAAAGTTTTATACAGTGGTGAACAAAAAATATTACGACAGAAGGATATAAGATGGTTTAGCAGAAGTACGCTTACATCCACAACAAGATAAAATACATTAACAAAAGCTGATATATTGTCAAATACTCAATGAACTGTAATTATTGAGAAATATTGTCTACCATATCTCCTACATCAAAACATTTTTATTTTTGAATTTATGCATTGGTATAACACTATATTAATTATTACAATTTGAATACAACTTCCCAATAACATAAGTAATAAATCATTGCTACCAATAATATAAAGATTATACAATACAAATTGAGTTATTGAACTTTAACAAAAACAACTTATATGATGTTTAAAATATCTTCATTCACTCATAGCTTCTTTGCAAGGTATATGTTCGATGTTTGTCCTCATGGCAAGAGCGGCAAACATAAGAGGTCCCCTAATAACTCTACTGTACATATTAAAAAAAAAGTAATGACATGACAACATAGTAATAATAATTAAAAAATATAAGTGTTAACAAACATCAAGTGGGTCATGAGTCACAAAACAATCCTTCTTATTATGTCCTCGCCCTCTCTCGTCTTCTCTATTTCTTTTTAGAAATTCACTTAATAATTCAACTTCCACTTTCCGTGAGTGCACAGTTTGGTCTTAATTGGATTAACCAAATATAATTGCCACAAAGTTATGTGTGAATGTATTTTGCCAAGTGATTCTAGATAACAGGGTAGTACAACTATAATAAGTTGTCGAAATTTAGAGACTCTGAAATGATTTTTGCTTTGATTAAAATTTAACATTGCATATCTATGTTGATTGGTAAGTTCTAAGGAACTTCCAATCTTGTCTTTTTTTTTTTACAATTCTTAATTCGTTTTTGACAATGAGTGATATTTGAAAATAATTCACCGAACATGTATGAGGAAGAGAAAACTGTCATTACCTTTTCTCCTTGCTGCTTGAAATTTTGTTCAAGGTTTCACTGTAGGAACACGAATAAATCCAAGGGAAAAAATAATTTGACTTTGCACAAAGAGGTGATAGGCATCAGCAAGTCCAACAATGATTCAACGTTGCATAAAGAGGTGGTAGGCATCAGCTAGTCCGGCAAGATACATTCTCTTGCAGCAGTAGTAGGGAAAGAGCAGTTGCTGTTAGACGCCCAATGGTTTCTTCAACTTCAAACACCCAACAGTGATGAAAGAACACAATAAATATCTACTTAGCGCACACATAACACTAATGGAAGACATTTCAGCCACCTAGTTACTTGAAATAAGAGCACCGAAAACTGTCATATACGACAACCTTCTCAAAGATTTTTCATTGAAGGAGGAGATTAGGATATATCAAGCTGATGGAAAAAAGGAGAAAGAAGAAGGTTGAAGACTGAGACGGCAATTTGTTTACCGATTTTCACTTGTTATTCACTGTACTCCTTTTGCAAGATCAGCTCTTAGATGAGAAAAATCAAATGATGAAGGGTGAAATGAAATATCTAATTGAATCACTAAAGCCTCAGGACTAAGACGAATAGATATGATTGACAAAATGAGGTCTTCCCCCTTACCTTAGTCAGACTGGCATGGAGCTCACTTGAGGAATTAGGAAGATGAAAGAAAGAAAAGTGTCAATGGCAATGAAATAGACCAATTTGAATTAATCTTATAGATGTTATTACCCTGCAAAACCGAGAACAACCTGAGAATTTTTGTGCACCATTTAAAAGCGCTCCAAAATAGTCAATACAGTATAAACCAGGAGCAGTTGAACATTTACCTTCCCTCTACTTAACTTCATTATAGACATCAGTTCATAAAGACCACAACATCAAAAAGAGAATAACCTAGTTGCTATCACGCATGTCTTCTCTATAAATAATATCTTTCATGGAGCTATTGTATAATCTTTAAATATGCATTAGTCCATTTAGGAGCAATGCAAGATGCGCATATGTCACGCTTCTCATTCGTTTTTTCCTACAATTTAATGAAGAATGGACAGTAATTGCACGGATCACATACACTTATCAAGATGTATCAGTAGCTCCAGATTCCGTCAAATTGTGATGCAAACAACATTTTACTCGCAGAGTTATCATTTTACTTTGGTTTAGCCACTACTCAACTTAGAGTATACCTCAATTAAAACAAATATGCAGCTAGAGTTGAATCACATTTAACTAAACAAAAGCACTCCCAAAAAAATTTGGTTAAAAAACCAAGGGAATGTCAATTACCCTGCTCATTTGATATTTATCATCTGTATCCCTTTTATTCTTAAAGGGATAGTTATGGAAGCTATTAAAGCAACTTTAAAGAGATTTGAGTTCTCAGTAATGACTTTACTTGTTAGAGCTTTATTTAGCTGACAATGTATTTTACTTTCCAACACCATCCCTTGTTAATTGGAGTCAAGCTAAGCATGCATCTCAAAAGTATATAATAAAACAAGTTTGAACCTTAGAAATTTTCTTTATGAAATTCAAGCTTATGCCTGTCGTGCGTGAGAAATCTTGGGACAGATGTCTTAGCTCTTCAATCAGATCTTATGGACCACAATAAAAGATACTAACATATGCATAAATTCAAAAATAAAAATTTTAAAAAAGGAGCAAAACATTACTAATAATTTGATGACGACAATAATGTACCCAATTTAATACCTTGTGAGGTGGAAAGGCGTTTTCGATAAACTCCAAAACAAAACTTTATTAATAAGAATGAATAATGAGTAAAGATGATAGAACTAACCAATTCTTTTAATCTAGATGATTAATTGCAATGTGTTTGAAAACTTGGCGCCACTTTGATCCAACAAAATGAGTCTTCACACTTACTCCACAGACTATGTCAACACCATTTTTTGCTTGTTGGATGCTTGAAGCACAGTAATTAGTGCAGATCATGAATCAACTTTATTATATACATTGGTGCAGTAGTTATGAAGCTGAATTAGGGATTCTTGATCGTTCTTTGGGACTCATCCATCACACCCTTAAACCACAAAAATGATCCCTGCTCGCAAGTTACACAATAGAATAGGTTCATCGTACCCCTTGTTTAAAAGACCAATTTCATATTTTCAACATTACGAACTTCCCTATTATAGAACTCACATAAGTGCAAGAAAAAATCACATACCAATAAATCAACAAACTTTAATTGTTGGAATTAGCGTCCATATCTTCCGTTTAGTTGTACTTTAGCATTCAGGTCACTTGAAAGTTAACAATTTCCTCCTTATTTTCTTGTTCCGAATCAAATTGTCTTAGATAGCTGTTAGCTGAAGATACCAAAAATCAGTAGGATCATTTTCTACAAATCTTTTTGGCATCTATTTCACCTTTTGTCAATTGTAATTTAAAAATACAAAACATCATATGACGAAGTTATTTTCAATTGCTTTTGAAGGTGAACCATTATAGTGTTGGTGATTTCTTGTTTTCAATATTAAGAACTTCTCCATTATGGAGTCCACTCAATATGTGGAAGAGAAAATCATATACCAATAAACTAACAAACTTCAATTGTTGAAATTATTGTCCATATCTATTACATTTAGTTGTATTCAGGTCAAAATATGACCCAAAGTACATAGTCAAAATTCTATCAAGTGAACAATTCATAATCATCTATATTTGCAGGCGAGAACACATTCTTTCGTTAAAGAGGAAAATCAAATGCTCAACTAAAGATCAATCAAAAAAATTTGCAAATAAATCAATATACAATCTACATAGACTTGGATATCTAGTCTACAACTGAAATGCTTACCGCTATTACTCTTTTCAGAATCTTCTTCCTTCCTCCAAATTGCACGTGCCGTTTCAAACTCTAAATTGACAATCTTTTCCTGACCTCTTTGCCATCTGGGCCAAATGGGCAAAAAAATATTATCAAAAAATTTAATAATTGTCAATGAATTTGTAATAGTGAAATTAAGTACAACACTGGCAAACTTAGACTGAACTCGATTTTTTTGTCCCCAAAAATAATCCAAACTTTATCTGCACGTTCAACTATTTCCTCTTCTTCACCTTTAGAGTTTTAACCCCAGAATAAGTAGAAATACCATAACTACGTGCATCAAGACTATTGAAAAAGTGAAAAATTTGGATGCACTATGTTCATCAAGGGTCCAAAGTCATCTATGTATTTATTTCTATTTTCGAACATGCATGAGTAAATTGGATACAATTGATGATACATACATCTAAAAATCCAGAGAAGAATGAAAATAGCTACCATTATAGGTATGTTTTTCAAGTGCAGGAATATATAAGAGTAGAAAAATCATAAAAAAAAAACTCACCGTAATATAACAGGTACGAAGAGGAATTGGAGGGCTAAACAGAGATTAAAGATGACATCAGAATTTGACAAAGAGCAAATGAGCAAGCGTGAGAATAGATATGGAGAAAACTCTAGATTCTTGAAAGAGGGAAGAAGAAGAAAGTGAGAGAGAAGGAAGAGTAAAGCAAAAGGTGAGACTTAGTGCTGCACGTGCTTCTGCTTAAAGCAGTACACGCTATGCACTTTTGAAAGAAAAATAGATGATTTTACTATTTTAACCCTACTTTTACAACTCACCCTACTTTAACAACTCAATTTCTATTTGATGTACAATTTACAATTCTTTTTGTACCACATTTTAATGCAGTGTTCGTCTTTATAACTGTCCTTTCTAAAATGGGGGAGATATTCGTTCCCTCTCTCCCTTCTCCCAAATGTCGCTCGTCATTCTCACTCAACTCTCTCACTTTATATAAACACAAATGTATACATTGCATTGTGTTTATATTAAGAGAGAGAAAATTATATATATAAATGCATATATTTTTCGTCCTATACGCTTATGATTATACAAATACGATTTTTCCCTGCCCAATTTTCTTTTGTCTTTCTCTCTTTCTCGCTTTATACAAAAACAGATTATATAATTGATTCTTTTGTGTATGTATACCGACTTAGATTATACAATTGCTTATTTTGTATGTGTACCGAAATAGCTATAGCAAACATAAAGTTTGCTATGAAGCGCAATTATGAAAACTATAGCTATAACATACAAATTTGATTTTTGTAATTTTACAATTAGTTCTTTTTATCCTTATTATTAATTATCGTCTTTCTACTTATAGTATTACTTTTGATGGATATATCAAGTTAATAGTGGACAACAATTGTTGGACATGAAAAGTAGTTATAAAATATATCTCTTATTCATATTAAAATGTTTTTCTCTTCTAATTTGTCGCTTTTAATATATTAAAAAAGATTAATTTTTTCTATTTTATTTTTAACATTAATTAATCGCCAAATCATTTTCTTCAATAAAAAGTACACATCAATGAATATTATTTTATGATGATATATTTATGTTAATTTTTATTTTTAAGTGACAAATCCAACATAGACAATAACAATATTATTTCATAACATGTAGTATAAGTATTATTGAACATCCTTAAATAATATTTTGGACAACTATTATTAGATTGAAGCAGTATTGTTTTAATAATTACGCCAAATGATTTTTCAAACGAAGTCTTATCATATTTTAAAACAAAAACTTCAGTGGTTTTTTTAATAATAAAAAGAAATTTTTACATAAAACAAAAAAGTTGATATTTTGGAGTGGTATGTCTAAATGGTCAACGTTGGTGTGTGCTTTTTTGACCTTGATAATTTGGTTTACGTCATTGCTTTACCACCGCTCCATTTCTGCCGCCAATCGTACCTAATTTTGTTTATCACTTCTATTTTTTCTAAAATAAATAATATTTGTGAGAGTTAACTGACTTTATTATTATAATAGAAAAAGGAAAAAAAAAATAGAAAGCAAAAGAGATTAGATTTTAAAAAAACAATATAATTGAAGGGACATATTCTTAATTTTCTATTGTTTAATTTATTAATGAATAGTTATAAAAATATCTTTCATAATGTTTGAATACAACAATAAGTCTATCTTTTTGAAAGGAAATGGTGCATCATGGTTGAGAAAATTATGGATCTCCTTGACTCTTCATTTTTTTAGGCTTTAAGTCTGTAGTATCTTAAAGTTGTTCAAATAATTGTCTTAGGCACTTTAATTAGAGTTACTACCTATTGAATAATTTTATTTATGTAAAACTTGTTCCTATTTTAGACACATTTTTCAGTAATAAGAAAAAAAAGATTATGTGTAAGATGTGGCAAAATGACTAATTAAAAGGTAACATGTGGCTTTGGACCCAACAATTATAGAAAAAATTTTTATGTTAAAAATAATGAAAATTATTTCAAATATATTTTCCACTTAGGCCAGAACCCTTTTTTCTTCATCTTCTTCCTAGTAAGATTTTCTTTTTCAAAGGACGAAATTCAAATCAATTTCTTTGTTAATTGCTTATATAATTATTTTTTATTCCTAATATGCGAGAGAGATATATTCAATGAGACTAATACAAGAGTGATGAAGAAAGAGAGTATGTCAATTGTCTTGAGATCGATAACAAAGAGAAACTGAGAGAACCTAAATTTATTTTATTTAAATCGATCTGATATTTTGTTCGATAATTTTAGTGGATTTATATTTTAATTTGAATGGTAATATCTGTTTGAAGATGATCGAGATAGACGTTGATCGGCTAATTTTTTAAGTACGATGTTCTTTCTTCTTCTTTTTCCTCCAAATTTTAGTTAGCTGATTCAATTTTTATTTTAATGAATATTGAAAAGAAATAGAATAGAAAAAGAAAAGGGAAAAAAAGAAGTCAATTGTCACGGGGTGAATATTTTCCGCACCGTGAGGGACAATTAAGAAGGCTTGCACGACTCTTCTAACTCAGTCCAAACAAACGCCCAAAGAATCTAAAGCAAGAGTCCACAAGCAAAGCCACAAAACAGAAAATGAAGGCAAGAAAGGCAACCAAGTTTGGGAGGCAGCAAGGCCAATTTTTCAATATTTTCCAAGAGAGCTTCCAAGAGCTTTTTACAAAGTGAGAGAGAAAATATATGCTAACTATCTATCTGAATGGCAACTTCAGCAATATACAAAGGCTCAAAAAGTGAGCCAAAAACGTGTGGGCAAGCATTCAAAATAAAAGCTACAAGTGACAGATTCTGTGAGGCTGGAAAAGAGGCAGCTTTGTCTTCACAGCTTTTCTGCCACATGGCAGATGGCTTGCACAGAATTTTGTCCTTTAGCCCTTGGCTGGCCTGGTAAGCATGGCCTGTTCTTCCATGTTGTCAAGCAACCTCCATCATTTGGGGAGGCAGTTTGACAAGGCATTTGGGCCCTCCAAGCTTTGAGGAAGTGCTGCTGCGTTTTTGGAGTTGATGGAATTTAATGTACCACCTTGCGGGGTGGGACACGCTCCCCCGCCTGAATTGGCGACGACCCCGACGCCACATAGCTGCATGTACCGATGGACCTTGTCGCGGAACTGCCATAAGTCTTCGTACTTCTCCCAAGTTGGCTCCTCCGGTGCCGTTCCTTTCCAGTGAACAAGGAATTGAGAACTTGAATTGTTCCAGCCTTTCCCACGAACAAGCTGGTGATCAATGATCGCCTCAATCTGTTTGTCCACAGTAGGCGGCGTGATGAAAATTCTGGCCCTCTCGGACTGCCCTCGATCCTTGTCTTCTTTGTCTTCAAAGTAGGGCTTTAATTGGCTTGCGTGGAAGACATGATGAATCTTCAGATGGTGCGGCATGTCTACCCGATAGGAGATTTTGCCAGCCTTGGCAACAATCTCAAATGGCCCCTCATACTTGCGAATCAAATTTTGATTCACGCTTCGCAGCGACTTGAATTGCTGGGGATTCAGTTTCACCATGACTCTATCTCCAATCTGATAATTCACCGGACGTCGCCTACGATCAGCAAACTTTTTCATCTTTCGGGCAGCCTTGTCAAGATACGACCGTGCAAGGTTGACCTGTTCTTCCCAGGCCTTGGCCATCTGGTAGGCACCTGGACTTTTGAAACCAGCATCAACAGGCAAGGACTGGGGCGTTGTCGGCTGCTGGCCCGTCGCTAACTCAAATGGACTCTTCCCCGTTGCCTCACTGCGCTGCAGGTTATATGAGAACTGGGCAGTGTCTAGCAGCCTTGCCCAGTCCCGCTGATTGGCACTAACATAGTGCCTCAGGTAGCATTCCAATAGTGCATTGATACTCTCCGTCTGCCCGTCCGTCTGAGGGTGGAAACTGGTCGAGAAATGCAACTCCAACCCCAGCAAGCTAAACATCTCCCTCCAGAATGAACCTGTAAAGCGGGGATCACGGCCACTGATGATATGTTTAGGGATGCCCCAGTATTTGACAACATCACGCAGGAATACCCTGGCAGCTTCTTTGGCTTTGCAGTTAGCCGTGGTGGCGGTGAACATCGCATATTTGGAGAAGCGATCCACCACGACCATAATTGTCCCAAAGCCCTCTGAATTTGGCAAACAGGTTATGAAATCCATCGTGATGCTGTCCCAAGGCCTTTCAGCAATGGGCAGCGGCTCCAGCAATCCGCCCGGTACCTTTGTCTCAACTTTGTCCTGTTGGCAGATAAGGCACGTTCGCACATACGCCTCGACGTCATCCCGCATCCGAGGCCAGTAGTATGAAGCTTCAAGTAATGCCAAGGTCCTCTTCTACCCTGGGTGACCCGCCCAAGCAGAATCGTGGCCTTCTTTTATCAAGGTACGCCGAAGGCTAGCCCACTTCGGGACGTACACACGCCTGCCCGTTGTATAGAGCAGGCCGTCTTCCTTCCAAAACTTCTTCGTCTTGCCTTGCTAGGCCAAGGCGAAGAGTTGTTTAGCAATGGGATCATGCTGAAATCCCTCCTTAATGTCATCAACAATTGAGCTGCTGCGTGAGCTCAGTATGGCTGCCAATGAAGTCTTGCGGCTAAGGGCATCCGCCACTACGTTTGCTTTCCCCGGCTTGTATTCCAGAGTGAAGTCGAATTCAGCTAAATAGTCCTGCCATCGGGCCTGCTTGGCGTACAGCTTCTTTTGGGACTGGAAGTATGTCGTCGCGACGTTGTCCGTCTTGACGACAAAATGAGCTCCTAACAGGTAGTGGCGCCACATTCTCAGGCAGTGCACCACGACAGTCATTTCCTTCTCATGCGCTGAGTATCGCCGCTCCGCTTCATTCAATTTCCTGCTCTCATAGGCTATCGGGTGGCCCTCTTGCATTAGGACGCCACCGATAGCGAAGTCTGATGCATCCGTGTGGACTTTGAAGGGCTTGGAGAAGTCTGGCAAGGCCAACACAGGCTCCTCCATCACTGCAGACTTCAGCTTCTCAAAGGCAGCTTGGCAAGCCGCCGACCAATTCCAGTCACGGTCCTTCTTCAGCAAGTCCGTGAGAGGCGCAGCAATTGCGGAATAATTGAAGATGAAGCGCCGGTAGTAGTTGGCAAGGCCAAGGAAGGATCTTAATTCTGGGACCTTCGTTGGAGCTTCCCAATTGTTGATAACCTCTATCTTGTCGCTATCCATCTGAATCTTGCCATGGCTGATAGTGTGCCCAAGGAAACGGACAGTTGGTTGTGCGAAACTGCACTTCTCACGCTTCACATACAGCTCGTTGTCGCGCAGGATCTTGAACACATTGCACAAGTGTTCTACATGGTCTTCCATGTTGTTACTGTAGACAATGATATCATCCAAATAAACCACAACAAACTGGTCCAAGTAGGAGTGGAACAGTCTGTTCATCAGGGTGCAGAACGTCGCCGGTGCGTTCTTCAACCCAAATGGCATCACCAGCCAATCAAATGCACCATAACGCGTTACGCAAGCAGTCTTCGGCTCATCACCTTCGGCAATCCGAACCTGGTGATAGCCTCTTCTCAAATCCATTTTGGTAAACACCTTCGCCTGTCCCAGCCTGTCGAACAAATCTGCAATCAAAGGCACGGGATATTTGTTCTTTACCGTGACCTTGTTGAGGGACCGGTAGTCAATGCACAACCGCAGCGTCCCGTCCTTCTTCTTTTGGAATAGCACAGGTGCACCAAACGGCGCCTTGGACGTCCTGATGTGTCCAGCATCCAGCAACTCCTTGAGCTGCTTCCTTAACTCCTCCAGCTCCGGGGGCGCCATGCGATAAGGAGGCATGGCAGGCGGCTTTGCCCCTGGAACCAGCTCAATTTGGTGATCGACTTCCTTGCGGGGTGGCAGCCGTTGGTGAAGTTCTGTTGGCATAACGTCCTTTTTGATGCTAAGGACGTGTTCGATGCAAGGCGGCAATGGAACTGCCTCATCGCAGCTCCCAGTGTCTTCAATCAGAGTGGCAAGAAATGTTGGCTCGCCTCTCTTGAAGCCTTTGATGATCTGCATTGCTGACAAATGCATTCCAGTTTGTGGTGCCCGAATAAGGGGTACCACGCAAGACCCTCCAACGTCGCTAATATGCAGCTGGTTGTGACGAGGCGAGATGAAGGCATTGACTTCATACCAAAAGTCAAGTCCTAAGATGACATCAAAAACGTGCATGGGTGCAATTGTAAAATCAGTCTGCCCTGCCCATTCTCCTAACTCAATCGGAACATTAGGCGCGAAGCCATTGACAGTAGTAGGAGTGGAGTTAACGGTCTTTAACTTGGTGTTACTGGCAACATAACTTAGGCCCAACTCCTTGGCCTTCTGCTCAGTCACAAAGTTGTGAGTTGCCCCTGTGTCTACCATGATCCGCACGTCTTTGCCGTTCAGCTTGGCATCGACGAACAATGCCTCACGAGGCCTAACGCCAGCTGGTTTGGCAGCCAAGGCAGCAATAGAGATGTGGTTGATTAGCGCCATATGGTTGAACATGCCCACAGCCACGTTCTTGCCTTTATCAGCTCCGCTACTCTACCCACGTTTCTCACCAGCAGAACTTTCCGCTTGCGCTGCAGCCTTCTCTTGCTGCTTCTCGGCAGCCACCATGGCGCTCAGCTTCCTCAACGATGGACAGTACCGAGCAGCGTGGGTTGTCTCCCCACAGATATAACAGCCTTCCCGCTGAGGAGCACCCTTCTTACGGTCTTCATAATTTTTCCGGAAGTTTGAAGGCTGATCACGAGCGTTGCTTCTCGTGTCGCTGCTTCGGTTAGTATTTGGTTTGCTCCGGCCCCTGTTGTTGTTGTCGACTTTGGGAGGAATAGTTTTGCTCCTGTTATCCCTCCCCTTTGCAGCATCACCACGGAAGTCGTTGAGCGACTCCGCCACTACGATCGCCTCATCAACGTCATGCACTTGACGTCTTTGCAGCTCCTGCTTGGCCCAATTTTGAAGGCCATCAAGGAAGTAGAACAACAAGTCCTCACTCGTCAAACTAGGACTCTGAAGTGTTAACTTCATGAATTTCTTCACATACTCCCGAATGGAGGCAGTCTGCTTTAGCTCCCTCAACCTTCTGCGGGCTTCGTGGACGACGTTCTGGGGATAGAACTGCCGTTTGAGCTTAGTTTTGAACTGCTCCCAATCATCAATCTGGCAAGCCCCTCTCTCCATATCAGCCTTTTTCAGTCGCCACCACAGCATGGCTGTGTCCGTCAAGAACATAGCTGCTGTCCGGATCTTGGCAGCTTCGTTATGCATGTCAACATGTTCAAAATAGGACTCCGTTTGCCATATGAAGTTCTCTACGTCCTGAGCACTCCTATCCCCTCGAAACTCCTTGGGTTTAGGCGCCTCAATCCTGGTTTCTCGAACTGTAACGGGAGGAGCAACCCCCGTCTCGGCAGTCTCATCAACCTGCCGTTTCAAAGCCTCCACCTCTCTTTGAAGGGCAGAGATGGCTTCGTTGAACTTGATCTCAAGGGCGGACAGGCCCTCTCTTTGAGCATCTTCAAGTTCACCCAAGCTGTTCTTCACCTCGTCCAGCCCTTCAATGGCTACGGACTCGAGGGAACTAAAATTATTTTCAACCACCACAATCCTCCGGTTCAAGGACGACAACCCCACCTCAACTCCGACGATTCTCTCGTCTAGTGGGTTGTTGTCCGCACCCCCTTCCTTCTCAACAGCAGTACGACCAGCAAGTGAAGGGTTAGAAGAGGGCTCTCTTACCTTGCTTTTGTCCCGTTTCTTGGATGGTTCTTTCCGAACTTCTGGTTCCTTATCTTGAACGATCTCCTCATTCCGCTGTGACCTGAACGTCATGCTTAACTGCTGCTCTGATACCAACTTGTCACGGGGTGAATATTTTCCGCACCGTGAGGGACAGTTAAGAAGGCTTGCACGGCTCTTCTAACTCCGTCCAAACAAACGCCCAAAGAATCTAAAGCAAGAGTCCACAAGCAAAGCCACAAAACAGAAAATGAAGGCAAGAAAGGCAACCAAGTTTGGGAGGCAGCAAGGCCAATTTTTCAATATTTTCCAAGAGAACTTCCAAGAGCTTTTTACAAAGTGAGAGAGAAAATATATGCTAACTATCTATCTGAATGGCAACTTCAGCAATATACAAAGGCTCCAAAAGTGAGCCAAAAATGTGTGGGCAAGCATTCAAAATAAAAGCTACAAGTGGCAGATTCTGTGAGGCTGGAAAAGAGGCAGCTTTGTCTTCACAGCTTTTCTGCCACATGGCAGATGGCTTGCACAGAATTTTGTCCTTTAGCCCTTGGCTGGCCTGGTAAGCATGGCCTGTTCTTCTATGTTGGCAAGCAACCTCCATCATTTGGGGAGGCAGTTTGACAAGGCATTTGGGCCCTCCAAGCTTTGAGGAAGTGCTACTGCGTTTTTGGAGTCGACGGAATTTAATGTACCGCCTTGCGGGGAGGGACACGATGGTCTTTAATTTAAGGCTGGGCAACGAAATGGGATGTACCGGTACTAGTCCGGTACCGTTCCGGTTCATTCCAGTTCGTCTCGGTTCGGTTTCCTACGGGACAGAAAGGGACATCCCAAACCGGGACACGAAACCGAGGTTTGGTACCGGCATACCAGTACTGGTTTATCCCGATTTATTCTGGTTCCGATTCGATTCGATCCGGTTCTGATTAATTAATATTTATAAATTAATTTATATTATATATTTATTAATTAATTTATATTATATATTTATAAATTATAATTTATATTTTGCATTAAATAATAAATACTACCCAAGTAACTCAACTACACCCTATTAGTATTACATTATATTATATTCGAGACTTAGTTGAAACAGAACCCTTCCTAGAAGGTAATCGCATAAACAATGCACTCTACTAGTAGTTGTAAAGTGATTTGTAATTTATAATACAAATTTAAATAAATTAAATTGATATTATTTAATTTATGTAATTATTTTATCCTTATTTTTATTTATTTTTTTAAAATTACAAATTTGATTTATTTAAATTACAAGTTATACATATTACTTATAAATTATAACATATTAATAAATAATAAGTAATAACTTATAAACTTCAAAAGATTTAAATATTACTTATAAATTATAACATATTATTAAATAATAAGTAATAACTTATAAACTCCCATTCCATTCCGGTCCGTTCTGGTTCCATCCCGGTATATAGTGGGACGAGACGGAACCGAGTATCCGTGCCGGTAATTCCGGTCCGGTTCATCCAGATACCGGTCAACTCGTCCCGTTCCGTTCAGGTACCGGCTCATTCCAATCCGGTGGTCCCGTTCCGTTCTGTTGCCAATCTTAGTCTTCATGAGAAGCGGACTTACAGGGGTGAACACTTTTTATTTTTCTTTTGTTTTAAGAATATTTATCACTTTTAAATATATATTTTCTTAATTTAAATTATTTAAATGACAAGTGGCAGGCAAAGAAGAAAAGGTGTTAAGTTTTTTTGAAAAATAAAAATAAAATATCATTTAAGTTTTTCACGCGCTCAGCGAAAGTGTAGAACACTTATTTTGTCACATCAACATTTTGTGTTTAATAGGTATACTTTTTGAACAATTCAGGTGTTCAATAGGTAATAATTATAGTTGAGGTATCTAAGAGAAATATCGAGACAACTTTATATAATGATATTTTATATAAATGAGATAGTTCAATTCTTAAATAAATAATATCCCCATCTATGGAAAAACTAGTGAAGTAGACGTGGTTAGCACATGTGTATAAAGACACCTTTGGCAATATGCCTAGTGAATTTAAAAGGCATGAGTTAAGAAAGTTGAAGTTGGACATGAAGATGATCTCTGACAATAATGATGATAACAAAACTAATCTTAATAGAATCAAGGTGGAGTTTATGAGGTATCTTAAAATTCAAGACTCCATTCCAGATGGAGATTCCAACACAAAATACTTCCATAGTTTCATCAAGGACAAGAGAAGGAAATTAAGCATTTACAAAATCAATACGGGCACTAGTGAAGTGTCCTAAGTGATAAGGATAAGGATGTAGAGTCCTAGTACGTTAGTATGTTTAAGTTATAAGTAGTTATCTCCTCTTTTCTTTAGGTCTCTTATGTCCAGCAACTCCTTTCTAATCTATACTTGTACATGTATAAATATCACACATTGTATGGATAATATTGTAACGAGTATATCCGATCCTCCTTTTTTTTCCAGTATTCTTGTTCCAGAATGTCTGATACTTCCTCTTCCTCGTCTCCTAACTCTCCAGCGGCCCCTCTCAATCAAAGGGGTGTCGTTCACCCCTCTTAATTGATCTTTTTTAACCCTGCGTCCCAACTATCCTTCAAATTAACAGAAAGTGCAAATTATCCAACTTGGAAATCCCAAGTTACCACACTATTGTTTGGTTACGATCTTCTTACCTTCATTGATGACTCACTTCCCATCCCAAATGTGCAGTCTATGGACAAAAATAATAACCAAATTCCCATCCCCAACTTGAGATTCTGGCAACGACAAGATAGTCTTGTTCGCAATGCCATTATGGCATCAGTTGACGCTACAATCGCTCCCCTTATTGCCATGCTTCCACTGCCAAAAAGCTTGGGATATTCTCCAAACAACTTATGCCAGCAAATCACTCTCAAGTCAGTTTGTGCGATACTCTGGAAAATGTTAAATGAGATTATGTTCAATCAGTAAAAATAAGAGAGAAATCAAGTCAATGCAGATGATTTGGCTTGATGTGGTTCACCCGTTAATAGCGAGGAACTTGTTATTAAGGTGTTGAGTGGGGAGTCGAGTACAAGGAATTATCTGTATCAATAAGAGCTCGTGATAATCCATCACTTTAGAAAAACTCTTTGATAAACTCCTTGCACAAGAGATGTTTATTAAACACTCAGAACCTAAAGTCGAAACACCAATGATCACTGCTCGATTTTATCAACATTCCACCAACAATGGTCCCAAAAATAGACAACCTAAATATTGCAATCGTAAGAACACTACTCTATCTGGTTCCTTCAACTTTCGTAACCAATCATCTGCCCCGAATAACATTCATTCACCCAATAGAATACCACCAGAAGCAACAACCAGCGTGTTCAATGTCAACTTTGTGATAAGTTTGGTCATATTGCAAAAGTTTGTAGGTCCAAATAACACAATGCTATTGAAGCATATGGTAATTTTGTCAACCGTCACTTTTACGTTTCTAATTCCCTAAGCCCTTGGGTCGTTGATTTTAGATCCTCTCATCACATTAAAATAACTCTCAATCTCTCTAGACTCCAACTGAGTTCTCTGGAACGGATTCAATAAATGGTAAAGAAATTTCTATTACTCATATTGGTCACACTACTTTATCTTCTCCTAGTTTTGCGGACAAATTTCTTTTAAAAGATGTTCTTTGCTTTCTATTTATAAAAAGAAAGTTGATTTCTGTTGCTCAATTTTGTAGACAAAATCTAACTTAAGTTGAATTTTTTCCTTATTCTTTTGTTGTGGAGGATTTGAGCATGGGGCATGTCTTCCTCAAGGCAAGAGTAATGGTGATCTCTATGAGTGGCCCGCGGGCATGACCAAATTAGTTATACCTCGTCCTAAAGCACGTTTTGTTGCATCAATATGTCCATCATTGCATCTATGGCATGCTCATCTTGGCCATCCTCAACCTCGTATTACCAAAACTTTTCTAGACTTTGGCCCTTTAAAAGTTAATATCTCTAGGCATGTTGTATTCATTGAACATATCTTTCCATTCACAACCAACTGTCCTTAACTATGTCGTCCACAAGTCTCGCACATGGAAAAGTGGTTGCGTCCAGCTGACCACTCTCGTATCTCCTTTTCCTCACAACCTGTTTCACCTATTGTTGCAGACCCTATCCCAACTCCTCCTATTACAGATTTGGTCAACTCCACGACTCCTCACAGATTGCAAACTCAAGACCATCTGGATGACGTGCCAACTTGCTCAATTGTAAGTAGTCCTACTTATTCTTTGTCTTCTTCTCCTTCTCAAGATAGTAGTCCATATACATCTCCACAGCCAAGTCGAACAACACCATGAAATCGAATGGTAACCAGGTCTCAAAATAATTTTTTTCAAACCCAAAGTGGTTTTTGATTACCTTGCAACCTCAACAGCAAAACACCTTTCGCTTACCCCAAATACCTTCAGTCAAGCATCCAAATATCCTGAATGGCAGGCAGCAATGGCAGAAGAACACATGGCCTTACTTAAAAATAAAACTTGGTCATTGGTTCCATCTACTCCCTCTCAAAACGTAGTAGGGTGTAAATGGGTGTTTTGAGTCAAACACAAACTTGACGGATCCATAGAGCGTCATAAAGCCAGATTAGTGGCAAAAGGATTTCATCAACGTCCAAGAATTGATTTTCATTCCACCTTCAGTCCAGTTATTAAAACCACAACCATTTGCCTCATGTTGTCTCTAGTCGTGTCTCTTAAATGGCCATTGCGTCAACTTGATGTAAACAATGCCTTTTTACAAGGTACTCTTCATGATATTTTTTTCATGCAATAACCACCTGGCTTTGTGGATTCCCGGTTTCCAAATCATGTGTGTAAACTACACAAATCTATCTATGGACTTCGCCAAGCACCACGAGTATGGTGTACTGAAATCAAGGAGTTTCTTTTATCTTGTGGCTTTGGTCGTTCCAAATCTGATGATTTTTTTATTTATCAAATGATATCATGATTCTCTCATTATTATTATGATCTATGTTGATGACATTGTTGTTACAGGTTCTAACAACTCCCATGTCCAGGAAATAATTAAGTTATTGGGAGACAGATTTTCGATTAAGGACCTTAGTCCTTTACATTTTATTCTAGGTGTTGAAGTTACACAATATGCCAATGGATTGACTCTTACACAGAGTAGCTTCCTTGAGGACATACTCAACAAGTTCAATATGTTGGATGCAAACAGTGAGAGCACTCCTCTATCCACAAGTGATGTTCCTTGGATGATGGTTCCCCTCCAATAGACGCTACAATTTATAGGCAGGTCATTGGCTCATTGAAATACCTTAGTTTTACAAGGCCTGGTATATGTTTTGCAGTAAATAAGCTCGCACAATACCAACACTCTCCATCAGCTAATCATTTACAAGCAACAAAGAGGCTTCGTTATTTGAAGGGGACGATAACCTATCGACTTCACTTCAAACATGACAACTTTTCTTAGTTACTCGCCTACTCAAATGCAGATTGGGTGGTATTCCCGACACTAGACACTCCACTTCTGCTTATGTTATTTTTCTTGGAAAGAATTTCATTAGTTGGTGCTCCAACAAGCAACGCAATGTTGCCAGATCTTCTTCAGAGGCAGAATACAGGGCTGTAGCAAGTGTTGTGGCTGAGTTGAACTGGATAACCAACCTGCTGCAAGAACTCCGGGTCAAACTGCCTTGTCCTCCTAAGGTTCTTTGCGATAACATTGGTGTCACTTACCTGTGTCGCAATCCAATTTTTCACAGTCGGATGAAACATGTCGCAATCGACTTTCATTTTGTCCGTGACCAAGTGGAAAGTAGACAAATTTCAGTTCATCACATTGCAACTAGAGCTCAACTAGCAGATGCATTAACTAAAGCACTTCCCAAAAGGTCCTTTGTTAACTTCGTTAGCAACATTGGTCTCAAGAAAATTGAGCCAATGCTGAGGGGGCATGATAAGGATAAGGATGTAGAGTCCTAGTACGTTAGGACGTAGAGTCCTAGTACATTAGTATGTTTAAGTTATACGTAGTTATCTCCTCTTCTTTTTAGGTCTCTTATGTCCAGCAAACTCCTTTCTCATCTATACTTGTATATGTATAAATATCACACATGTATCAATAATACGTAAGCTTTTATAAGCATATTCAACTCTTATACTAAACAGTTGTGTCTTACTTCAAGGGTATATTAGCCAAGATCCAGTTTATTTTGACTACTATGAGTTGGACATTATTGCGTTCATCATCACAAAGTACTTTAACTCCTTATTGACTGTACTATTTGAGAAGGAAATAGTTAGAGTTGTGGTCTTCTCGATGGACCCAGATAGCTCTTCAGGTTCGGATTTTCGATTAAATTTTATCAAACCTATTGAGACCTAAATCTTTTATTGACCGTGAAAGCTTTGTTTTGTGGTGCAGAACTTCCTAAATGGCTGATCACTCACAATTGTCTTGTTCTCCTCCCCAAAGTTTCACATCCCCAACATTCAATAACATAAATGCAATTTCATTAGCAAGATTTTTGTCAAAGTCCTAAACTACTTCAGATTGTCCTAATTACTGCCGAGCCTAGCCTCGTATTAAAGAAATATCTATCATTGAGAACATTTTATTGGACCAAGAGGTTGCGAGTGACATTGATAGTTCAAATACTAATGCAAATGTTATCCTCAAATTTAATATGGTATGATAGAGTCTCTAGGTCATACTTGTGTATCTTTATGAGGAAAATGGGATTTTGTCAAGTCTGGACCGACTTAATTCATAGACATATTTTCTCGTACTCCATCATCTTGGTTGTTATTTTTCGAAGAACTAACTTGTCTTCAAAGTTTTGATGATTTAATAAACTTTCGACTTATAGAAAGATACTTGTCCAAAAGTTGCAGCCGTTGTGGTCTGTGCACATTTTTTGGCAGAACATCAAACTCTCATCCAACGCTAGTGCTTCAAGGATTTGTGTTTCATCTTATATTAGTTTTTTCTTTTACAACAAAAATTGGACTCTTGAATTCCAAAAATTCACAAAGATAATAGGCCATTTCTGGTAAGAACAACAACCGACCTGATAGAATTATCTTCGTTCTTAGTTGTGATCTAGGCTTATTGTTATGTGCTTATCTTTTGTAGATCTATTCCTGAGTTATAAAGGAACTAAAATCTTGTGAGACAGGTCGTGATTTTCTCTTTCCTTGAGCAAGAAGGTTTCCCTTCTGTTGTTTACTTTATATATTGTATTTCTGTCGAGCGATCTAGTCCATTGACCATTAGTGGACAAATATATTATATTATTGGTCAATGTCACTATACAAGAATCGAAAAGAGGCTTAAGACATGGAGACCCTTTATCACCCTCTCTTTTTATTTTTATCTTTAGTGCTGAGTTCCTCTCTCAAAAATTGCCTAAAGCGTGTGATAACAATGTGGTCACTTCTTTTTGTATGAAACACTTATTAACCATTTAGATTTTGCAGACGATATAATTTTTTAATCTAGTGGTTGAAGGAATTTGATCAAACTTGATCTTGGAAGCTTTAGGTGAATATAAATAAATCTATTTGGGGCCGGTTTGTTAACAAGAAGAAGAAGTTGGATCCATAATCTTTATCACATAGAAGATGGAGGTATCCCTGTAGTTAAAATGACAATGGATTTGTGATACTGATTAGAGCCATCTGCTGTAGTTAATATGACGATAAACTATTTTTGCAAAATTATGAATATCAAGCTCTATCCTGAATAGAGCCATCTGCCTGAGATTCTTTTAGGATACATATCTTGGATCAACAGAATGACTTTAAGATGAATTTCATACTACGAAGCTCTTAATTAATTAAGATAAAATATCGACTATCTAAAAAGAATTGCTAGATTCAGGCCAATTGCGCAACCTAAGGTGTGGAACACAAGTTGTTGCGACCATACATGCGTGAAGTCTAATTTAGTCAGAATTTTGTTTAGAAACTATAAATACCTAGTTTTATCATGATTACTTGAATTTCAGTTTTTTTTTTTATAAGAGTTATTTTGTGCAAGAACAACATGTTTTGGGATTTAATTATTGAAGTTAAGTTTTGGTTCTTCATTCTTCCTTTCTATCATTATTTATAAGCATGTTCTCTTTTATTTACATTTCAGTTTCTATGGGTAACTAACCCCATAGACATAAAAAGGAAGTAACAATAACATATGTTTACATATATGAAAATTTATCGACAATAATTTTTGGTGTATATATGATTAGTATTTTCACAAAGATATGTATTAGAACTTGTTTTTTTTAATTGTTTGGAAAAGAAGATAAGATTAGGGGATTTCTTTTACTTGTTTGAAAAGTTAAGATTAGGAAAAAGAATAGGGGATGTTTTTACTTGTTTTGAAAAGAAGTTAAAAGAATAGTTGTTAAGCACTTTTGGAAAGCACTATAGATATATATAGTTGAATTTGGCAACATGTTTTAAGACTTGTAGAAAAAATTCTTGTTCAAATCACATTTTCGAATTTGATGGATCCACTTTTCAATTTTGTTAAGCACTATTGGTTCCAATCCCAACTATAGTGAACAATTCCTTTTAACATCATGAAAGACACTATATAATTAAACTACTAGTGGGCTACCTTTTAATTCTTGTGGAAACAAACTTGAATTTTTCGTATGCATGATTGAAGTAACAATATTGTAATTGAGCATAAAAAAAGGAAGCATTCAAAATAAGATGATATACTAATTTACAATGTGAACCACTTTAAGTGTCACTCACCCTAATGGATTTTTGATCACCAGAAATTAAGATTTCCTAAAGACTTAAAAATCAAAGGTAAAGAGAAACTATAGATGGAATGAACAAAAAAAGAAAATAGAGATCCAAACATATATACTTGTCATATCCATATTTTTACATTATTTTTTTTAATTTCCCCTTTTGATGTAGGAAGAAATATTACTTAATTTTATTGGTAGGTTTAGGAGGTAGTGTCCCAAAGATGATGTCCCAAAATTTTGAAGTGATTCCATATCCCTTATCTTGAAGTTTGAAATGATGATCCATATGATACCTCTTGAGTGAATGTGAAATTCCTTTGAATGGTTTGCCATGATGTAAGTAGTAATGTGTGCAATCATAGATGATGTAACCCAACAAACCTCCTCCAAGAAAGGCAGGGGCATATGTGAAAGGTACTAACAATTTAATTACACTCCATAGCTGCATGCATATTTAAGACATGCATGATGAGTATTTATTTATTTATACTTTTAAAACAACAAGAGAGAAGATTGAAAACATCCTTAAACTCTGGACAAATTATTAGTTTTATCCTCAAACTATTGACAATTTTTAACATGATACTCTTTTACTTGACTAACTAGAATGAAATACACCCTTAAATTCTCGCCAAATTTAGGGGTGTTTTCAATACTTATTTCGGTTTTTTATTAAGAGTCTCATACTCCTACGAGAGTTTAAAACTGTGTTGCTATGTCATGTGGAAATTAGGAGTGTATTAAGTTTAGTTAGTCAAGTAGAGGTGTGTTTTAATATTGTCAATATTTCAGTAATAAAATTAATAATTGGCTATCAAGTTCAGGATGTTTCCAATACTTCTCTCATAAAACAATATATAGGGTGAGCTCACTACATTAAAACGGCATAGTACATAAACATGACCATTAACTTGGTTTCGACAAATATCCCCTTTAACTTTGAGTGTGCTTAAGTTAACATTTTAACTTTTATAAAATTGAACAAGTAGACACACGTGTTCTACATGACATAATGCACATTGGACACAAAAATGCTATATAGGGTGTCATGTGGGACGAATATGTCGATTTGTTCAATTTTATACATGTTTAAGTTCCTACTTGTGCACACTCCAAGTTAAAGTTCATAGTTGTTAGTTAAAGCCAAGTTAAGAGTGATGTTTATGTATTATGGCACCACTAAAAATGATCTTTCGCAAACTAGAGTAAGCCTAATATATTTCTTAAAATCAATTAACATTCATTGTTAGTTATAAATGCTAAAAGTTATTTTTGTTATAGGTTACTTAACTGGGAGTAGGAGAATGGCAGTTGCAGCAGGGGGAAAGACAAGTCTTAGTCCATCCATAGGGTGCTTGTGGTGACAACCATGAATAAGATAATGAAGTGTATTTGCCCAATATCCACTAGGCTTCATGTGAAATACAAAACGATGTAAAGTGTACTCCAAAAATGTCCATAAAAATATGCCACCAAGTAATGTCAAAAATAGTTCACTAATACCACCACCTCTTTTTAATGATATCCAAACCAACCAACCTACTATTGGTAACCACACTGATGGAATTGCCCACCAAACCGTTCGAGTCAAAAACTCTAAAATATCATTTTCAAAAAATCTTGGACTTCCTTTGCTAATAATTGGCTGATGAACCCACTCCTCATATGAATCTCCAAGATGGCCCACCTAATTCATTCGAAAACGTCTTTTAGAAAAGTACGTCATATAAAATAGAAAATAGTAATAATATCTGACCTGGAAAATAAGTGGCTTGTTTAAATCCACTATGAATCCCTGTGCCACCATCTTGGCACCCTGGACCACAACAACGTAACAACAAACTAATTATGAAAAAACTCAAACCTAAAAAAACACACATATATATATATGAATGTCCAATCTTGTTAACTCACACCATAACAAATAGATTTTGTTAAATACAAATAAATGCAAAACAACTAAAAAAAAATTATTATCATTGTTGATAAAAGTTATTAAAGATTTATCAACAAATCTTGGACCCAATTCGAAAAGTAGAATAAAACAAATAAATTTGTTTTGACATAAAAAGAAAAAGTAGAATAAAATCCTTCAAATTGCATAGATCTAAAAAGAAAGAGAATTAAAAGAAGGACAACCTAATGACAGTGTTGTTTGATCTCTGAATATTACTTTGGAGAAAATTTCTTATGGGAAAGACAAAAAAATCAAGATAAAATATGAAGGAAAAAGAAGGGGTAAAAATATAGTTAGATATGTCAAGTCTCTAGGAACACATGGGAAATAAGAAAAAAACACAAAAATGCCTAAGATTTAGGAGAGCCTTACACAGGTAAGCAATTTAGCACAACCTCAAAATATAAAAATACTCATAACACCAAATTTTATTTTATTTAAAAAAATATTTTGTTACTTATAATATGTTTAGTTTTTACATGTGATCGACCTCCCAATATAATCCATTTTGTAAATATTATTATAGTGATTGTAATTAACTATTATACTGATATTAAATTTGCATTGATACATGAAAATTAAAAACATAGTTCAAATTATAAGGTAGAGGAAAAAAAATACTCTTTTATATATGAACAAAATAATATTAACACAATTACTTGTTACAAATTAACAATCACAAAAAGCATTTTGGTGAAGTAGAAGATGACAACCTGAAAGTTGTGATGGAGAAAATTGGAAGTCATCGACCAAGAGGTTAACAACACAAATAGTTTTGCCACTGGATCCGTATCACAATGTCAATATTTTCTTACTAATCAAACATACAAAAAATCATAACAAAATCACTTATTTTTCAAGAAAACGCTTTCTGGAATTAACGTATTCCTTCATACAAACGAATATAACACACCTGAACTTCTAAGAAAAAGATTAGAACCATCCTCCATAGGTGTATAGTATGAGCTCAATTATTTCTAAGTTGTAAGTATTTGTGAAAGTCCTTTAATTACTGATTGTATTAAGTATATCGGATGTGTTTTAGAGTCGTAAGGTAACTCAAGCACCACACTGAAAGTCAAGAGGGGGTGTATTAAGAATTCCTTCAGTTGACTTTCACTTTAGTAAAACAGATAAACAAAGATAATAAGTGCAGTAAGTAACTGACACCAATAATTTTATACTAGTCCAGTATACTGATGTGGTGCCTATTTTCAATTTCCTTGAATTTCAAGGGTTTCCTTAAGATCTTGAAGTGAATTTCCGTGTTACAGAGTATTTCAAATGAAAATCCTGTGTGATATGCAAATGAGAACTTTTACTTTGACGCAGCCTCAACTAGCTAGTATAACCTACTGTCAGTTTCTTCTCTCTCTTTTCTTTTTCAATTGTCTACTCACGAGAATACAATGATTTTGTGAAAGATGGTAGAAAAGAAGAGTTTAAGTTCAAGTGAAGTTCGTACTTCACAACTAAGGTCTAGAGGGGTTTTTGATAGGAGAGGCGGAATGTTCTTTTACGGAAATTCAAGGGAATTTGAATCAAGGATCCATGATTGAGTCCTTGATTTATGTTGATTGATTTGCTAAGTCATGTTCATAAAAGATATGTTCAAGAATAAATCAATGTCTTCCTTTGTTTGATGATCTCCTTGAATCTTGGCTGGTATCAGTAATCTTCAGAATATATCTTCCCTTAATGAATTAACAGGTTGTCTCTTTTCTTGTATCTTGGCTGGTATCGGCAATCTATAAAATCAAAACATTTTCTTGATTAAAAAATTGTCTCTTTCCTAAGTGTTGTGCAACTTGATTTGAGATCCTTGCCGTCCGTGCATTGATCTCTCTTTCCGAAGTGTTGTGCAGCTTGAATATTTGACATCCTTTGCCATTTGTGCATTGAACTTGGCTATCTCAAATTATATTGTTCCTTCCTTTTTGATTTCCTATGAGTAGATTATACTTTTGTTAATTGTCGTTATATCAAAATTAGGATCCTATGATGTTAACACAAACTAAGTTTAACACGTTTCTATCGACTAAGTATTCACATGAATTCACACAAGGATTAATTTCAAATTATCATATCTCTTGAAATAAAAGAATTATTAGCCTTAATCTATAAAATTAAGGTCAATGAGTCTTTTTCCCATCTCTACCAAATTTGCATCAATCGGAGTCCGATATAGAAAGTTATGATTATTTTACTAGAACATGTCAGGATTCAATGATGACACATGTACATTCGGTAAATCACTGATACTTTGGGAACAAATTGCATCACCGAAATAGCCTGAAAACCTTTGTGCCACACTTTGGCGATCCGCTGTTTTTTTTTGGTGATGGTGCCTCCAAATCGCTAAGTTGGCCAACATGATTCATTAAAATATCATTTTCTTTGATTTTCTTCGGTTCTTACGTTCCTAGATGATTATTATTGTCATTATATACTCAATATATGTATAGCAAATCTCAAGATTTCGAAGTCTCCCTTTCCCAAAGATCAAGAACTTCAAGAAAGAAATTTCCCCAATTTTGCAAGACCTAAAGAGTCCAAGTTCAAGATTCTCTTCAAGAATCCTACGGTTTTCAATCAAGATTCTTTCCCAAACTTCATCTCCAAGAAATATATAGAAGGATTTCTCAAGTTCATGATATAAGATTCCAAGCCCAAAGCTTTTCTCCAATACTTCCTAAGATTCAGGCGTGTAGGACTTCAATGAGGAATTCTTTTCATCCTCGTGTCAATAAATTCTAAAATTTCATGAATTTGATTCCATAATTAGGGTTGTTAAACTCACTTTCAAATTCATCATATTTATGACCGGATTGGCATGATTACTTGAACTTCATATTCATGATTCTTGAATATTGCACTTTTTTTGCACTTAGTAAGGTTTTTCATTGTTATCCTTATTATATTTTAAAGCATGATTATAGAGTACTTATATTATTATGAAATTTCTTTATGAAACTTATGCATGTTCTAGAAATTTTCTCATGGTTTGAAAGATATGTTTTATAAGATTTTTTAGCATATGATTTTGGAAAGAAAGATTGAGCTTTGTCTCACACTTTATTCAGACATATAGATAGTTTACAAAAGAATTAATGGTTCTAGAAGTTTCAAACTTCACCAATTATTCTATAAGATTAATTAATCTTTCTTTATCTAGGTCTGGTTCATAATTTACAGACACCAAATTCGATGCATTAGACTCATAAGTGAAAACCCAACAAAACTTTTGATTTGAATTTATTCCTTGACAGTTTTTTTAAAATATATAGGGGATTGTTGGAAAAATGATTCTAATATCGCAAAGAGACTTTTTTATATTATTGTCTAAGGTTTATTCATTCATTCCTTATTAAAGTGTATGTTATTTAACATACTTCTACCATAAGAATTTGAGAAAATTATCTTACCATTGAATGGTTTTGATTTGGTCTAATTGCAATAAATTGGCTGTTACCATTCTCAAATTGCCAACTATATAAAATCCTTTCATTATCCTAATTAACTCTCACATTAGTAATTATTCAATTACTTATCTGACAATTGGAGGTTTTGTTATATTGAAATATAAATATGGTCTTCCTCTATCACAAACAAAAGAGAACACAGTACATATTTGAGATTAAAATCTTTCTTCCTATATTCTATTGGTGTGCTATTTTGTTCTTTGAATCTTTGTTAGTTTCTGGCTCCTGATTTTATACCAGAAGAGTTTGTTGAATCATGGGGGATACAACCATACGTGGTGAAATATCTTTAAGGACAATATCTTTTGAAATGCCACAAGCTATGCAAATTTCCTACAAAGTTCATGGTGAAGTATAAGTCTTGGTGAAATCCATATCAAATTTTCGTGATAAAGTATTTTCTGTAAGATTTACAATAATTTAACACCCAGAGGATACATGTTTAGAAAAATCAAGTCCCATAACTACGTGTCACTATAGCTTTTAAGTATGTCATTTTGATGGTCAACTCCTTAAGCTCTTTGAGGCTCAATTAGTGGATCTACATAAAGATAGATAAGTTCTATACCCCATCAAGGCATAAGGAAGACCTCCCCAATTAGGTAAGTTGGTGAATTATAATTTTAACATGTATATAGTCACATTTAAGATGTCATATAACATGATTTTCACATAAACATCCTTCAAGATATGATTTCGAAAAACATGTTCTTAGATGTATATTTTCTTTCATACTAACTTATTTATGATTTTTCATTGTATTCTTCTTCAATTGTTATTACGAGATTCATTATGGTTATATATATATATATATATATATATATATATATATATATATATATATATATATATATATATATATATATATATATATATATTCCTATATGTGGATAATATTCCTTTTCTTTTAATACAAAACATAAGTTACATCTTTTAACTCTCAGTAAATAATCTATGTAAACATTGCTAAGTCGTTAGTACATGTGAAATAGGAAAGTTACTTCCTCATTAATGGTTCACATTTATCTCAAGTGTTAGTTTCTTATCTTCGTAAGGAAATATTCAGAAGACTTGAAGTTATTTTTGTATTATGACAAATTTGTCATTAAAGTAAGTTATGACAAATTTGTCATTAAAGTAAGAGTTATGTTTCATTACATTGATTATACATTAGTTTCTTACATTCTTTTGATGGATAAAACGTAAATGATTTTCCTATTTAAGGAGTATCATTTGGGAGCTAAACACATAGAAGAAAAAATCAAGTTCTATCTTTCATTAACTATCTCCCTCAACAATTTCTTTTTATTGTTTTGAATAATCCTTCTTCCTATTGTGGATTTCTGGGCAATTATTTTTATGCAACTCCAAACTTTCAGCCACGAGTGCACGTGTTTGAGAGTAACTGTGGAACCTTGTGGAGCGACCGACTACAACATTTGCACCGGAGTCGAGCCGAAATCACTTTCAAGGCAGTGGCTTGCCACGACACAGTGTTTGTGATAAGTTATTTATTACTTTATAATTTCAATCTAATATCAATATTGTAGTATTTTTCCCAACAATTTGAATGAAATTCTCTAACATACAATATTGATAAATAGCTATTTCTTTGCACAAAACTTTTAATGATTTGTCAAACTTGAGCCTTTGGATGGAAATAATTTTAAACGATGTTCACAAAAACTTTTAATTTTCTTTGAACAATTAGAAGTTGATTATGTTTTATTTAAAAAACCCTTTATGAATGGTTCTAACACCACTACTGATTCTAGCAATGTAATAACTGTTGATGATGTTAAAAAGAAGTTAGACAAGACCTCATATGAGTTGTGGAAAGGATTTGCTCTTAATTTGAAATTTCTGAAAGTGTCTGGGTGTTTGGCTAAAGTTGGTATACCTGATTTTAAACGAGTAAATATTGGTTCTAAGACTTCTGGTACTTTCTTTATTGGTTATGCTCAAAATAGTGTTGCATATAGATTTATGTCTCTAAATGATCATTCTATTTGTGAATCTAGAGATGCAGATTTTTTTCAGTATATTTTTCCTTTGAAAAATAATGTGCCGAGTGATGTTAAAAATAATGCTTCTACATCTGTCTATTAATTCTCCTATTGTTCCTTCTTTTAGAGTTATTTCTAATGAACATGAAAAAGAACTTAGAAGGAGTAAGAGACGTAGAATTGAGACAAGTTTTGGTCCTGATTTTATCACCACTTTCTTAGCTAAAATTTTTTATATTAATGTTTTAAATGATGAATTAGTGTCTATCTATTTAATAGAAGAAGACCCTAAGACTTATGATGAAGCAATGAGATCAATAGATGTTGTATTTTTGAAAGAGGCTATTAAAAGTAAGTTAGACTCTATAATTTCTAATCACACTTGGGATTTGTATGATTTCCTAAAGGTACAACCCATAAGTCACAAATGTATTCAAGAAGAAATTTAGACACGATTGTACAATTGATAAATATAAGGCTAGACTTGTGATTAAGGGTTTTAACCAAAAGAAAGGTGTTTATTACTTTGATACTTATTCTCCCGTGACTAAAATAACGACCATCAAAACTCTTATTTCTTTAGCTGCTATTCATGACTTAGTGGTACATCAAATGGATGTCAAAACAACATTTCTAAATGGTGATTTAGAGGAAGATATCTATATGACTCAACCTTAGGGTTTTGTGGTTCCTAGACAAGAGGATAAAGTATGAAAACTAAGAAAATCCCTGTATGGACTAAAACAAGCACCAAAGCAATGGTATGAAAAATTTAATATCATATTAGTGGATAATGACTTTTTTGTAAATTCATCTGATACATGTGTTTATTCTAAGAGTGTAGGTTCAGACTGTGTCAATATATGTTTATATGTAGATGACATGTTAATCTTTGGTCATAATGTGAATGTTATTAATGAGACCAAGAATATTTTGTCTTCTAAATTTGAAATGAAAGACCTTGGTGAAGCAGATGTGATTTCGGGAGTTAAAATCAAAAGAACTGCTAATGTTTCTTTTTGTGTCAGTCTCATTACATTGAAAAGATGTTGAAAAAGTTTGATTGTTTTGATGTAGTTCTAGTGAGAACTTTTTATGATCCAAGCATACACTTGAAGAAGAATAAAGATTCTAGTATTTCTCATATTGAATATGCTAAAATAATTGGGAGTGCAATGTTTCTCCTGAACTATACTCGGGCTGATATAGCTTATGTTGTTAGTAGATTGAGTAGATATACTTATAATCCCAATAGTGAACATTGGAATGCTCTTCATCGGTTGCTAAAGTATTTGAGAGGTACTATGAATTGGTGTTTGCATTTTAACAATTTTCCTGCTATTTTAGAAGGTATTTGTGATGCACACTTGGTAACAGACAATGATGAAGTTAGCTCCACCAGTGTCTATGTGTTTACTTTAGGTGCAGGTGCTATTTTGTGGAAGTCTTCCAAACAGACTTGTATAACACGTTCTACCATGGAATCAGAATTCATTGTTCTCGAGTTTGCAGGCAAGAAGCTAAGTGGCTGAGAAATCTTTTGGCAGTTATGCCTTTGTGGGGAAGACAAGCTTCACCAATCTCTCTTCATTGTGATTCATACGCAGCAAATGGAATCGCCAAATATAGTGTGTACAATGGAAAAAAGAGACACATTCACATCAGACATGGTGTGATTAAACAGTTGTTGAAACTGCGTGTTATTTCCTTAGAATATGTAAGGTCCGAAAGAAATTTAGTGGATCCTATGGACAAGGTGATATACCGTGGTTTCACGGTATTATTAATACTTTTTCCCTAAGTTTAGTGTGTCCAAAAGCCTTTTTGTGCTAATTTTTATATAAGTTTCTCCTTATTTGCAGGAAATCTGTTCAAAGATGTATGCGGAGGTTTTTGAGCGAAGAAATGCAGAAGAGACCACCTACGGAGCTTGTGACGGTCTGTAGGTGGCAGCGCAGTGCCGCTGCTGAAGGAAGATGGGGAAGTCTGACCAAGTGTGGGGTTACGGAGTCCATGACGGTCCGTCGTGTCTATGACGGTCCGTCCTGCAGGTTCGTCATGAAGTTCAGAGAAGTAATCCAGTACCCATATTCCAAGAGTTTAAGTGTTTTGGAACGAAGACCCTCGACGGACCGTTGTACCTATGACGGTCCGTCATACTTGCCGTCGAGGGTAATGAAGAGAGCAGCAGAAGAAATTTCATCATGTATGGGACGACAGAGTCCATGACGGTCCGTCGTGACCACGACGATCCATCGCGAGGTCCGTCGACCCAGCCGCGTTTTGACAGATTTCCAGCAAATAGAGTCCTTGTTTAATTAGGTTTTTATTATCTATAAATAGTTCGAAAAACCTCATTTTTGAGGTTAGACTCTGGATCATTATTAGACTCTGTGTATTAGTGTTAGACTTTTGATTATCATTAGACTTTTTGTGAGATTCTTGATTACTTTGAGATTCTTGCAAGTGATTGTTGGTGATTAATCAAGAAAACTTTCAGATTTTACTCTTTCTCATTGAAGTAAGTACATGAATTCTTATATAATATATTTGAATATTGTGATTATGAGTATGGGTAACTAAACTCCATAACTAGGGTTGTGGGAACCATAGGCAAATAATGAGGTAAAACCTAACTAAAATAACAATTCTAGAATAGTGTCTTGCATGTATTAATAATTCTTTCGCTTAGAAGTCTTTTTAACGGATGGCCAACGTTTGAACTCGCCTTAATGCTACTAGCCGGACAAAGGAGGTAGATAATAGGAAAAGAATTATCAACATAGATTTAGTGTATACTATCTAATAGGCTAGTATTGATTGGTACGAGGTAATAACTTAGTCAAATATCGAATAAGATGCTTAATATGAGGTAAAGATAAGAGTTAGGATAGCAACACACGAAGCCGGACCAAGGTGCGGAGTGAGATTTTCTAGATGTCGGACCAAGGATTTAGAAATACATAACTTATCACTTTGCATGCAAGATACTAGAAATGAATTGTTATAGTTAGAATTATCAAGTTATGAACCTTTGGGGAACACGTAAACCCTAGTTACTTTGATTAATTGATTATACTCCAACATTCAAAGCTGTTAAGTGTCTCTTTCCATTTCATTAGTTATTTTCATTCATTTAGAAATAGAAACCCCCCTTTTACTGTTTTTGTTTTCCAAGGAAGTAATTGACCGAACAATAGTAATAATAGGCTAAAGTTAAGTCTAAACTATTTTCCTCGTGGGAACGATCCCAACCTCACTAGTTGTGTTATTTACTTGACATGACTGCTTTACTTCTTATTTGAGAAGTAAGTTTGAGCGTATCAAATTTTGGCGCCGCTGCCGGGGAAAGTAGCTTTTAGATTAACTTAAACCTATTACTATTATTTAGTTGATATTTTCTTGATTTTACTTTGTTTTATAGTTTTTGATTTGTGCAGAACCAACCTCCTTGTATGCCAAATACACGGAGAGGAAGAGAACCCTTGTTTCCATACGATCACGAATTAGAGCGTACACTATGCAATATGAATCGAAACTTGGGAATAAATGATGATGACCCAAACCAGAACATCCCAGCTCTGGTTGATGTTCATGGTCAGTTGTTACCCGATACTCCGAGTGAACACCAACAGAGGGGACAAAATCCTGTTCCACGGCCCCAAGCATACTACAGAGGCTATGATAACATAGCAGACTCCGATGAGCCACTTGTCTTACCTCCTCTACCCACAAGCCACACCTTTGTGGTAACTAGTAGCCTGATGCAAATGCTCACTGCCAGAGGTTTGTTTTCAGGGCTACCTTCTGGGGATTCACTTGCCCATATAGCTAAGGTAAGGGCAGTGTGTAAAAGCTGTGTAAGGAGGACTGATTTGGATCTATATGTAATAGGGCTCAGAGTGTTTCCTCTCTCACTGACGGGAGAGGCTGCTATGTGGTTCACTAAGCTCCCATACAACTCAATCTTCACTTGGAACCAACTAAGGGATGTTTTCTTAGCACGCTACTATCCGATCTCCAAGAAACTAAACCACAAAGACCGAGTGAATAACTTTGTGGCACTACCAGGAGAGTCAGTTAGTAGTTCTTGGGATAGATTCACCTCGTTCATGAGAAGTATCCCAAATCACCATATAGATGATGAGTCACTGAAGAAATACTTCTATCGGGGACAGGATGATAATAATAAAGAGGTGTTGGACACTATAGCAGGTGGATCTTATGGGGAATGTCCTTATGCTGAGATTGCCGAAAAATTAGAGAAAATCTCCGGGAATAATAAAGCTTGGAGTACTAGGAAGTCTGATACAGGGAGAAACACCTTCGCAGTACAGTCCACTCACAACCCAGCCACAGATGAGATTCGCGAAGGAATGACTCAGATTAGAACTAAGCTTGGGTTGGCACTAAAACATGTCACTGGGGGTGCAGAAAAGATAAATGCAGTCAACTACTTGTCGAAACCACCATCTAATGATGAATGCTATTATGCGGAGGACTCCTATGCGGTAAATGAGCAGACGGGGGGTTTCCGACTGAGCGCCCAAGGCTCAAATCAGGATAATTGGCGCCAAAGTAAAGGGAATCAAGGTCGGAACTATGGTAACTATAAGCGTGAGGGTCATTATGTCAGAGATAGAAACTACAACCGCGACAACAACTTCAACAGGGGTAACTACGGTAACAGAAATGATAGGAATGGGCCCTATGTCCCTCCTCAAAATCGTGAAGTTACTCCTAGGGATGGTGGAGATAGTATGGCGCAAGTTGAGGATATGTTGCACAAAATGATGAGGAGGTTCGATACTAGTGACGAGCATATTAAAGAGTTAAGGGGTGATTTAGATAGTATTGGGCAAAAAGTTGATACACATGCAATATCGATTAAACAGATCGAATTGCAAATGGCCCAAGTATCTGCGACAGTGAACACACGGCAACCGGGAACTCTTCCTAGCAACACTGTCCAAAATCCAAAAAATGATGCGCACTGTATGGCAATCACTACTCGGGGTGGGAAGCAAACCATTGACCCACCTATGCCGTCTAATGAGGAAAATGTGAGAAAGGATGATGATAAGGTGGTAAAGGGTAGTGTTGAGGAAGAAGAGAGCAATGGAAAAGATGCAGAAGTCCCTATGAAGGTAATTCCCATGCCTAGACCACCACCACCCTTCCCTCAGAGATTAGTGAAAAAGACCGAGGATGGTAAATATCGGCGTTTTATAACAATGCTGAAGCAGCTCTCTTTCAATGTCCCTTTGGTAGAAGCTCTAGAACAAATGCCCGGTTATGCCAAGTTTATGAAAGATCTGGTCACAAAGAAAAGATCGGTCACTTTTGAAGATGATGATAGACTGCAACATTGTGGTGCTATTGCTACAAGATCCCTCGTACAAAAGAAAGAAGATCCGGGTGCGTTCACTATTCCTTGTACAGTTGGGTCATTACATTTTGTGAAAGCATTATGTGATCTGGGGGCAAGCATAAATCTCATGCCCCTCTCGATCTACAAGAAGTTGGGTTTGGGGGATCCAAAACCTACTGCGATACGGCTACTGATGGCTGATCGGACAGTGAAAAGGCCTATAGGGATACTCCATGATGTGCTAGTAAAAGTGGAGTCATTCATCTTTCCGGCTGATTTTGTTATTCTTGATTGTGAAGTCGATTTTGAAGTGCCTATTATTCTTGGGAGGCCATTCCTTGCTACAGGTAGAGCCTTAGTTGATATGGAAAAGGGACAGATGAAATTTCGGTTAAACAATGAAGAAGCGACCTTCAACATTTGTAGGACCATGAGGCAGAGTGGCGAGCTCCAATCTGTATCTGCCATATCCCACAAAGAAAAGATTAAGAAGGAAAATGAACAAAAAATTGCAAAACAAGAGTTTATGGTTGGGGATTTAGTGCTTTTAGACAATTCTGGGTCGCCTTGTCTTCCGGGCAAGCTCAAGTCCAAATGGACTGGCCCTTACTTGATTACCCAAGTATTCCCTCATGGAGCAGTTGAGTTAAAAGGCAAGGAAGGAGTGTTGTTTAAGATGAATAGAGAACGAATAAAAATATATTTGGGCATAAAGCATCGCGGAATGAAGTGATAGAGGCATACCATCTTGATGAAGTCTGAGTAATCAAGTGTCCCCAGTCGTGCCGCGACATTAAGGCGCTTGTTGGGAGGAAACCAAATAATTATAGTCTTTTTAGTAATAGTAGCATTTTTCTACTAATGGGTTTTTAAATTTTTGCAGGCACATCACCAGGAAATTATGCAGAAAATTACTCTGCAGCAGTCACTGACGGATACAACGACAGACCGTTGCACCTGCGACGGACCGTCGTATGCATTCGTGGTGCACGATACGTCTTTTTGTTATTTTCAAACTAGGGCACACACGACGGAACCAACGACAGATCGTCACAACTGAGACGGACCGTCGTCGGGGAATCGTCGCGTCATTAATGAGTCGTACCCGACGCGACCCGATTGGAGTTTTTTTAAAAAATGTCACCATTTAAACTCCCCAACCCCTCATTCAACCCCATTACTTAACTATTCCTCCTATTTCCTTCCTTTTTCAACTTCCACAATCTCTCCCTCTATCAACCGATCATTGTTCCCCCAAATTCCTCCAAAGCCCTAAAAATTATCATCTACTAGTCGGAGTTGCTGCTGTGGGTGTCTTCTCGGTCACCAAGTACTTTTCTATCTTGTTTTTCTCCAATACTCAGGTATGTGTCTCTAATTTCTACTCATTTATCTTGCATTTTTGTTTATTAATTAGTATTAGCTTAGTTGTTCGTGATATGTTCGTTTCTTTTATATAAGATTCTGTCTAACCTAGGTTAAAAATGTTCGAAATTGCCGTGTTTACAACGCTAGACATAGGTGCTTTTGCAATTACTAGTTTACTAGGTATTTGGTTAGACAAATATAGGTCCAAAACACTACAAATTCAATTTGGGTCATCGGGGATGAATGGGGTACCCCCAGTTTTGTCACTGATCTACAGAATGAGACCTCGATGACGGACCGTCGTACCCACGACGGGCCATCGTAGGGTCCGTTCCAAATGCCCTAATACCCCACTGCCAATTTTTTTCTAAGTGTCCTCCAACGGACACATGTGACGGACCTTCGTCTTCATGACGGTCCGTCCTGCACAACCGTTCTGGTTGTCAGAGACCCTGTTCCTGAGGGTCTCTCATTTTTTTCTAAGTGTCCTCCTACGGACACATGTGACGAACCATCGTCTTCAGGACGGTCCGTCCTGCACAACCGTTCTGGTTATCAGAGACCCTATTTCTAAGGGTCTCTCTCCCATTTTTCTAAGTGTCCTCAAACAGACGAGTACGATGGGCCGTCATACCCACGGCGGTCTGTCCTGCATGACCGTTATGACGGTCAGAGACCCCTCTCCTAAGGGTCTCCATTTTTTTCAAGTGTCCTCTGACGGACACCTACGACAGACCGTCGTACCTGCGACGGTCCGTCCTGCACATACCATCATACTAGTCAGAGACTCTCCTTCAGGGTTCTCTATATATACATAGTCTAAGTAAGACACGAAGGACCCCATGATGGTCCGTCATAGTCACGACGTGCTGTCACCAGGCCTGTCGTGTGTCACTGTTACAATAAAAATGTCATATTATTTTTTTGTGTGGTTTTGCTTGTCTTGTTTGCCACTATTCGTACTAATATTGATCCTTTACAGGTACTATCTACTATGGCACCCAAGCAAGATCGAATCTATGCATGCGGGCGATCGAAGTTTGTCGCCCCGTCTGCCCGCATGGTTATTTGCTCTGATGATGAGCGTGACCCTGAGTATGTTGCCCCAGGCACTTCCACCCCTTCCCGTGCTTCACGTGCCACCAGAGCCACACCCAACAAGGTGGCGTCCGGCGTAGTCACTGCCTCCCAGTCTGATGAGGAGTGCACACTGAACGACACACCTTCTAGGTCAGCCACAAATGAAGAAGGAGCGTTTGGCTCCATAAGAGTTTCGTGGTCGGAGGAAGCCTCCGGCTCTGCTGAGGTTCCCGCACCCGCCACCGCTGCAGCGTCGGCCTCGTCTGATGAGGTTGATAGTTCGGAATCCACACCAAGATCACCAGCTCATGCCCTCACCCCGGCTACTGACCAGCCCAACCGGTGGTGTGTCAACGGGCAATTTCAAGTCTACTCTGATGCCAAGTTCCTGAACGACAAAGGAGTTATGACTCGAACACTCACATTGGAGCAATGGGTCCTTACAGGGAGTCTCCCAACGATGCCTGAGATCCGCAATCTCTTCACCAGGCATATCATGAAGTGGACAGCACGTCCATTGGGACGTTACAATGAAGAAATGGTCTGAGAGTTCTACGCATCCTACGTAGCGCTCTCCGATCACAGATTTATAGTCGGGCTGCCCCCGCCAAACAGGCCCCACTGGAGCAGGTCCGAGTACGGGGCGTGCAGGTCGACATTTCCTTGCCTGCCATCCGCCGGTTTCTATACGGCGAGGGTGTTGATGCTACTCGGACCCCTCTCACTGCCGAGTTTGACTACCGATGGCATCTTGTTAAAGATGGCCAGTTTCTGCGCGATCCATCGCAGAGAGAGACCATCAAGAGGTGGATGGCCCTGCACCTGTCAGTTGATGGAGAGGGTGCCGAGTGGGTGATCGAGCCAAAGGGGGCCATCAAGAAGGCCAACCTAACTTTCACGACGAAGTTCTTGTGGCTGACTGTCCGACACTGCCTTTCCCCCACAGCCGCTGATAATATTGTTACATGGGATCGAGTAGTATTGATGGCGGCGATGATAGTCGGGTTCGAGGTAGATTTCACGTGGCTTCTACAGGCAGTCATGCATGAGAGGGCTTTCAAGGTCACAACTACTCACCCTTTCCCATGCATGATCTTTTCTCTCTGCAGGTCCGCAGGTGTGCCTATATGGCACGTTCATCAGCTTAAGACCCCTATGGGCACTGTAGATGTCGGCCTTATCAGAGATGAGGCCAATGAGTTGGCTCCACGCAGAGGGCCCCGTCCAGAGCTGCCCCCACTTGCTGACGATCTTGCTGATACGGTAGCCTAGGCCCACACGGCTACGCAGGCGGCGTCCACTGACACTACCCCGGTCGAGTCTATCCCGGGTAGTAGCACTGCCCCGAGCTCCTCTCGCACAGCCCCTGTACCCGCGCTGGTCTCGCTTGCTAGGGTCCAAAAATTAGAGGCGCAAATGTCTACATTTCTACATCATATCCAGCCATGGATGCAGAGGTCTATTATCAAGGCAGAAGAGTGCCTGGAGCGGAAAATGGTCCAGTATACAAAGCGGAAGATCGCTGAGGTTCACCTGTGCTTGAACGCCTTTGAGTTGCGGGTGCTAGCCCGGCCAGCCCCTCCGGTGGATATGTCGACTCTTCAGGCTGCGGTCGACAGTCTTTGCGCAGATATCGACGCGATCTTAGAGGCTAGGGTGCCGGAGTTTGAGGCTCCTTCTGTCGAGCCTGCTGAAGACATAGTGTTGGCGGCTCTATTCGCCACCTCAGAGATTCCACCACCTCCCCCTCGAGAGTATACCAAGAGGCGTAGGGGTCGAGCAGAGGACGAGGCGCGAGCACGGAAGAAGGAGCACTGTGAGATGGAGGCTGCAAGGAGAGCCTCACTTGCTGAGGAGGCGGCGCACCAGATGAGAGCAGGAGAGTTAGCGGCTGGGGCGTTTAGCTCCCGAACTGTGGAGATAGCGGGAGGCACTGCTGATAGTGCGGTTGTTGCTGAGGACACCACTGAGGGTGTCCAGATTGTAGAGGATGTGGGTTCCAGGGAACCGGACCCACCAACTTGCTGATCGACGACGCTTTGCGCCAAAGGTTTGCTTCACCTATCACTCTAGTAGTTAAATTTTTTATGCATTGTGGACAATTGCATGTTTTTTTTGTTGGGTGTGGGGTAAATGGAAAGTGAGTGATAGGGTGAAGTCTGAGTAGCCCAATTCATTATCCTCTTTTGGGGTTTTCTTGCCTGTGGTTTTTTTCCCCAAGAGACTGATTACTTTTTCTGTTGAATCGGCATGTATATATCTTGTGTACATAGTTTAATTCTGGATCATGATGATTAAAATGATATCCTGATAAAATAGAAAATGATGCATGACTAGGCATAGAAATTGATAAGCGTGTGGCTCTAAGCATGACATAGAGGTACAGCACTGCATTACCCTAAGTCTAAAATTCGAACTAGGTGTCTGATAATCTTGTAGAGTGATGAGATACCAAGTGAGTGTGAGGGAGATTTGAATAGTCCACTATTTGTACTGAGCTAGAACTTGCCTGGTTAGTCATGCTAAAAGTAAGCTGTAATAGACAATTAGGAAAGGATCATAGGCCCTTATTCAATATAGCCTATTGTTGAGCGTAAATAAAAGAAAACCAAATGAAATTTATCCTTCGTTGATCCAAATGATTTGAGCTTAAATTAGACCTTTCTTTCTCACCCCAACTGATCTTTTCTGGGAATAATGTGTTGGCCCTGGTCCCTCCTTGGACATGTGCACCTCAGCTTATGCCAAAAGCATAAGTTGAGGGTGGCTAATGCAGTAAACAACCTTCGTTATGGCCCTGACCCAACTTTGGGTATTGTGTACCTTGACTCGTGGCAAAGCCATGAGTTGAGGGTGGCTATTATGAGGAATTCTCTGGAAAGTGGGGTTGAAAGAACAAAGAGAAAGAAAGAACAATAGTAAAGTGACTCAAGAATTAGTTGAAAGATAAGTAAAGAAAAAGAAAAATATACAAGAAATACAAGCAAGAAAAGAAGAGAGTCACGTACACAAATGAAGAAAGAAGAGAAAATAGCAAGGTGAAAGAATATGAGAAACTGGGCGAGATAAAATGATAGAAAATGGTATGTTTAGCCGATATGTCAAGGAGGGAAAAAAGTCACTAAAGTATACCTGAATATACCTTACCTGACCCTGAGCCTATGTTACAAGCTAAGAAAGTCCTATCGTGATCCTAAGGGTTGTATAGCAAACTTAAGGCAGTGAAAATAAGGGCAAGCTTATGGCAATAGGTATGAATGAGTGTGACTTTGTTCTGAGAGCGAGTGTTGAAAAGTAATCCTGATACTCAAACTGAAATCATTGTGTGAAAAATGAGGATTTTGTTTCAAAGTGAGGACACTAGTTGCAATACCGGAAATATTAGCATCTCGGTGAGAAATTGAAGATGATAGGTGTTAGTGCATGGTGAGTCTGTGTCATGTTATGATCCCACATAATTCAAGCCTTATAGTGATAACATGCATAGATATGATGAGATTAATCGGGATTGATAGCCAAATGATTGCAAAGGATAAAACATGGATACTATTGTACAAAGATTTTGTATTGAGTCATAGTGCGTCGCTTGAGGACAAACAACAAATTTAAGTTGAGGGTGTTGATATACCGTGGTTTCACGGTATTATTAATACTTTTTCCATAAGTTTAGTGTGTCCAGAAGCCATTTTGTGCTAATTTTTATATAAGTTTCTCCTTATTTGCAGGAAATCTATTCAAAGATGTATGCGGAGGTTTTTGAGCGAAGAAATGCAGAAGAGACCACCTACGGAGCTTGAGACGGTCCGTCATGCTTGTGAAGGTCCGTAGGTGGCAGCGTAGTGCAGGTGCTGAAGGAAGATGGGTAAGTCTGACCAAGTGTGGGGCTACGGAGTCCATAACGGTCCGTCCTGCAGGTTCGTCATGAAGTTCAGAGAAGTAATCCCAGTACCCATATTCCAAGAGTTTAAGTGTTTTGGAACGAAGACCCTCGACGGACCGTTGTGCCTATGACGGTCTGTCATACTTGCCCTCGAGGGTAATGAAGAGAGCAGCAGAAGAAATTTCATCTAGTATGGGACGACGGAGTCCATGACGGTCCGTCGTGACCACAACGATCCGTCGTGAGGTCCGTCGACCCAGCTGCGTTTTGACAGATTTCCAGCAAATTGTTTAATTAGGTTTTTATTTTCTATAAATAGTTCAAAAAACCTAGTTTTTGAGGTTAGACTCTGGATCATTATTAGACTCTGTGTATTAGTGTTAGACTTTTGATTATCATTAGACTTTTTGTGAGATTCTTGATTACTTTGAGATTCTTGCAAGTGATTGTTAGTGATTAATCAAGAAATCTTTCAGATTTTACTCTTTCTCATTGAAGTAAGTACATGAATTCTTATATAATATATTTGAATATTGTGATTATGACTATGGGTAACTAAACTCCATAACTAGGGTTGTGGGAACCATAGGCAAATAATGAGGTAAAACCTAACTAAAATAACAATTCTAGAATAGTGTCTTGCATGCATTAATAATTCTTCCGCTTAGAAGTCTTTTTAACGAATGACCAACGTTAGAACTCGCCTTAATGCTACTTGCCGGACCAAGGAGGTAGCTAATAGGAAATGAATTATGAACATAGATTTAGTGTATACTATCTAATAGGCTAGTATTGATTGGTACGAGGTAATAACTTAGTCAAATATCGAATAAGATGCTTAATATGAGGTAATGATAAGGGTTAGGATAGCAACACACGTAGCCAGACCAAGGTGCGGAGTGAGATTTTCTAGATGCCGGACCAAGAATTTAGAAATACATAACTTATCACTTTGCATGCAAGATACTAGAAAAGAATTGTTATAGTTAGAATTATCAAGTTATGAACCTGTGGGGAACACGTAAACCCTAGTTACTTTTATTAATTGATTAAACTCCAACATTCAAAGCTGTTAAGTGTCTCTTTCAATTTCGTTAGTTATTTTCATTCATTTAGAAATAGAAACCCCCCTTTTACTGTTTTTGCTTTCCAAGGAAGTAATTGACCGAACATTAGTAATAATAGGTTAAAGTTAAGTCTAAACTATTTTCCTCGTGGGAACGATCCCTACCTCACTAGTTGGGTTATTTACTTGACACGACCGCTTTACTTCTTATTTGAGAAGTAAGTTTGAGCGTATCAAATTTTGGCGCCGCTATCGGGGAAAGTAGCTTTTAGATTAACTTAAACCTATTACTATAGTTTAGTTGATATTTTATTGATTTTACTTTGTTTTATTTTTTTTGATTTGTGCAGAACCAACCTCCTTGTATGCCAAATACACGGAGAGGAAGAGAACCCTTGTTTCCCTACGATCACGAATTAGAGCGTACACTACGCAATATGAATCGAAACTTGGGAATAAATTATGATGATCCAAACCAGAACATCCCAGCTCCGGTTGATGTTCATGGTCAGTTGTTACCCGATGCTCTGGGTGAACACCAACAGAGGGGACAAAATCCCGTTCCACGGCCCCAAGCATACTACAGAGGCTATGATAACATAGCAGACTCCGATGGGCCACTTGTCTTACCTCCTCTTCCCACAGGACACATCTTTGTGGTAACTAGTAGCCTGATGCAAATGCTCACTGCCAGAGGTTTGTTTTCAGGGCTACCTTCTGAGGATCCATATGCCCATATAGCTAAGGTAAGGGCAGTGTGTAAAAGTTGTGTAGGGAGGCCTGATTTGGATTTAGATGTAATAGGGCTCAGAGTGTTCCCTCTCTCACTGACGGGAGAGGCTGCTATATGGTTCACTGAGCTCCCATACAACTCAATCTTCACTTGGCACCAACTAAAGGATTTTTTCTTAGCACGCTACTATCCGATCTCCAAGAAACTAAACCCCAAAGACAGAGTGAATAACTTTGTGGCACTACCAGGAGAGTCAGTTAGTAGTTCTTGGGATAGATTCACCTCGTTCTTGAGAAGTGTCCCAAATCACCGTATAGATGATGAGTCACTGAAGGAATACTTCTATCGGGGACATGATGATAATAATAAAGCGGTGTTGGACACTATAGCAGGTTGATGTTATGGGGAATGTCCTTATGCTGAGATTGCCGAAATATCAGAGAAAATCTCCGGGAATAATAAAGCTTGGAGTACTAGGAAGTCTGATATAGGGAGAAACACCTTCGCAGTACAGTCCACTCACAACCCAGCCACATATTAGATTCGCGAAGAAATGGCTCAGATGAGAACGTCGGGAGGATACGGCCGAAGCTCATTGATTGAGCTAATGTGGTGAACCTGTTAGGCCTCAACATACACCACATTTTCTATCCCTATGGCATGAGGCAGTGTTTTATAAACTTGAGCTTATTTTGCTTTTAATGATCCCATAGGCTTAAGGTGGTCTGTTTGATATAGACTTGATGGAGTCACCTACGTGAGTGTAAAGGTGCGGTCTCCATTTATGAAAGAATTGGGTCGTCTTTCTAGAGCACTCATAAGACCCAAGGTGTGTGTGTGTATGACCATAAAAGCACTTTGTTGTATCGTGGAGTTTGCATAAAATATCAAGGATATGATATGTGTTAAGGGGGTCTCAACTTATGTTCATTTAGTTCAAGAACATTTCACTTTGGGGATATAAGTTGTTGCCTCATTTCACTATGTAGCAATTCAAATAGAAAGATACTGACACTTAAGTACATGTTCCTTTCTTTTGCCTAGAAATTATTCTTATTCTTTATCTTTGCATTAGTGGGGGATTGTGGATAATATTCCTTTTCTTTTAATGCAAACGATAAGTTACATCTTTTAACTCTCAGTAACTAATCTATGTGAACATCGCTAAGTCGTTAATCTATGTGAAATAGGAAAGTTACTTTGTCATTAATGGCACACATTTATTTCATGTTTTAGTTTCTCAACTTCATAAGAAAATATTCAGAAGACTTGGAGTTACTTTTGTATTATGAAAAATTTGTCATTAAAGCAAGAGTTATGTTTCATTACATTGATTATACATTAGTTTCTTACATTCTTTTGAAGGATGAAGCGTAACTGATTTTCTTATTAAAGGAGAATCATTTGGGAGCTAACACTAAGAAGAAAAAATAAGCCCTATCTTTCATTTACTATCTCCCTCAACAATATCTTTTTATTGTTTTGAATAATCCTTCTTGCTATTGTGGATTTCTGGGCAATTATTTTTGTGCAACTCTAAACTTTCAGCCATAAGTGCACGTGTTTGAGAGTAACTGTGGAACCTTGGGAAGCGACCGGCTATAACGGTTTGCACCAGAGTCGAGCCGAAATCGCTTTCAAGACTGTAGCTTGCTACGAGACTGTGATTGTGATAAGTTATTTATTACTTTATAATTCCAATCTAATATAAATATTGTAGTATTTTTCTCAACACTTCATGCTTAGTATCTTTCCCTGTACTAGTCGCGTACCTCTTATGCACTACATTTTTCAAGTAATATACATATGAGTGATCATTGTCATGTTTGTGGATGGAGAGTAGCAGTTTATAGTTCAACACTTGGCAAATCCTCTTCATTCGGTGCAAGGAACCTCCAAGTAATTTCCTTTTTTTATCATGTTATTTTCAGCATTTAGAGCTTTCTTATAGTGATCCTAAGTCCTTTCTGACTTAATGGAGCTGATAATGCGGTCACCTAGTCATTTATTTGGTTTTGTGCAAATTTTCGTATTTGGATCTTTTAAAACATTAGTGTTTGGCTTCGTTAAACTTCAAGTATACAACTTTAGAATGCAATTCTAATGATTCTATTAATTAAAGACGAGAGTTTGGTCCGAGCCAAAAAACTTCTAGGCTCATTTTGAGCTTTCGTCTGGATTTTGGCTTTAAATGAAGTTTGGTTTGAGATTTATATTTTGTCTAGATAATGTATGTTGGAAATTTTGACAACTTTATCGTTGAGTCTAGAATATCAAATTTCGTGGGGTATCATAAATCATTTGCGTGCACAGGATTCCAAAGGAATCTTGATCCCTCACGGAGATATTTGCCAAATCCAACTTGAGTTGGTGCAACCTTTATGCTGCACCATGGTTTTGTTCTTCATATTCACGGACTTGGAGCTATATTTATGGAGATGCAGACCAAAGGAATTGGTCCGCATTCGCAGGCTCAGTTCCATGTTCAAAAATGAAGGACCCTTCACATTCATAGATGAGTTCCTACATTCATAGAGAAATATTGTTGTTGACCCGTCCCAATTGATTACCGTTGCGGAAGTCATTTTCATGGTCATTCAAAAAGGACCATCCACCAAATTAAAAAAAACCCAATTTCACAAACTTGATAAGTTAAGCACCTGAGCTCCATTTAAGGTGACTTCTGGGAATTGCTTGGGCTTTGTGTTGAGACCTTCTTGATAGGGTTATGGGTTGTTTATGAGGTAGGGGTGGCAATTTCAGCCCATATTAATAAAATGAGTCAATTTTGAGCATATCTAATTTCTAGGATCACTCGTATCGTATTTTAATTGGTTAAATATGGGCTTCAAACTATTTTAAGAGTATCTACAAATATGGTCAAAATGGATATCCATATTGACCTATAATGGATCACTTATTTTCGCTTTCACTCAAAATTCTTAAATGTGCTAAAAAAAATAAAAATAATATTAATTTTTCAGAAATTCAATTAATTTTCAAACTTAATTGAAAAACAATTTTTTTTTTTGTTTTCGGAAAAAAATAATAATTTAGAAGTAGATTGGTGGAGGGAGTATTTTTTTTTCTTTTTTGTTTTCCAAAAACGAAAAAAAATTAAGGGTCGATTGGTGGAAGTAGGGGGAGGGGGTATTTTTTTTTTTTTTTGCAAAACCAGATTCTTTTTTTTTTTGAAAAAAAATAATAATTTAGGGGTAGATTGGTGGAAGGTGTGGTGGGGGTGAGGGTGAGGGGGTTATTTTTTTTTGCAAAAACAGATTTTTTGTTTTTGTTTTTGAAAATAGTAATAATTTAGGAGTAGGTTGATGGAAGGTTGGAGGTTTGGGGTGTGGGGCGGCGGAGGGAGGGGGTAAATTTTTTAAGATTTGCAAAAGTAGTTCTTTTTTGTTTTTGAAAAACAAAAATAAAATTAGGAGTAGGTTGGTGGTGGTGGTGGGGTAATTGTCTTTTTTTTTTAAAAAAAAAAACAGATTTTTTAAAATGGATTGAAACCATTTTACCCAAAGCATATTTACTCATAGTCTATTTGGATGGATTGTAATCCAAACTATTTTTGCTCAATCCATATTCAATCTATTCAAATTTAATCCAATCCAACCATTTGTCACCCCTAGTATGAGGTAATTCTTGTCTTGAAGGACCTCTCCTACTTCTTAATGATGAATTCGATTCATTTTATTGAATGAATTTTGTTAGTTCATTTTCGAGCTTGGATTGTGACCATTTTGGGATAAGTTCCACGGTCTTAATGAGACCAATTGGCTGAGTTAATTTTGAGATTTCGCAAGCGGGTCATACAATGTCATTTTGACCCATTTTTGGGTCTGTCTTCAATTATTACAATATGGATGTCAAAACATCTATATTGACATTGTGATATTTTTTATATTAGTGTGGTAGTGATAGAAGCTGATTTAAAAGGGTAGAGCTCTAGTTTTCTTGATTTTGAGCACACACAATCAGCTTTTGAGGTAGCCTATGAATTACCAACATAGAATGGACTTGTGTAGATAAATTAATGTTGTCTAGCAATCTTTGGGATGTGATACTTGTTTATATCATGTTTATTGAGTAGAATTCATGACTTTGGTTCCTTTTGGGCAGTTTTGGGGTAATTTGAGCATGCTATCTTGCTTACGTTGTGGTATCGTATCTATATGCTTGGTTGTATGCTATTAGTGGTTCATTCTTGGCCTTAGACTTGTTGTAGGCCATTGATTGCCTTAGATATATATGTTGATGTAATAATTTTATTTATTTTGATCATTTAAACAATATCTTTTATTTAATTCAAAGTTTTAAATTTTATTTTCCAATGTTTGTTCTCCCGGTACACATTTGATAAGATGTATTACACACGTACACCTAAAACTAGTAGCGTACTCTTGTATCATACTCGATCCTATACAAAATTTCTTAGTAGTTGAATAGTGGTCTATGGAAAAAATGATCTTCCCTCTTATTATTTTGCTTGGCTCTTATACTTATATTTACCATGATCATAATTTTAAAACAAGAAAAAACTTCTATATTTGTAAGTCACTAAACAGACAAGTCTTATCAATTACAAATTAAGACTGATTAAAATTGATTTATTTTTTTAGTTATAACCAACAATGTGAAAATACGGGTAATCAACCAACTGAACTACTAAGATTCTCATAATCGATAGCATACAACCCTTATAAAAAGTAGGTAAATACAAGAAAGGAGTACAACTCCAGAAAAATGAAATGAAATGTAACAAAAGAACCTTAGCTACATACATTAAGTCAATCAACATGCAGTTCAATGATAAACCCTAAATACAACCTAGATGGACTAATGCACACAATGCTTTTGCAAGTAAGTTATGTAACCCTTAGCTGAGATTCCAACTTTGCCAATAAATATGTAGAAAATTTATAACAGCAGATGAAAAAATGGCTTTCAAATCTCATTCTCCTCTCTGAAAGGAATTATTTGTTCTAGGCTGATTTAGATTATGGTAGCGTTCAAAACACGACGTTCCAGAAAGAGGAAGTGATACCAAAACCTTTGGTCTGGATGTGTAAATGATGATTCAAATGATATCTCTGTCAAATAAAACACAGCAAAAGATCATAGAGTTAACATCATTTAATCATTATAAGTATTTCCTACAAACTAAAAGATGAAACTTTAGTGCTGAAGCAATATCATATAATTTGCAACACTATTGAACATGAATATAAAAGCCAACATAGATCTAAAATCGGACAGGTAAACCTTTTCTTAGACAGATACCTCAAAAACTAAACACATAATTAGATGAAATCAAATGGTTTACCTGATGAACTTAGTGATATACTGGTAGGGATGACAAATGGGCGTTTTTAGGCGGGTCAACATGGGCAGAGTTAATACATGGATTAGTGGGGTCATTCACACAAGTGCCCCTATTTCGGGGTGGTCTTTAATTTTTACCTTTCAGTACTTTAATTAAAACATTAGTGGACGGAAATACTCATGAGATCGAAACAACAAACTTTTTCACAGGACATAAGTTTATATTTTCATAGCATAGTATCCCACAAATCATGCCGTAAGGATGAACAAGTTATGTCGTAAGCCATAATTATACAATACCGAGCAATGTAAAAAAACAAAAAAAACTAAGTGTGTAAAATTACCTGAATACGTTGTAGTTTTTACCAACTGTAGTTATGTTTTTTTGGGGCATACGTCCTAATCCTTTTTAGAGAAAAAAATTGCATGAATTCGCCTTAAAATAGACTGATATGTAATTTTTGACTTTTTCATTTTTTTGAATGATAAGGAAAACCCGCAGCCGCTACCCTTTGGGTGCGCACAGGGTAAAACCCCCGATCCTATGCAATAGTTCGCAAGCCACATAAAAGAAGTAACCCACACTAGGCAAGCCTTGTGCAATGAGCTCGACCAAGAAGGCAAACCCCTTGCTTTTGTTATTAATTGATTTCGAACTTGAGACCTCCAACATGGAAACCCAAGCTCAAACCACTGGACCACCCTGAAGGGACAAAACTTAGGTCTAGTTAGGGATAAGTCTTTAGAAACCGAAGTCATGTGAGCATAACTTGGGATAGTTATGCCCTGCGAAAATGTATTAACAACCCTAAAAATGAATAGGATAAATACTTAAGGTGATTTATTTGTTATTAAAAATCAGAAATTTTAAGGGAAAAATGTTCCTTTCATGTATAATTAATTAAATCAGATTGTAAGTATTAAGGAGAGTCCTAAATTGATTAAGTCATTATCTAATCCTAAACAACTTCACACATTTCACTCTCTCACAATCTCTGTCACGTTTCATCACCTCTCTCACGTTTGTTTCTTCCAAAAAAACTTCAAGAACTGAAATAATATTAAGAGTTCTTTACACTTGAAGAACTCACATGAAATTTTAAGAAAAATAAAGTAACCAAAACGGTTAAGGAAAAGAGAAGTTGTCCGTCGAGTGGTGTGGACGTTGAGGAAGCTTGGACTGATTTTGGAGAGGGTTTTGGGCAGAAACTTCGACGTTTGAACAATCAAATAAGATATGAGTTTTTTTCCTCTTGGTCCCTTACCCAAGAGACCCCTTAAGATTCATTTATTTAGTCCGAACACTAGGATTGTTTTCCCCGTTGCATGTCCCTGTCACTAGCTCCCAATGATTCGTACGTTGGGTATGTTTGCTGGTCGATTTAGGTATGTGTGATGTTCTTGTGTTGAATATGAATATGTTTATGTACGTGAATTCATGAAAATGACAATCAACGTTTGTTTGAAGTTATGTTCAAGTGTGTGCAAGTTTGTGAATGTGGCAAGGGCCTCGGCTTGATGCTCAAAATTTGATAAGGTTGTAGTTGTTGTTTTGTGTGCATAAATCCATAAAAATCGTGATGTTCATTTAAGGAAATGTGTCTGATTGAGTGACAATCTTTTAGCCAAATAAACTAATGAAAAATACGCCTAAAGATGTGTTATAATGGTATATGAATGCACCCTATGAATCAAGTGAAAACATTGATAAAAATGTATCAAAAATGACCAAAATTTCCAGAAACTATGCAAGGTTAAATTAGACTAAAGTTTTATAATGAAAATCTGGAAATTAGTACATTTTAAAGAGGTTAGGCCAGCAGAATTCAAACATGTGACCTCACCTTTTGGCTACTGGAATTCGCGAGAAAAGGAGACGAAAATGGGGATGGCGGGGGGGGGGGGGGAATCGAACTCGGGCCACTGGTTTGGAAAAGGAGAGGAAAATGATTTAATTAAATAAATGGGATTCGTGGGAATCGAACCCACGACCTCCAGGCAGTGAGTAAAAGAAGAGAAAAAATAAAGAAATGAAAATGTGAGGCGTGGGAATCAAACCCACGACCTCAAGGTTGGAGAGGAGAATGGCAAAATTAAATATGAAAATAAAGTGAGGTTGTGGGGGATCGATCCCACAACCTCACCGCCAAGGCGCCTATTTAAGAAATCTTTCATTAAAAATAAAGATAGAAGGCTGTGGGGGTTTGAACCCACAACCTCATAGCCTAGCGAAATTAAAACTAAAATAAGGAGGCTGTGGGGTTTCGAACCCACAACCTTCCAATGTCCAGCAAAAATAGAGAATAAAATGAAAGAGGATGTGAGGGTTTGATTCTACAACCTCTTGGTTTGTGCGACAAGGGGCCATGTGCTTATATGAAATTCCACAGGAATTTCATCTAGCCCAGTCGGTTTTCCCCTGCTCATCCTACGCAAAACACTCTTAACCTACTCAATCTTGTAACTGAAGGAATACTGAAGTATTCTTAAATGGGTATTTGGGCAAAACCGTGAAATGTTGGGCAGGTTAAATGTGTATATCCCCTTTTTGCCACCTTATATAGGGGATAGGCTCATCATAATATAACTAAGATAATTTTAGAAGGGTGCCTCATGTATGTCCATACTTACTTTGATATTTCTTGGCGCTTCACTTGTTGGTTGTCCATGATGCAAGTAGTAGTGAGTTAGATCATAAATGACATGCATAGCCCAGCACGCCTCCTCCAAATAATGCAGGAGCAGTTGAGGGAGTCGAGATGCGTTTGATTAAATTCCAGAACTATAATCACAAACATAGTATCATAAGATCCAAAAAATGCTAATAATAATAACTAATCAGCAAATAAACAAATAGGCGATCAGTTTAATGATTACAACAGTTTCATGATGAGTATTCCTCAAGCTAACATATCACAATAATACAATATTTTCAACTTGGCAATTTTATTTCTCCCACCATCTCAAAATGAAATTACCTACTTTGACTAGTGTAGATATTAAGAACACTTTTCAAATGAGTTACTATATTAAGAACAAAATTGGATGGTGTTCAATATATGAATAACAAAATTCATGTAGTGTGCCTAAGTGTTTCTCCTTGTGTGCATTCTTTGTATTTGAGTTTGATACAAAGTTGGGAGAGAGACCATAAGTTTATGCCATGTCTTTAGATTACTAATCACTGAAAATATTTCTGTCCCTAAAATGAAAAAGAAAAGGAGAAGGTTGAGTTAATAGGAATGTTTGTTGCTGTACATTATTGATGAGAAACCACATGATTTGTAAGTGTTTGGTTTCCTATAGCTTTTATAGACAAGTGATTGTATTTCTCTATAGGTTTTACAGACCAGCAAGAGATCTCAGTGTCACTGGAAGAGTTCTCTGTTCAATTTGTAACTTATTGAAAATGGATATTTCAGCTTTTTGTGTATCGATATATAATTATATTCACATACATTGTGAGGTAAGATCATAGATAATTTCTCTTAATTTTTATTTTTATTTTTATTTTGTATAGTGTTGCCCTGAGATGAATTTAAATGGAGAAACATGGTTAATAGGGATTTATATTGCGAACCCCAACTTGTTTGGGATTGAGGCTTAGTTCCACGAGTTATCAGCTAAATATTAACTAAGCTAGTCATATCAAATCAAACATACCGGTACACAAAGAATAGCCATTATAGCAGGAGGAAAAACAAGGCGTAGGCCATCCATGGGATGCTTGTGATGACAACCATGAAGAAGATAATGCACCGTGTTTCCCCTGTAACAAGTTTCAATGTTGTATAACGGATAGGGCCAGAAACTGGCAGGACTCTATAAGTGCAAAATATCCTCCCCTTCTGGAGACAGAAGATGTATAAAGATACTTACCAGTAGCTCTTCATCTTTCTATGGAAAAGGAATCAATGAAGACTATATTCCATCAATGTCCACACAAAAATTCCAAAAGGTACAATCAATGCCACCTTCAGGACAGTATGACCCATTTGGATTGATTTTGAGATACTATAGAATACAACTCGGAGCCAAATGACTAGAATCACCCACCAAACTGTGCGGGTCTTACTCTGTTCCACAAATAAAAAAATCTCAATACCACTATAGATGGAGCTCCTGTCAAACGAAAGGATATTACATGGACTCTGGTATGAACATAGAATTTATGTCTTTGACACATGTACATTCCACATCTATTTTTCTACTTTACCTGAACAATTGTTACAATGAAAGAAGTAAGTATATATACTTGTTTATGGGTGTGTGGCATGGCAGATGAAGAAACTGAATAATAACAGCTCTAATAATACATGGGAGTAAAACGTGAGTTCCTGTTGAATTTCATGGCAACAAGGATTAAATAAGCAATACCTCCCAAAAATCACTTTCAAAAAATCGAGGTCCTTCCTTACTAACTATAGGCTGGTGAACCCACTATTGATAAACTTCTCCAAGGTGGCAAACCTGATAACATACTTCACAAGTCAAAAAAAAAATGAGTAGACATTCTATTGGTATGAGTTAGCTGAAAAAAGTTATGAAACCAGTAAGGGTTAGGGGCTAAAAAATCATGGTTAAAACAATGATAACTAGAATAGATTTTTTTTATGAAAACAATGTCACGAAAAGAATCCTTCTTCTTTTGTAGATCTTTCTTTTATTTCCGCTATCATTTTTTTAAACTGAGCTCTTGGCAAGTAAAAGAAACATATGAATTTTGACGCCTATAGATTGAACAATTGAGAGAAGGTGTTTATCTCATGAACTCAAATTACAAAATGATCTTTTATAATACAAATGCAACAAATTTAGACCATCAAAGCAGATGAGCATGAATATAAAGAAACTACAAGATTAACTTCAGGAATTATACCCTGATGGCAGCATTGATTATGGTTTACATGACAGATCTTCTAAAATAGAAATATGTAGAGTTTGCCATTTCTACTTGAAAGATAAAAGCCTTATCTGAATCCACTGTGAAGCCCTGTTGAACCATCCTGGGACCTTTGGCTAGTTGATAGGACACAAAAAGGGATATAGAAAGTCATTGATGTTAGGGAGGATTCAAGAGGAGATGTGCTGAACCGAGACGATGAGAAATTCCACCTAAAGTTGAGTTACTTTTTGATTGAAACAATATAGGGGAAAATAGAAACTACTCTAAATAAGATAAGAAAACACAAGGGATAAGGCATAAAAAACACACCTAAACTATGGCGAAATCGTCAACTACACTCCTAAACATGGTTCTTATACCCCTGAACTTATTTTTTCTGTATTATTTACCGCATTCACAAATTACCTACTAAACAAAAAAATTTCAAACACAACATCTGTAAACACTCACTAATTCAAAACTAAAAAATGAGATGTTTTTTTTTCATTTGATTCTTTCAAACTCAAACGACCAGGCCCTCATCCTCTCTCAAACCATTGTTATCTTATCACTGTTTCAACAACTTACAACTGCGAACAAAGAAGTAAGCTTGAGTACACACAAAAGGGCAATGAAGAGCAACAATTAGATCTAGTGATCTGGAAAAGAAAAAAAGGTGTCAGTTAAAACTGGTTATGTTAAGATAAGAATTTCGATTTCATTAATCTAAGCACATAATTGTCCAAAAATAACATTTAAATAAATTTGAAATTTTGTTAAAATAAAATTGATAATAGCATAAAATAAGGACATTCCGGAAGTGCACCAGGGCGTGTCCTAATGGTATGAGAACCACAAGGTGTCAGGTTTAAAACCAGACATAGGCAAGGAAATATGCATAAACCAAAAAGGGATAGAAAATTATTTATAAAATAAGTTCAGGGGTAATAGGACCTTAATATAGTATAAGTGTGTCTATGAGATTTTGGGCATAAGTTGAGGGGTACTTGGGCATTTTCCCTTTTAATATTAGAAAATGCACTTTGAATTAATTAATTAGTGTAAATTAATTTTAAGAAGTGTTAAAGAAAAAAAGTGAAAATAATTAATGAAGTGGTGCTGATATGACATTATTGTGGTACTTACATGACTATGATGTGGCAAGTGAGAGTGGGATAATAATCTTAAGGTGGTTTGTAGTTCATTTCTAAGATGCTAAGGGGGGTATTTAAACGCCCGTGTAGTTTAAGTGCTAAATTAAGTTTTAGGACCAAGTTCAGGTTTTTTTTTTTATGCATTTTCCCTTACTTAATTGAATACAAACAAAGCTCTTACAATGTCCATGCTAGAAAATGAGATACAGAACATAGAGAATACAAAAGCCTGTAATGTAGTAACTTATCAAATCACACAAAACAAATACAAAAAATATACCATGATGAATATAAAACCATCCAATAAGAATTTATTAATACAATCTGAAGTAGCATTACTATCTCAAGTATAAAAATATCTTATATTTATTGAATACATACCAATGTACATACCTAGAAAAGGGTGATCGCAAATATGTAGCGTTTTATCAAAACTAACAAAACACCCATAAGAATGTTTCGATCATCTCTCTTCCATCATTTTAGCAGCAGATCCAACATTATCCACTATTTCTTGACTAATATAGAGATTTAATGATGAAAAATAGCTACAAAATTGTTGTTTAAGTTGAATAGCTCTGGAAATTCTCTTAGATTCTGTAATTGAAGAGTGATTTGGAGTTTATCAAACTCTAAATGTGATTTCAACTGCAAATAATAATTTTGAACGATTTAAATAAAAATAAAATCGTAAAACAAATCTTAAAAAATGGATAAAGATACAAACCTTAATCAAAGGAATTGTATGAATATCTTTATAAAATATATTTTCCAATTTCTGAAAGAAAAACAAACAAACAAGAAGGAACAAAGAGAGACGGACTTTGAAATGGAGAAGAATTGAAAGATAAAAATATGAGAAAGGTAAAACATTTACTTTTTTAAAACAAATGAGAGATAATTAATTGAAAAATGTGTAATTAAATTGAGATAAAATAGGAAGTAAATTAGGATACACAATCTGTTCTAAAATAATGACATTTTGACATTTTAACTAATATTTAAGAAAGATAGAGATTTTTACTAATCAATTTAAATTTTCTTTACTAATTTACTAATTTTCCCAAAAAGGGAAATATAGTCTTGATTTTATGTAATAGTTGAAGTTGGGCGGGCCAACACAGGCAAAGTTAATAGATGGATTCATGGGCCATTCATAGTTTCACACAAATGCCCTTTTGGTGTCGTCCTTAGTTTTTACCCTTCAGCACTTAAAGTACAAAAGTAGTGGATGAAAATACTCATGACATCGTAATAACAAGCTTTTTATCAGGACATAAGTTTAAATTTTCATATCATAATTTCTCACGAATAATGTCATAAGGCTGAACAAGTTATGTCGTAAGCCATAATTATACCATACTCAACAACGTAAATTTGTAGAAGAATGTACATAAGTTGCATAGTATTACCAGAATTCGTTGTAATGTTCACCAATTGTAGTTATGTTTTTTTTGGCCTTATGTCCTTTATCCATTCTAGAGAAAAAAATATACATGAATGAACAAAAAATTGCATGAATTTGCCTTAAAATAGAATGATCTTTAATTTTTGCCCTTTAACAAAAGAACTTAGGTCTAGTTGGACATAAGTCTTTAGAAACTGATGTCATGTGGGGCATAACTTGGGATACTTATGCCCTGCAAAAATGTATGGGTACTTTCATCCACAAAACCTTAAACATATGATATACCATGGTTTCACGGTATTTTTAATGCTTTTTCCTTAAGTTTAGTCTGTCCAAAAGCCTTTTTGTACTAATTGTTATGTAAGTTTCTCTTTATTTGCAGGAAATCTGTCTAAAAGATGAATGCAGAGGTTTTTGAGAAAGAAATACTATAAAAGTACCACCTACGGAGCTTGTGACGGTTCGTCGTGCCCGTGACGGTCTGTTGGTGGCATCTAGTGCAGCTGCTGAAGGAAGATGGGGAATTCTGACCAAGTGTGGGGGGTGCGTGATGGACCGTCGTAGCCATGACGGTCTGTCCTGCTGGTTCGTCATGAAGATCAGAAAAGTAGTCCCAGTATCCAAATTCCAAGAGTTCAAGTGTTTTGGAATGGATACCCTTGACGGACCGTTGTGCCTGTGACGATCCGTCGTACCTGCCGTCGAGTGTAATGAAGAGAGCAGCAGAAGAAATTGCACAAGTATGGGACGACGAAATCCATGATGGCCCATCGTGACCACGACAATTCGTCGCGAGGTCTGTCGACCCAGCCGCGTTTTGACAGATTTCCGGAAATAGAGTCCTTATTAATTAGGTTTTTATTTTTTATAAATAGTTCAAAAAACCACGTTTTGGGGGTTAGACTCTTGATTATTATTAGACTTTTGGTTAGATTCTTGGTTAATTGAGATTCTTTTGTGGATTATTAGACTTGGTGATTATTGTTATACTTTTAGAGAATCTTTAGTCTTCAATTGATTGCATTAATTTATTGTATGTGATTTTTGTTGATTAATCAAGTGAACTGTTGGATTTTATTTTTTCTCATTGAATTAAGTGCATGAATTCTTAAATTACATATTTGAATATTGTGATTATGACTATGGGTAACTAAACTCCATAACTAGGGTTGTGGGAACCATAGGTGAATAATGAGGTAAAATCTAACTAAAATAACAATTCTAGAATAGTGTCTTGCATGTATTGATAATTCTTTCCTTTAGAAGTCTTTTTAACGGATGGCCAATGTTAGATTTCGCCTTAATGCTGCTTGACTGACCAAGGAGGTAGATAATAGGAAAAGAATTATCAACATAGATTTAGTGCATACTATCTAATAGGCTAGTATTGATTGGTACGAGGTAATAACTTAGTCAAATATCGAATATGATGCTTCATATGATTTAAAGGTAAGGGTTAGTATAGCAACACACATAGCCGGACCAAGGTGCGGAGTGAAACTTTCTAGATGCCGGACCAAGGTGCGGAGTGAAATTTTCTAGATGCCGGACCAAGGATTTAGAAATACATAACTTATCACTTTGCATGCAAGATACTAGGAAAGAATCGTTATAGTTAGAAATATCAATTTATGATACTAGGAAAGAATTGTTATAGTTAAAAATATCAATTTATGAACCTATGGGTAACACGTAAACCCTAGTTACTTTTATTTATTGATTAAATTCCAACATTTGAAGCTGTTAGTTGTCTCCTTTAATTTCGCTAGTTATTTTCATTTATTTAAAAATAGAAAACCCCCATTTTATCAGTTTTTGCTTTATAAGGAAATAATTGATTGAACAATAGTAATATTAGATTAAAGTTAAGTCTAAACTATTTTCCTTGTGGGAACGATCCCAACCTCATTAGTTGGGTTATTTACTTGGCACGACCACTTTATTTCTTATTTGAAAAGTAAGTTTGAGCATATCAAATTTTGGCGCCGCTGCCGGAGAAAGTAGCTTTTAGATTAACTTAAACTTATTACTATACTTTAGTTGATATTTTCTTGATTTTACTTTGTTTTATTATTTTTGATTCTTGGAGAACTATCTTCCTTGTATACCAAATACACGGAGAGGAAGAGAACCCTTGTTTCCCTACGATCACGAATTAGAGCGTACACTACGCAACATGAATCAAAACTTGGGAATTAATGATGATGATCCAAACCAGAACATCCCAGCTCCGGTTGATGTTCATGGTCAGTTGTTACCCGATGCTCCAGGTGAAAACCAACAGAGAGGACACAATCCCGCTCCACGGCCCCAAGAATACTATAGATGCTATGACAATATAGCAGACTCCGATGGACCACTTGTCTTGCCCCCTCGGCCAGCAAGACACACCTTTGTGGTAACTAGTTGCCTGATGCAAAGGCTCACTGCCTGAGGTTTGTTTCAAGGATACCTTCTGAGGACCCACATGCCCTTATATCTATGGTAAGGGCAGTGTGTAGAAGCTGTGTAGCGAGGGATGACTTGGACTTGGATGTAATAGGGCTAAGAGTGTTTCCTCTCTCACTGACGGGAGAGGCTGCTATTTGGTTCACTGAGATCCCGTATAACTCAATTTTAACTTGGAACCAAGTAAGGGATGTTTTATTAGCACGCTACTACACGGTCTCCAAGAAACTAAACCACAAAGACAGAGTGAACAACTTTGTGGCACTACCAAGAGAGTCAGTTAGTAGTTCTGGGGATAGATTCACCTGGTTTTTGAGAAGCGTCCCCAATCACCGTATAGATGATGAGTCACTGAAGGAATACTTCTATCGGGGACAGGATGATAATAATAAAGCGGTGTTGGACACTATAGCAGGTGGATCTTATAGGGAGTGTCCTTATGCTGAGATTACTGAAAAGTTAGAAAATATCTCCCGAAATAATAAAGCTTAGAGTACTAGGAAGTCAGATACCGGGAGAAATACCTTCACAATGCAGTCCACTCACAACCCAGCCACAGATGAGATTCGTGAAAAAATGGCTCAGATGAGAACTGAGCTTGGGTTGGTATTAAAACATATCACTGGGGGTGCAGAAAAGATAAATGCATTTAACTACTTGTCTAAACCACCACCACCAAATGATGAATGCTATTATGCGGAGGATTCCTATGAGGTAAACGAGAAGACGGGGGGTTTCCGACCGAGTGCCCAAGGCTCAAATCAGGAGAATTGACGCCAACGTCAAGGGAACCAAGGTCGGATCTATGCTAACTATAACCGTGAGGGTCATTATGTCCGAGATGGAAACTACAATCGCGACAACAACTTCAATAGGGGTAACTATGGTAACAGAAATGATAGGAATGGGCCCTATGTCCCTCCTCAAAATCGTGAAGTTACTCCTAGGTATGTTCGAGATAGTATGGAGCGAGTTGAGGATATGTTGAACAAAATGATGAGGAGGTTCGATGCTAATGATGATCACATTAAAGAGTTAAGGAGTGATTTAGAGGTTATTAGGCAGAAAGTCGATACACATTCAATATCGATGAAGCAGATCGAGTTGCAAATGGCCCAATTATCTGCAACAGTGAACACACGGAAACCGAGTACTCTTCCTAGCAACACTGTCCAAAATCTGAAAAATGATGCACACTATATGGCAATCACTACTCGGGGTGGGAAGCAAACCATTGACCCACCTATGCCATCTAAATGAGAAAAAGGTGAGAAAGGATAATGATAAGGTGATAGAGGGTAGTGGTGAAGCAGAAGATAGCACTGGAAAAGATGCAGAAGTCCTTACAAAGGTAATTCCCATGCCTGGGCCACCCCCCTTTCCTTAGAGATTAGTGAAAAGACCGAGAATTGGTAATATCGGCATTTTATAACAATGTTGAAGCAGCTTTCTATCAATGTCCCTTCGGTTGAAGCTCTAGAACAAATGCCCGGTTATGCCAAGTTTATGAAAGATCTGGTTACAAAGAAAAGATAGGTCACTTTCGATGATGATGATAGAATGAAGTATTATAGTGCTATTGCTACAAGATCTCTCGTAAAAAAGAAAAAAGATCTGCGTGCATTCACTATTCCTTGTACAGTCGGGTCATTACATTTTGTGAAAGCATTATGTGATCTGGGGGCAAGCATAAATCTCATGCCCCTCTCGATTTACAAGAAGTTGGGTTTGGGTGACCCAAAGCCCACTGCAATGCGGCTACTGATGGCTGATCGAACAGTGAAAAGGCCTATAGGGATACTCCACGATGTGCTAGTAAAAGTGGAGTCGTTCATATTTCCGGCAGATTTTGTTATTCTTGATTGCGAAGTCTATTTTGAAGTGCCTATTATTCTTGGGAGGCCATTCTTTGCTACAGGTAGAGCCTTAGTTGATATGGAAAAGGGGCAGATAAAAATTTCAGTTGAACAATGAAGAAGCGACCTTCAACATTTGTAGGTCCATGAGGGAGAGTGGTGAGCTCCAATCGGTATCTGCTTTATCCTACAAAGAAAAGATGAAGAAGCATAATGACCTAAAAAGTAAAAATGAGAGTTTATGGTTGGGGATTTGGTGCTTTTAGACAGTTTAAGGTTGTATTGGCTTCCGGGCAAGTTCAAGTCCAAACGGACTGGCCCTTACTTGATTACCCAAGTATTCCCTCATAGAGCAGTTGAGTTACAAACCAAGGAGGGAGTGCGGTTTAAGGTGAATGGAGAATGAATAAAACTCTATTTTAGGCATGATGCATCGGTGAATGAACTGATATAGGCATACCATCTTGATGAAGGCTGAGTAACCAAGAGTCCTCAGTCGTGCCTCGACGTTATATCAGGCGCTTGTTGGGTGGCAACCCAATACTTATAGTTTTTTTCTTTTTAGTAATGGTAGCATTTTCTACTAATGGGTTTTAAATTTTCAGGCACATCACCAGGAAATTCTACAGAAAATCACTCTGCAGCAATCACTGACGGATACATCAACGGGTCGTCACGCACGCGACGGACCGTCGCATGAATTCATCGTGCTAGGTACGTCTTTCTGTTATTTTCATACCAGGGCACACGCGACGGAGCCAACGACGGACCGTCACAACTGAGACGGACCATCATCGGGGACTTGTCGCGTCATTAATGAAGTGTACCCGACCCAACCCGGCTGGGGTTTTTGAAAAATTCAACATTTAAAACCCCCACTCCTTCATTTTACCCCATTCCTTCCCTCTTTCTTCCATTTCCCTCCCTTCTCAACTTTCAAAGATCATAACCCCCCTCTCTTACAACCGATCATTTTTCCCAAATTCCCCAATTCATAAAATTCACTATCTACTAGTCGGAGTCTACCGTTGTGGTTCTTTACTTAATCATCAAGTACCTTCCTCGCTTGTTTTTCTCAGATCTCAAGTATGTGTCTCTGATTTCTACCCATTTACTTTGCATTTTTGTATATCAATTAGTACTAGCCTGGTACTTATTGATGGGTTCATTTTTTAATACAAATTCTGTCTGACCTAGATTGAGAATCCTAAAAATTGTCGTGTTAAAACTCTAGAAATAGGTGCTTTAGCATTGCTAGTTTACTAGGTATTTGGGTTAGACAAATGTAGGTTAAAACACTAACAATTCCATTTAGGTCATAGGGGATGAATGGGGCATCCCTAGTTCTGTCACTGAATGACAGAACGAGACCCCGATGACGGATCGTTGTACCAACGACAGACCGTCATTGGGTCCGTCCCAACATCCCTAACACCCCACTATTCACTTTTTCCAAGTGTCCTCCAATGGACACATGCGACGGACCGTCGTTCCCATGACTGTCCGTCCTACACAACTGTTCTGGTTGTCAGAGACCCTATTCCTAAGGGTCTCTCACTTTTTCGAAGTGTCCTCAAACGGACATATGCGACGGATCGTCGCTCCCATGACAGTCCGTCCTGTACAACCGTTCTGGTTGTCAGAGACCCTATTCCTAAGGGTCTCTCACCTTTTCTATGCGTCCTCCAACGGACATCTACTACGGACAATCATACCCTCGACGGTCCGTCCTGTATAACCATTATGACGGTCAAAGAACCCTCTCCTAAGGGTCTCCATACTTTTTCCAAGTGTCCTCTCATGGACAACTATGACGGTCCATCCTGCATAATCATTATGACGGTCAGAGACCCCTCTCCTAAGGGTCTCCATATTTTTTTCCAAGTGTCCTCTGACTAACACATACGACGGACTGTCATACCAGTGACGGTCTGTCCTGCATATACCGTCATACTTGTCAAAGACGTTCTTTGAGGGTTCTCCACATAAACATAGTTTAAATAAGACACGACAGACCCCATGACGGTCCCTCGTACTCACGACGAACCGTCACCTGGTCCGTCGTGTTTCACTGTTACTATAGAAATGTCATCACATCTTAACTCTTTTATTTATTTTGTGTGGTTTTGCTTGTCTTGTTTTCTCCTTCTAGTACTAATATTGATTCTTTATCGGTACTATCTATTATGGCACCAAAACAAGATCGAGTCTACGCATGCGGGCGATGAAGTCTTTCGCCTCGTCTGCCCGCCTGGTCATTGGCTCTGATGATGAGCGTGACCCCGAGTACGTGCCCCCAGGCACTTACACCCTATCCCGAGATGCACGTGCTTCCAAAGCCACACACAAAAAGGTGGCGTCCGGCGCAGTCACGGCCTCCCAGTCTGATGAGGAGCGCGCACTGACCGGCACACCTTCTGGGTCAGCTACTAATGAAGAAGGAGTGTCTGGCTCCTTAGGAGTTTCGTGGTTGGAGAAAGCCTCCGGATCTGCTGAGGTCCCTACACCTACCACCGCTGCACAGTCTACCTCGTCTGATGAGGCTGATAGTTAAGAATCCACACCCAGCTCACCGACTCATGCTCTCACCCCAGTTACTAACCAGCCCAACTGGTGGTGTGTCGACGGGCAGTATCAAGTCTATTCCGATGCAAAGCCTTCTGAATGACAAATGAGTCATGACACGAACACTTACTTTGGAATGGAGGGTCCTTACGAGAAGTCTCCCGACTATGGTAGAGATCCACAATCTCTTCACCAGACATCGACTGGAGTGGACAGTGCGTTCATTGGGACGTTATAGTAAAGAGTTGGTCTGAGAGTTCTACGCCTCGTACGTGGCTACTCTCAGGTCACATATTGATAGGCGGGCTGCCCCCGCCAAACAGGCCCACTGGAGTTTGTCCGAGTACGTGGCATTCAGGTTGATATCTCCCTGCCTGCCATCCGCCGGTATTTATACGGCGAGGATGTTGATGCCAACCGGGCCTCTCTCACCGCCGAGTTTGACTATCAGTGGCAAATTTTCAAAGATGGGCAATTCCTGCGTGAGCCATCGCTGAGAGAGACCACCAAGAGGTGGATGGTCCTACACATTTATGTTGATGAAGAGGGTGCTGAGTGGGTGACCGAGCCGAAGGGAGACATCAAGAAGGCTGACCTAACCTTCACGGTAAAGTTTCTATGGTTGATTGTCCGCCACTGCCTTCCCCCCACAGCCGTTGATAATATAGTCACATGGGATCGTGCAGTACTGGCGGCGGCGATGATAGCGGGGTTTGAGGTTGACTTTGCTTGGCTTCTAAAGGTGGTCATGCATAAGAGGGCTTTTAAGGTCACAACTACTTACCCTTTTCCGTGCATGATATTTTCTCTATGCAGGTCCGCAGGTGTGCCTTTATGGCACGTTGATCAGCTCAAAACCCGCTGGGCACTGTTGATATCAGCCTCATCAGGGATGAGGACAATGAGTTGGCGCCACGCAAAGGGACCCGTCAAGAGTTTCCTCCACTTGGTGACAATCTGGCTGATACGGTAGCATAGGCCTGCACGGCTACGCAGGCGAATTTCACTGACACTACCCCGATCGAGTCTATCCCGAGTAATAGCACTGCCCTGAGCTCCTCTCGCTCAACCCCTTTCCCCGCTCTGGTCCCGCTTGCTAGGGTACAAAAATTAGAGGCACAAATGGCTACACTTCTGCATCACATCAAGCCCTGGATGCATAGTTCTATTGCTGAGGCAGAGGAGCGCTTGGAGCGGAGAATGGTCCAGCACACAGAGCGGAAGATCGCTGAGGTTCATCAGCGCTTGGACGCTTTTGAGTTGCGGGTGTTAGCTCGACAAGACCATCAGCTAGATGTGTCGACCCTTCAGGCTGCGGTCGACAGTCTTCGCACAGACATCGACATGATCTTAAAGGCTAGGGTGCCTGATTTTGAGGCCCCTTTTACAGAGCCTGCTGAAGAAACAGTGATGGAGGCCTTATTCACCACTTCTGAGATTCCACCACCTCCCTCTCGAGAGCATGCCAAGAGGCATAGGGGTCGGGAGGAGGATGAGTCTCGAGCACGGAAGAAGGAGCGCCATGAGATAAAGGCTGCGGAGAGCCTCACTTGCTGATGAGGAGGCATGTCAAATGAGAGAAGTAGAGTTATCAGCTTTCATTAGGACTTTCCTTCTCTAAAGAGATTTTCCCTTCTAGTAGCAATTCCGAAGAGGAAATAGCGGAGGTTATTGCCATTCTTGCTTCTCCTCTTCTTCTTCTATCTAAGCTGCTTGGGCATCTAGCTCCACAAATGTGGAGAGCGGGAGGCATTGCTGATAGTGCTGTTGATGCTGTGGACACTACTGAGGGTGTCCAGATTATAGAGGTAGTGGGTTCCGGGGAACCAGACCCACCAACTTGCTGATCGTCGGTGCTTTGCCCCCAGGTTTGCTTCACCTACCACTCTTGTATTTCAATTTTTTTATGCATTGGGTACAATTGCATGTATTATTGTTGAAAGTGGGGTAAATGGAAAGTGAGTGCTAGGGTGAAGTCTGAGTAGCCCATTTCACTATCCTCTTTTAGGGTTTTCTTGCTTGTGTTCTTTTTTCCCAAGAGATTGATTATTTTTTCTGTTGAACCGTCATGTCTATATCTTGTGTACATAGTTTAATTCTGAAGCATGATGGCTAAAATGATATCCTGATAAAATGAAAATGATGCATGACTAGGCATAGTAATTGATAAATGTGTGGCTCTAAGCATGACATAGAGGTACACCACTGCATGACCTTATGTCTAAAATTCGAACTAGGTGTCTGATAATCTGGTAGAGTAATGAGATGTCAAGTGAGTGTGAGGAAGATTTGAATAGTCCACTATTTGTACTGAGCTAGAACTTGTCTGGTCAGTCCTGCTAAAGGTAAGCTGTAATAGTCAATTAGGAAAGGATCATAGGCCCTTATTCAATATAGCCCATTTTTAGCCTAAATAAAAGAAAACCAAATGAAATTAATCCTTCTTTGATCCAAATGATTTGAGCTTAAACTAGACCTTTCTTTTTCACCCCAACTGATCTTTTCCGAGAATAATGTGTTGGCCCTTGTCCCTCCTTGGACATGTGCACCTCAGCTTATGCCAAAAACATAAGTTGAGGGTGTCTAATGCAGTAAACAACCCTTTTTATGGCCCTGACTCAACTTTGGGTATTGTGTACTTTGACTCATGTCAAAGCCATGAGTTGAGGGTGACTATTATGAGGAATACTCTGGAAAGTGGGGTTGAAAGAACAAAGAGAGAAAGAACAAAAGTAAAGTGACTCAAGAATCAGTTGAAAGAAAAGTTTTAAAAAAATACAAGCAAGAAAAGAAAAGAGTAACTTACACAAATGAAGAAAGAAGGGAAAATAGAAAGGTAAAAGAATATGGGAAATTGGGAGAAATAAAATGATGAAAAGAGGTATGTTTACCCTATATGTCAAGGAGGGCAACAAGTCACTAAATTATACCTAAATATACCCTACCTAACCTTGAGCCTATGTTACAAGCTAAGAAAGTCCTATCGTGATCCTAAAAGTTGTATAGCGAACTTAAAGCAGTGAAAATAAGGGCAAGCTTATGGCAATATGTATGAATGAGTGTGAATTTGTTTTGAGAGTGAGTGTTGAAAAGTAATCCTTATACTCAAACTGAAATCATAGTTGAAAAATGAGGATTTTGTTTTGATGTGAGGACACTAGTTGCAATACCGGAAATATTAGCACCTTAGTGAGAAATTGAAGAGGATAGGTGTTAGTGCATGGTGAGTCTGTGTCATGGTCTTATTCCACATAATTCAAGCCTAATAGTGAGAGCATGCATAAATATGATGAGATTGATCAAGATTGATAGCCAAATGATTGCGAAGGATAAAACATGGATACTATTGTACAAAGATTTTGTATTGATTCATAGTGCGTCGCTTCAGGACAAACAACGAATTTAAGTTGAGGGTGTTGATATACCGTGGTTTCACGGTATTTTTACACCCTCAACTTAAATACAGAAAAGTACCACCTACGGAGCTTGTGACGGTTAGTCGTGCTTGTGATGTCCGTAGGTGGCATCGTAGTGCAGCTGCTGAAGAAAGATGGGGAATTTTGACCAAGTGTGGGGTTACGGAGTGCAAGACCAATCAACCACTCCAGATCTGCCCTGTCGGTGCTTTTTCAAAACTCCACTATAATCTCATCTAGTGGAAAATAAAAGTTGGAAAATATGGTAGCATGATAGCCACCAAAATTGAAAACAAGCATCAGACAAGTTAAAGGAAAAAACTTTGTCAAATGTTGGTATATATTTGGCCTACTATTTTGATTTTGTCAAAATTATCAACTACATAGTGGAAAAATTGAGAGAAAATGATGATTTTATTTTTCAGAGAATTGCTATAAATTTCACGAGAAATGAGTTGATATAGCAGAGTAGAGAGGGCCAAAAACAAAATAATTCATATATTTTATTAATTTCTTCTTGTACTACTTTTTTTTAAGTATTTGATGTTGAAAATTATTCTAGTTCCTGCTTTTAATTAAATAGAGGAATTATTCTTCTTGAATATTTCTTCTATTTTCTTATTTAATGGAGAAGAATATTTTCACTAGTAGTACTATTTTATTATGAAATAATTTTCTTTCGTGTTGAGAAATTGATGGATCTTGATATTCCTATATAATAGTAGTTATTATATCTAAATTTTATGTGTGTGAACTTAAGCTATAGATTTCATTTTTATTTATTTTATAGTTAATTTACATATATTTCATAGAGTAAAGAGTAAATTACTAACTCATTATTTTGATGGGTGAGAACACATCATGCTCAGCACATCACTATGTGGGCTGCGGTATGTGAGGGTCAATCCACTTTTCTTTTTTTAAAAATAATATTTTCTAATCTAAATATGTAACCATTTTAAAGATAATCCTCATCACTAGAATAGTCATTGTCTACCCTGTCATGGCCCGAGAGAATCCCTTACTCAGACACGACATACCCGACCTCTCGGAGGTCTTATACAAGCCCTTAATATTCATCATCACATATAGTCTTAGAAAAATATGAAAGTTTAAAAAAATATAAAACTCAAAAGCCAACTTCTTCTATATATCAAAATAAAACTAACTTTGTCTCATAGTACCATCTAGACATAGGAATATGATTGGGACTTAACCCTTACATTAATCAAAAGTCTTAGAGTAGGATAGAACAACATAGTCTATCAAATATACAAAATGAACTAAAGCTAGAAACATAGGTGTTTTTCCCTCGAACTTTAGGACTCACTAACTTGGGAAAGAAAATCCAAGCTTCTTGAGAAATGACCTTGAATCACCTCAATGGCTTTAACCTACATGTGGGGGAAAAAGGAAAACAATATGGGTCAGTACAACACACGTACTAAGTATGGTGCCATGCACATAAAACATTTGAAAAATGCACAAAAGGACATTTTAGTGGAAAACATGTTCATTATCAAGTAAAACCCAATATGCATACAATATAGGGAACATAAGCTAAATCAACATCATAGTAACCCAACATATAAGCAACACTAGTGCAATGCCAAGGATAGGTTCCCATAACCCCATCAAAAGCTAAGTGTCAACTATAAGCCACCTACTACTTTCATATGTTATAACATCATAATCATTATAAGCATACCATAATATGAAACAATCATGTTCATGATATTCATACATATCTTAAATACATAATCCATAATCATCACAATCATAAGCGAATCCTACTACAACCACCTCTTAGAATCCTACATGTGCAATGTGCAAGAGAAGTCCCGTACCCTCCAATCCACTATGTAGAACTCCTCAAGAAATTCCTACTGGGAGTTCATATCCTTTTGTTCATTCTTAATTTGCAATAACTGACATAGACCATGGGAGCTACATGAAATCCGGTGTTCTACTCCCACACGACAAGAGAGGGTTTCCACTTGCCCAAGGTGGAACCTTTCACACTAGATATCTAGGTGGATCAACTAATATATCATCCTATGTGGGAACATATTTAAGGGACAAGGAGATTTTTAGTAGGACCTGGACTAACAAACGTAAAAGGCTTCCATCTCATGAGACAACACATGTCTTGGGGAACCCGGACTTACTAACGTATAAGGAACCCATGTGGGGAGCTGGAATTGCTAAACGTAAAATCCCCCATCTCATTTTAATGTCCTCTCGTTGCTACGCATTTATGCCCTTAAGTATCCATCGTTAGTCATTACATGTAACACTTTGAAAATCCAAGACGAGTCTTAAAGCCTAACATAGGTGCTACGGGGTCTAAAAACTGTCTTAAGGCCTATGTTAATGAATGTAGGTCATTTAGAAAGTTTAATAACCAAAAATCCAAGAACTTCCATGACGTTTGGAAGTTGGTTCAAAGGGGTATTAGTGTGCCTTAGCCTATTTGGCTAGCTTTTAGGAGTCAGAATTTATGAAAAGTGGTAAAAGGGTAGCTAATAGGTGTTTGAGTTGTTACATGGTTGAAAGATAATCGGTGTTTGAGTTGTTTCATGGTCGAAACGTCCGAGTACGACTCCCCAAGAACCAACCAAGGGCCCTTGAGGAGGATCAATGCAGGTTAAGACAACGCTACCTAGGCAGTGTGCATCGACGGGACAGACTACGTTCCATGTGTGGACTAACGGGGCGTCGATGCCAACGTTGTCACACACTTAGACAATTTGAGGGATCCCTCGACTGCACAAGTCTCTGAACTTACCTACGAAGTGCAGGACGGGGGGGGGGGGGGGGGTCAGCCCGTTGACTCACAGACGGCCCGTCGACGGGGTTTCGTCTTTGGGAGTCTTGACTTTCCTGCACATTTTATTGTTATCTCATTTAATTAATTAAGTAGTTTAGTGGTTATTTAAGGATTAATAAGAGACTAATTAACTAATTTAACTCCCATATAAAGGCCCCAACCCCAACTAATCTAATTACAACTCTCAATACAAACTCTTTTTCTTCTCTCTTTTTTCTCGCTCTACTTGAGCTCACCATTGAAGACTAGCAAGGAAAGGGGTTTGGGGGATGCAAAGGTACGAATTCACCATCAATTCTTCATCAAACGTGAAGGTATGGGATCTAATTCACCTTTCAGACTCTTTCCTCAAAGGGTTCCTTTAAAATGGATTTCAAAAGTTGAGTTTTCATGTGGTTTTCATCCAACTACGAAATTGATGTTGTAAATTGAGTTGTTTATGGTTTATTTATGATATAATGGATAGATTAACATGTAATTGAACTTGATTATGATTAATTGTAATGTTTGTATTCAAATTGAAGAATGTGATCTTTAACCCCTAACCCTAAGTTTGATCTTGATGTAAATTGAGTTGTGATTGATTCAATTGTCTTGATTATGGGTTATATCACTATTAAATGATGTATTTACAATAATACTTAAAAATTTGAGCGAATTGTAGTCATTCATGCTAGTCTTGAGAAGATGATCTAGGTTAGAAGGTGAGTTGACCTAGGCATCTTATTTTCAGTTATGACATAGTATTTTAATTGCGCTATAGTGTTTATTCTAGGATGGTTATAATATTGAATATTGAATTATGGTGTTTAAAATATAAATTGGATTGAATTGAGGGTTTATTGTAAGGACTTGATGATGAACTATGTGGAAGACTTTGTAAGTCTTACAATCTCTATCTTTACTTCCAATGTGATTAATTGTGGTTAATTTATTATGTTATAGAGTATGCCTTGTATTAGGATTGATAGAATGGTATGATGTTGAATTGAAATTTCTTGATTACGGTTGTGAGGTTGTTAATATTCAAAGGTTATAAGGGTGGTGATGTATACCAATGTGCCTTATTATGAAATGATATGTAATTTGTTAACCTCACTTATGTTAATTGTGATGAAAGGACTTATACTCATACAATTATTATTGAGATATTGATGATGATGATTCTACAAGGGGTAGACCCTATGACCTAACTAAGCTATGATTGATAATTAAAGGCTCAAAGACATTTCAAAAACGGACTCTAGCTTAGCACCGACCGAAGTAGATTGAGGATTGTCCCTTCCCACATAGGGAAAGTGGGAGCACTAAATTAGTCTTGAGATTGGAGACTATAATGCATGGTGCATAAAAAGGGTCCCAACTATATCTCCTTGTTCTTGAACTATGTTGCCCCCATATGAATACTAGCTAGTGGATCCATGTAGTTGCTATGTTTCATGTTTTGGTACTACCTTGGCAGGTAGTCCACCTTCTTTCAAAGTAGGGTCTTATGACACCGGATTCCACACTAGCTCATGCGGTCTATGTTAGTTGGGTCAAAATGTTCCCAAAAGGGATTTTACTAGGAAGAACCCCCTACTTTATATGAGCCTAAGGTTTATGAAGACCCCGAATAATTCATCGATGAAGTCTATAAGATACTTGTGGATATGAGGTTGTCCATAAGTGAGAAAGATGAGTTGGCTACTTATCAACTCAAGGACGTGGAGCAAGAAAGGTTTGTGCAATGGAGGGATAAAAGGCCCTTGAGAGGTGGTCCTTTTACTTGGGAGATCTTCAAGAAGGATTTTCTTGATCGGTTCTTTCCTAGGGAGATGAGGGAGGTAAAAGTGGCGGAGTTCATCAACATTCCCCACTCTTTGAAACTCACTAAGTTGTCGAAATATGCTCCTTCTTTGGTTTCCAATCCTAGAGATGAAATGAGACGCTTTGTGACAGGGGTGTCAGATGATCTGAAAGAGGAGTGTCATTTAGCTATGCTACACGACAAAATGAACATTTCTCGTCTTGTGGTGCATGACAATCATGTAGAAGATGAAAGGTCTAGGAGTAAGAGTAATGATGCTAAGAGGGCAAGATCTTTTGATGGAGGTTCTTCAAAGAATAGACTTGAAATACAAGACAAGCCTAGATTTAACAAGCGTATTTCAAGTCAAGTCCCTTCCAAGTTCCCAAAAACTAGTGGTGATAGGGTGTCTAACCCTAAATTCAAGAAGGGAAAAGGTAGTAATTCACCAACCAAGAATCGAACTTGTGGAAAATGTGGCAAGAAGTGCTATGGTCATTTCCTTAAGGGGACGAATAATTGTTTTTATTGTGTTAAGAGCGGGCACAAGGTTAGGGATTGCCCTAATGTGAGGAGCCAAGACAAGGGTAGTGGTCAAGATCAAGCAAGTGGTTCTAATGAGGCATCAAAAAAGAACCACTTCTATGCTCTCTGCTCTAGGGGTGAGCAATAGACTTTTCCTAAAGTGGTGACCGGTATGTTGAAAGTCTTTTCTATTGACGTATATGCCTTAATTGATCCCGACTCTACTTTATCCTTTTTTAATACTCTAGTAGCCAAAAAGTTTGATATTTTACCCAATATATTTGCATGAAACTTTTACAGTGTCTACTCTGGTGGGTGAGTCGATTATTGCAAAAAGGTTGTATAGAAATTTTCCAATAATGTTGATCAATAGAGTTTCTTATGTTGATCTAGTAGAACTCGATATACTTGATTTTGATGATATATTGGGTATGTATTGGTTGCATGCTTGCTTTGCCTTTATTGATTTTAGGAGAGGGGTGGTGAAGTTCAACTTTCCAAATAAACCCATTGTAGAGTGGAAAGGGGGAAATTCTATTCCTAGTGGTCGTATTTTGTCTTGTGTAAAAGCATGCAAAATGATCTCTAAATGTTGTATATACTATATTGTAAGAGTCCAAGATCTAGACTGTGAAATTCCTCCCATTGAGTCAGTCCCCGTAGTGAGTGAATTTCCGAAGGTTTTTCCTAATGACCTTCCCGGTATTCCTCACGAATGGGAAATTAATTTTGGCATTGATGTGCTACCGGATACGAATCCCATTTTAGTTCCTATGTATTGGATGTCCCCAGCCGAATTAAAAGAATTCAAGGCACAACTCAAGGATTTACTAGAAAAAAGCTTCATAAGACCTAGTATGTGCTCCAGTTTAGTTTGTATAGAAGAAGGATGGATCCTTAAGAACGTGTATTGATTACCACCAAAGGTCACCATTATGAATAAGTACCCTCTTCCTTGTATTGACGACTTGTTTGATCAACTCTAAGGGGCGAGCTACTTTTCGAAACTTGACTTGAGATTGGGGTATCACCAACTTAGGGTGAGAAGTGCGGATGTACTAAAGACAGCCTTTTGGACTAGGTATGGGCGCTATGAGTTCTTGGTAATGTCTTTCGGTCTCACTAATGCTCCAACGACGTTTTTGTACCTAATGAATAGAGGGTTTCGAAATTACTTAGATTCATTTTTCATTGTCTTCATTGATGATATCTTTGTACATTCGAAGAATGAGGGTGATCACATGGATCATTTGAGGGTGGTATTGCAAATACTTAAAGAACATCAATTGTTTGCCAAATATAGCAAGTGTGAGTTTTGGTTGAGGTCGGTGACAATTCTTGGGCACATCATCTCTAGTGTGGGAGTTGAGGTAGACCCAAGTAAAACGAAGGCGGTGAAGAATTGACCTAGACCATTGAATCTAACAAATTTTAGGATTTTCTTGGACCTAGCAGGTTATTATCTGAGGTTCGTGAATAGTTTTGCGTCAATTGCATCTGGTTTGACTACTTTGACCCAAAAGATTAAGAAATTTGAGTGGTCGGAGGCATGTGAGAAAAGTTCCCGATTGTTGAAAGATAGGCTCACTTTTGCTCCGATGTTGACCTTACCGGAGGGTACAAAGGATTTGCTATGTATTTTGACGTATCCCGTGTGGGTTTAAGGTGTGTGCTTATTCAACATGGGAAGATGATATCCTATGCTTCTAGGACACTTAAGGTACATGAGAGAAACTATCACACTCATGACCTTAAGTTAGCAGTTGTGGTGTTTCCTTTGAAATACGGAGGCATTACTTGTATGGGGTTCATGTTGATGTCTTTACCGACCACAAGAGTCTCCAATATGTGTTTACCCAAAAAGAGTTGAACCTCCGGCAAAAGAGGTTGTTAGAGTTGTTGAAATATTATGATATGAGTGTCCTCTATCACCCCGACAAGTCTAATGTGGTTGCGTATGCCCTAAGTCATATGACTATGGGTAGTGTATCCCACATTGATGAAGCGAAGAAACACCTAGTGAGGGATGTACATAGGTTGGCTAGGTTGAAGGTGATATTAGAGATTCTTCGGATGGTGTGTTCAGGGTCCATGATAACTCTGAGTCATCATTGGTGGTTGAGGTGAAGTCCAAGCAACACCTGGAAAAATCATTGATAGAGTTCAAGGAAATGGTCCTTGGAGAGCTTAATGAGCAATTTTCCCTGGGGGGATGATATTTTAAGGTACCAATGGAGATTATGTGTTCCCAAGGTTGATGGGTTGAGGGACCGGATCCTAGAAAAAGCACATGGGCCCCGCTACTCAATTTATCCGGGTTCGACAAAAATATATTATGACCTTAGGGAAATTTATTGGTGGGAAGAAATGAAAAATGACATAGCGGAGTTTGTCAAATTGCAAACAAGTAAAATCCGAACATCAAAAGTTGGGTGACTTATTCCAAGAGATCCAAATTCCTACTTGGAAGTGGGAAGACATCAATATGGACTTTGTAGTGGGTTTGCCTCAGACTCAAAGGTCATATGATTCCATATGGGTGGTTGTGGATAGGTTGACTAAGTACGCTTATTTTATTCCCGCCAAGTCCACTTATTCGGCGGAAGATTATGCTAGGATGTTCATAGATCAGATCTTATGTCGCCATGGTATTCCTTTATCAATCATATCGGATCGGGGTGCACAATTCACATCTAGGTTTTGAAGATCATTCCAAAAAGGGTTGGGTACTAAGGTGAAGTTGAGTACCGCTTTTCATCCCCAAACGGATGGTCAAGCGGAACACACTATTCAAACCCTTGAGGATATTCTTAGGGCTTGCATTATTGATTTTAAAGGCAATTGGGATTAACATTTTCCTTTTTTGGAGTTTGCTTATAATAATAGCTTTCATTCATCCATTTCCATGGCTCCATATGAAGCCTTGTATGGTAGAAGGTGTAGGTCTCCTATAGGGTGGTTTAAAGTGGGTGTGACTTCACTTCTTGGCCCCGATTTGATTTATAAGACCTTAGAGAAGTTTCATATCATAAGGAACTGGTTGGAAATGGCCTATAGTCGGCAAAAGTCTTATTCCGATCATAGGAGAAGGTATTTGGTGTTTGAAAAGGGTGATAAGGTGTATTTGGAAATTTCACCAATGAAAGGGGTGGTTAGATTTGGCAAGAAGGGGAAACCGAGTCCTCCTTATGTGGGTCCCTATGAAATTTTGCAAAGGGTTGGTAAGGTGGCCTATGAATTGGAGCTCCCTAATAAATTGGCTTCGGTTATTCCGGTTTTCCGTGTTTCTATGTTATTGAAATGTATCGGTGATCCCGAGTCCATTCTTCCTATTGAGGGTCTTGGTGTCAAGAATAACCTCTCTTATGAGGAAGTTCCGATTCAAATTCTTGATAGGCAAGTCAAGAAGGTAAGGAATAAAGATGTGGCTTCCGTAAAGGTGTTATGGAAGATCATCTAGTTGAGGGTGCAACATGGGAGGCCGAGGCAGGCATGAAGTCCCGTTAACCTCATCTTTTTGAAAATTGAGGTTAGTCATTCTTTTTAATAATATAAATATGACTAAGAATTGAAGTTTCTTGATTTTTGGGTGAGGTTTTGTAAAGTATGCATTTTGACTACTTCACAGTGAAGTTACAATGAATAATGCCTTTGGACTTCAAATTTTGCTATTGCTTGTTTTGAGTTATGTTGTGCATTTTGATATGGTGAGTCTTTATGAAGTTATATGTAGTATGTTTATAAGTTGAACTTGTGCTAATTGAATCATTAAATGTATGTTGAGCTCGTGTGTGTTTTTAGAAGAAATACCTCATGATGAAGTGTTTTGATACTTATGTATGGTAATTGGAGTTTTACAATTTCCTTGTTGAAATGATATGATTTATGTTGATTTGATATTGTTGATTGTGATCTGCTAGTACAGAATCTATTCCTCCCTTCAAAATAATTTAAGTGTCATTCGGGGACGAATGTTCCTAACGGGGGAAAATGTAACACTTTGAAAATCCAAGACGAGTCTTAGAGCCTAAAATAGGTGCTATGGGGTCTAAACACTTTTTTATGGCCTATGTTAATGTATATAGGTCATTTTGGAAGTTTAAGAACCAAAACGTCCCAGAACGTTCATGATGACCGAAAGTTGGGCCAAAGGGAATTAGTGTGCCTTAGCCTATTTGGCTAGCTTTTAGGAGTCAGAAATTTATGAAAAGTGGTAAAAGGGTAGCTAATAGGTGTTTGAGTTGTTTCATGGTTAAAATGTCCAATTACGAATCCCGAAGGACCAACCAAGGGCCCTTCAGGAGTACCCCTATAAGTTAAGACAACATACTGCCTAGGCAGTGTGAATCGACGGGACAGACTATGGTTCATGTGTGGACTGACGGGGCTTCGATGATACCGTCATCCCACACTTAGAAAATTTGAGGGAGCCCTCGCCTGCATAAGTCTGTGAACTTACCTACGTAGTGCAGGACGGAGGGGGCGGGGGGTCAGCCCATCGACTCACAGACGGCCCATTAACGGGGTTCCTTCTGTAAGGGTCTTGACTTTCCTACACATTTTAATGTTCACTTAATTATTTAAGTGGTTTAGTGGTTATTTAGTGATTAAGGGGAGACTAGTTAACTAATTTAACTCCTATATAAAGGCCCCAACCCCAATTAATCTAATTACAACTCTCATTACAAACTCTCTTCCCACTCTCTTCTTTCTCTCTCTACGTGAACTCATCGTTGAAGACTAGCAAGGAAAGGGGTTTGGGGTCTGGAAAGGGACGAATTCGTCATGAATTATTCATCAAACGTTAAGGTATGGGATCTAATTCACCTTTGAGACTCTTTCCTCAAAGGGTTCTTTTAAAATGGATTTGAGAAGTTGAGTTTTCATGTAAGTTTCATCTAATTACGAAATTGATGTTAAGAATAGAGTTGTTTATGGTTTGTTTAGGATATAATGGATAGATTAACATGTAATTGAACTAGATTATGATTAATTGTAATCTTTTGATTCAAATTAAAGAATGTGATCTTTAACCCGTAACCCTAAGTTTGATCTTGATTTAAATTGGGTTGTGATTGATTCAGTCGTGTTGCCTATGGGTTATATCACTATTAAATGATGTAGTTATAATAATCCTTAACAAATTGGAGTGAATTTTAGTCTTTCATACTTAGTACATGTGGAGTACTAACCCCATTTTCTTCCCTTTTCCCAAATATTTTAAGTTTCGATTGTTGAAGACTCATTCTGGACGACTTGGAGAAGGCTTGGATATTCTCTATCATCCAAGTGGGTAGATCCTCACTTTTCGAGGGCAACGCAAATATCTTGCCTATGAAGTTCCTTTTTCTTTCTAAGACTTTAATGTTCATTTCACTTTCATTGTGTACGACTTGTATAAGCCTATATGTGGCTTCTTTACATTTGATGTAGGGCTATGACCATATTGTGATAATCGTTTAGATGGTATGAGATGAGACAATCTTTGAGACTATGTTTCTATCTTATATATATGTATGTGCAATAAAAGTAGAAGGCTATGTAACCTTCCAATACCAAGGGTCTATGTATACTCGATACGACTATATATATTATGTGTATGTAGAGGTATATGTAATGAAATTTTTTAATTTTTCCGCATTTTCAACCTATGAATGTAATGACATGAGACTAAGGGGCTAGTCTTAGTTCTCAAAGAGGACGACGACAGAGGTTACGTCTAGGGGGTAAACCCGGATGTGACATTACATAAGTTCACATTAGTGTTTAGTAGACACTCATGTCAACATCCTATTACAATAGCTCATATGTGTTCATAAGTGATAATGATCTTTCACTTTAGAAACACTATCAAGTGAGTACATTTTTCACTTTATCATTACATTATAATCATGAGAACTACCTTTCAATTATATAACAATCTTACCATAGCATGCATATATACTCCATACTTTATTCATGTGTATACGGTTTAGGATGATAAACCCTTGTCATCAATATCACAACAACACCTTAGATATGGAATCATCATTATCTAACCGGTTCACCTTTCTGACATAAGTTCCATGATGAACCAACCTTTATACCTTTTTGACCTTCAAGAGACTTGATACTTCAACCAACCCAAAAATGCATAATCAACACATAAAATAGGGTAATTCATGAGGTAATAACATATTTACCATCAAAATAAACAATTAATATATTCATCATCTTCAACCAATCCACAATATCAAATCTAAGATTTATGAAATTGGGGAAGAACATGGGTCTAAGGGAATATCAAATTAAAAACAACAATTAATCATCATTATGCATATAATCAAACCTAAATAATTTTAATATATCATAATTAATCCATAAAATTTGTTTAAAAAGGAAACACATGTGTAAAAATAAAACCCTAGCTTTTTGGGGAACTTTTAATAGCTTAATTTGAGGGGACCTCTTGGGAAAAGGATTCCAAGAGTGAAAAGACCCCATTCCTTGTTAATCTTCAGAATTATGGGAGAAACTTCAGTTCTTGAAGCCCTAGGGAAATCTTGCTCTTCCTCTTCAATGGAGTCTTGAGTTGAGAGAGTTTTTGTTTTAATTTTTGTGTGTTGAGTTAGAATGAGTTGGGGTAATGGGTTTGGGGTCTTATAGTTAGGTAATTAACCCACTAAACACCCCCTTAAACCCTAATAAAATGACCAACTAAAAATAAGACCCTTGATTTAAAACTAAAAGTCGAACACCTGGCACCATTGACGCTACCACCTATGGGCCATAGGTGGTGTGACACCCCGTTCTACATGGCGTTGTTTGATTTAGAGAGGGTATTGGGGAGTATATGGTGAGGATACTAAGTCTCAACTCAAAAATCCAACCCATGCCCCATCAATCCATTGATCGCCCGTCAATGGGTCTCGTGAATGGCTGCTGCAAATTGCAACTTTTTGCTCCATATTTTGGTCCTCCTCAAGGACCCCTAGGGTGTTCCTTGGGGGGTCATACTTGGACATTTGATCCTAAGCATATTTTTTTACCTATTTAAAGTATTTATACAAGATTTAACTATCGTACGACACTCCCAAGCCTTCACAAGACCCTAGAACACCCATTAAATCAATTTCACTATTTTTCAAACGTTATGGTTGTTTCTTGACATTTAGGTACTAACACTTCGAAACCAAGTTAACCACATTAGTTTAGGTCTAGAAACATCATTTTAACAAATTTTAAGTCATTATTCATAATATGATGCTCTAGCTTAGGTTATTGGATTTTTGGGGTGTTTCAACCCCGAGTCAACCAAAAGATATATACTCTAGAGTCTATTACCTGTTAATTCACCACCACAACCACACACATTTCTGAACATGACCATACACTCACACAGTTATACTTAGTCACAACACACGTACATATTTATTTTATAAATCACCTGTAGTTTATCTAGAACCTTACACCTAGCCCAGACAATCATATTGTGCACATAATAATATCATAACATTTATGAGTCCTCAGATTGGACTCATTGCGGGCCTTATTTGAATTAAAATAGTGTTCTGAAATTCTCATCTTTGAAAGAGAGGGTCTGGGTAAGCCGTAGGCTGCTCTTGATTAAACGAATGGTTGTTCGAGAGGAACACATTTGATATGGGGTAAGCTGACCGAGAGGGAATTTACATTCACTTTGAACTTATCCTAGTCATTATTATCATGCAAATTTCCTAGAAAAAGCATGTACCTAACAGTTTACTTCAGTATATATTGCGGTCACACCACAAGAAATTTTCGCCATACTTGATTACCCTTCATTTTTATTGTGTTTACTACTTGTGACAAACCCTTTTTATATTTGACACTTCGGTGTCACAAACTAAATTTACTTTGTTTTGATTCGATAATTTATTAAACTAGTACTAATTAGAATGTAAATTCTAGTTTAGATACTATTTTTACTGCCGCTCCCTTGGGCTTGGTTGGGTTCGTAGACACTAAGATTGTAGGCTAGTGTCGTTGATCACGATATCATAACAAGCATCAAAATGGAGCCACTGTCAGGGAGTGGTCACATGAAAATGTAGTTCACTAGAGTTTTTATTCTTATTAGTGGTAGTCTACTTACTTAATTTTCATTTTTGTTTAAAGTGTTTGTGTTGTGAGAAGGAACTATGAGTGTAAATGGCAGAAATGGTAGCCAATGGGCAACCAAAATGACATTGGTAACCTCAACGATGTCCAAGAGCCAAATGTCAATGACCCCTATTTCATGGGAGGTTTTGGAGCCATCCACTTGGTCCTGCTGAGGGGAATGCAATACAATGTTGCATATAACGAGCACGATGTTGCAACTCTTGCAACTAAAAGGAATCTTCAGTGGATTGGCTTATGAGGATCCCCATGAGCATATTATAAACTTTGTAGATGTTTGTGGGTTGTTCTCCTTCAAAAACATCTGTCAAGAGTCAGTCAGACTGCGAATATCCCATTTTCTCTAATGGGAGAAGCTTGCAAGTAGTTAGGTTAATTACCACGAAATTCAATCACTTCATGGGAAGAGCTGGTTAATGCATTCAATGTGTGTTTTTCCCTTCGTCAAAGATGATTACTATTCGGGATATCATTCAAATCTTTAAGCGCCTGAATGGAGAACCTCTACACGAAACTTGTCTACAGTACAAAACGATGGTGCTACAATGCCTAACCCATGGTTTTTGAGATAATTTCCTCATTCAGGACTTTAACCAAAGTTTGGATTCGGTAAACTAAGGTGTCGCTGACCAACTCTCACCGGAGGCCTGATACAACAACCATACACACAAGCAGCTCAACTTGTCGATGGCATGATAACCCTCAACAGGGCATGGTATACTTGCGAGGATTAGGTCTCTCCTGTCACATTTCAACTATTAAAAGAGATGATTGAAATGGACAATGAGAGAGACCAAAATATGGCCAAGATTATGACACATCTTGATATTCTATCAAAGAATGTTATGGGGGCTGGTGCCCGTAGTGTCAATGTTGTGGGGGTTGGGAGCACTAGTACTAAGGAAGTAAAGCTTAAAGCTTTGTATAACGAGGAGGTGAACTTTCTATTCAACGCCGGTCAAATTATCCTATACAAGGTAGAAGTCAAGGTTGGGGTATATATGAAGGATGGAAAGATAGATATCATGAATGGAGAGGATGTAATCCGAATTGGAAAAATGAGGAGAAGGATCAATACGTGCCTCCTCATGAGCGTCAGAAGCCCAAGAATTCGGAAGGTTAAAGGTCTGAGGACATGCTCTTGTGTACAATCAACAAAGTTGAGGGTTAGGACAAGATGCTTAAGGGCATGAAAGAAGATGTATCCACCCTTAGCCAGACTATCACCTCTCATTCAATTTCAATCAAGAAGTTAGAGACCTAAACATGTCATTTCATATCTCATCTCAACCCGAGACAACTGGGGGAGGGGATTTTCCTAGTGATACTATTTCCAAACCCAAGAATGAGGTTTGAAGGTTGACTTACGTTGTGCCATGACGTTAAATAAGGCATTATTTGAGAGGCAACCGAAAATCATTTACTAGATTTTTGTTACCTTGATAAAATAAGTGTGTGTTGATTGTACAGGTTCAGGAAGAAATGTGCTTGAAAAGATGCGAAGTGACGGGGAATATGCCATTTTGGTGCAATGTCGATAGATTCAGCATAATCAATCATCCGTGACATTTTAATCAATGCACCTCTAAGGTTAAGTCTATTAAACTTGGTGGAGTGAAATTTGTGTCAGCGAATCTCCACCCTAATGACCAATTAGCGAGATAAATTAATCTCGCTGAATGAGCAGAAGTTGGACGACACATGCACCAGGTTTAAAAGTCCTTTCTCATGCATATAATTTCTTGTTGTACCTTTTCACAAACTCACACTCACACCCTAGTTGTTATATTTTTTACATTTTAAAATATTGTAAATGTCTAAATGTACTCAAATTTGGATCGCATTGCCGCCTAGCATCTCTAGTACATCCTATTCAACACAAAAGGTTGGTTCCCACACCCTAAGTCCCTTTTATTGAATTCTGTCCTCAAATGTAATAACATCGTGTTATTGATGTGTGCTAGATCTCTTTGGTAGGATTAGAATTGTTGCATACCTATTTTATGGTTCAACTATTTTGATTGTAGTGAGTAAAACCTTTGATTCTTAAAAATTGTGCCTTATAATAGATAAAAAGCATGGGTTGTGCATAATTAATCATGGGTCTAGGCTTAATTTGAGTTATGCATGATTTAATTTTGATTTTTAGGGGTTACAGGGTTGAATTTGGGAAATTGGGTTAGAAATTAGCATGTTGAGATGTTTAGCAAGCTCGGTCGAGCTCACTGAAACACTCGGCGATTCGCCTTATATCCCCATCTCGCCTTTAGTTGCATGATAAAGGAATTAAAGACTGTAACTTTCAGTCAAAAATCTGAAGTCATCGAGTGCATTCGGCGCTTTGCCTAAATCACTCATGTTCGCCCTTTGTTTACACCTTTATACCCTCTTAGAACTACATTCAGCACTTTGCCTAAGTAGTTCCGTGACTCACGAACTGTTATGGCGAAGCAATTTCTGCATCTAAACCTCCATGCTTTTGTTTTAACTATTTTTCAAAGTTATTGAAGATATTGCCAGATTTAAAGAAGCCTAGAAGAATTATGTCACCCAAAAAAATTAGAGCAAAGAGCTTCAGAAGAAGTGAAAAGGTGAAAAATCCTCCCAAAATAGATAAGAGGGCAAAAAGACGAGTTCCATTAAGAGGGCAAAGCCGGTGGATCCTGCAATATCCTCATGGAGACGTGAATTTTTTAAAAACAATAGACTCCTTCTTGGTAACTAATGACATGGATTATTCCAGCAGTAGACTCGCTCTTGGTAGCTAATGGAAGGGATTATTCCAGCAAGGCATCTGTCTCTAACCTGCTGAAGTGGCTCCGAGAGCCATCATCCCATACAAGGCCAACACATCGGGCACTGAAGCCCAAACAGATGAATCTACTTATTATATATGATACCTCTCTACCTTCTTCTCCGTTTTCTCTAATATCTACTTTTGGTTATTTTTATTCATATTTGAGGACAAATATTTTCCTTTTGTGGTGAGGTGAAGCCCACCTTGTTTTGTATTGTTTTCTTACTCTGTAGTTGTGCTATTGTAATATGTATATTATGGTCAACTGTTTAAATTGTTTTAATTGTCTTTTTAAACAACTTTTGTGATTGTTTAAGCTTATAGCTCTCTTTCGGTTTAATTGCAAAATGATTTTGACCCTTCTGAAAATATTTCATTTTTCAAAACTTTTCACCACCTGTTGTGTTGAAGGTGGTTGTTCTTGGACAAATTCAAATTCCGATTTCGATCTATACTGATAAATTACATAGTTCTCTCAACCGGACCAAAAATGAATGTACGGCTACAACAAGGACAAATGAAGTTGTATATGTGAACTCTTTGTATCTCGTTGTAATTAGCCATTTATTAAATTGATTCTTCTAAAATAACCATTGCATACTAGCAAAAGTGTGTAGTCTTGTTTTGCTTAACTATCAATGTGTTGTGTGATAAGCTTACTTTGAACATTGCGTGAATAGACCTAGAATTGGCCTAGTTAGTTTGATTGATTTTGAAAGGATTCCTTTTTCGATGATCTTACGCAATTTTATACACTGTAAGACAACTTTGACATATACCTCTTTTATGGCCGTGAGTATGTGAAACTCTTTTAAACACCCTTTTTGTGTTACCGTCTTTGGAAGAACCTTGATAAACCCAAAACCTTACGTGATCCACCACCTATAATACACTTGATTTGTGGTTTAAAGTGAATAGCCAACTTAGGCCAAAATCCTAAGTTGGGGGTGTGGTGAAAAGGAGAGGAGAAGTCAAGAAGTGCAAAAAAGTCTGCCTTAACCCATGGTGGTGCGGGAAAATGGAAACCCTCCATATAAAAAAAATAGAAAGGAGAAAGGTAAGAAAAAGAAAAGAAAAGAAAAGAATGAAAAATTAAAAGTTATGGAATAAAAGCACAAAACAAATTGGTTTTCCACGCAATCCATAAAGGAGATAAAAGATGAATTAGAAGCACTTGAAAAAGAATTGATAAAAGGAAGATAACAAAATGTCTTGAGAATACCACATTTTAGAGAAAAAGTCAGTAAGCCTAACTGACCATACCTTTGCACTCAGTCACATTACAAGCGTTAGAAAGACCTTCGTATCTTAATTGAGCTGGACCAAAGATAGATCTGAAAAGAAGGGCAAACCTGTGGGTAAAAACATGCATTGTGTTCCTATTTGTGAGTGTGAGTGTTGCATCTGATTCCTAATATTTAAATTGATTAAACCTTGTGTGTGAATATGGAATCATTCTTTGTGTGAGGGCATGCATACTTTTGTTGAGCTTGAACTTACATGAGTAGTAAGTATTGCAAGCACAAGAATCTTTGGTAATGGTGTTTCACAACTTGAATCTTTGAGTATACAATCGATCTTTACATAAGTAATTTGAATCTTATTGTGTATGTTTATGATTAAGTCTTGTGTAGCGCTACTTGTGACATCCTATTTGAACTGCTGAACTTGAGTTTTACTTGAGAACAAACAAAAATCTATGTTATGGGTGTTGATTAGTCCTCAGATTTGACTCATTTCGGGCCTTATTTTAATGAAAATAGTGTCCTCAAATGCTCACTCTATCTCAATATATAATAAAAACTCCTAAGATTCAGGTATTTGAAGTTTTTGTATAAACATGGACACTTAGGAACAAAACGGGAACAAAAAGGATGAATTAAGACGAAATTGAAGCATGATCATCGCCAAGTATACATGCATATCCACCAAAAGGATGCATTTCACCCTTTGTCCCAGCAAGCGAAGCCCTGAGGGAAGTGGATCAAAAAGGCGACGAAAGGAGCAGTCTGGCGCTTCGTCGAGTAGTTTCGCGAAGTAGAATTATTCCGCCCAATGATCTAGAACGCATAGACCACGAATGCAAAGCACAAAAGGCGATGATCTAGAAAGAAGGGTAAATCACCGAATCACTCAGCGTTCGCGACTAGTCTCGCTTAATGAATTCGCCAGCACAAATTCTGAAGTCTATAAATTCTAAACTCTTTATTATATTTAGAGAGAGGAGAAAATAGAGACATACTTTTTTTGTAATTTTGAGACTTAGTTCTTAAGTTTAATAATTTTCTCTCATGTTTGGAGAGGGTTTTGTGGGATCTTGAATAAAGGAGCTCTTCTTGGTCAAATCGGAAGTGGGTCTTGTTCATTCTTCTTCCTTTGTTCATATTACGGTTTAATTTCTTATACCCATTTGAGTTACTTATCATTTTTGGTGTATTTGGTTATTGCTTAATATGTGTCTAAACACCCATTCTTAGGGTCTAATGTAGCAAATATGTGTTGATATTACCGTAGGGTCGTGTTTGCTGATAGGTTAGATGTATTTTAGTGATGATTTCACCTCGTGGTTGTGGTTTAAGTTAATGGGTTTGTAGTTGCAAATACAAAACCACTCATATGTTTTTGGATTGGTCGAGAGAGATTTCGCGAAACCAAGACCGCTAGACTGTTGTTATAAGGAGTGGGGCGACATGAGGTTCAACCCAAGAGGGTGAACCCTAGTCACGTATCCTAGCACCCATCAATAAAAGAGCAGGTGTGGGTAAGGCGTAGGCTGGTATTCATTAGACTAGTGGGTGTCTAGGAGGAACCCATTTGATATGGGATAAGTTTCCTAAGAGGGAATTTACTTTCACCTAAAGCTTAGCCTAGTCATTATTATCTTGCAAATTTCCTATCAAAAGCATGTACCCAATGGTTTACTTCAGCATATATTACGGTCACACCCAAAGGACTTCTCCTTATACTTGATTCCAGTTTGTTTTTACTGTTTTTATTACTTGTGACAAACCCTTTTGATATTTGACACTTCGGTGCCACAAAATAAATTTACTTTGTTTTGATGCGATAATTTCTTAAACTACTACTAACTACAATGAAAATTCTAGTTTAGCTATTATTTTCACTACCGATCCCTTGGACACGACCCCAACCCTTGGTTAGGTTACTATACTCACTTCGATTCGTAGACACTCAGATTGTAGGCTAGTGTCGTTGATCACAATATCAGAAGAACCATCAAGCATCCAAGTACATGTATATTTCCCTCCAACAACTATTTCTGACAACAATATGCATACATTCACAGTTTCAAGATATAACTCATAGACTAGTCATAATTCATTAATTAATTTGCTCCATGGATGACCATTCTTGATCATAAATGAAATTTTATATAACCTCTAAGGACAAATACCGATAATATCCTTCTCAGTTTAAATTTACCTTGCTTGTGTCCCTTCATTCGTGACATCGGCGTCTAATTCACTTTGTTAAGATACTAATTGGAATCAAGAGATACCAATTGGACTCAACTCATGCCAGAAGCGATGAATCGAATAAAAGGAGAGAAGTAATGGAAAGAATTTCTAGAATGCTTCATAGCTTCCTGAAGATTATATGTGGACGTCAACACGCCATTTACAGTTCATTGATTAATGAAATATAACAAGTAAACACTACATGATAAACACATATATACACATAGAGTATGATTTTAGGGATAATTCTTAATTCCACGTTCTCACAACAAGTAGATATGAAAATTCAATGTTCCTTTCATAGAACCCACACCCACACTATTAGTGCCTCAGAAAGTGACAACCGATCCAATTCATGTTAGTATGTCAGAATTATGATGCCCAATCCATTGCATGTATATATGTCGATACATGACACACAATCCAATATATGTTAGTGTGTCAGAACGTGACACCCGATCCAATGCGTGTATACATGATGGAATTGTAAAACCCGATCCAGTCAGCAAAATCAGAATACCCATAATGAACATACTCATAATCATACAATCAGATGCTGAATATGGCATACATTTGTTCATTCATACTCATTTCATTAGGTTTTATCAAAAAGGCTTCATTCACATACAATCTCGCATTATAATGAAGAAATTACCAACATACATCACGCAAAACATGAAACCAAAACATCACCTACTCCTACATTGTAATCCTGATGGAACAACTAAAATTACATGTATGACTACCCCTTTATCGGTGCACTAAAGCTTAAACTAAATTTTACAATCAATTACCAATAAACTACGAAGTGAATATTTACAAATATGTAGTAACAAACCTAGCCTACCTACATGCCAAGCAGCTTCATGAGATTATAGCTCCAATTCTGGGTTTCGGATGACAAGAGCAAGTTATTATACTAGAAATCTCTCTGTCTCCTTCCTTCCATATCCTAGAGAATCCCTTTTTGAGGGGGTTTGGGGCAATCCTCACCACTTTTTGGTGTTTGGGGAAAAGGAGAAAGTAAGGATACACGTCATATAATTTCTTTTTTCGACTATCCCCCTTTGGTGCGAACAATCCCACCGGAGCGTCGTCGCCCTAGCAACATCTGGCCCACTCTAGCAGGATGATTGGCCCAAATGTTTCCCAATGTTTTGTCTTTCCTATAAACGACGATTAAGATCGTTATAAATATTGATTAATTAGTTGCATTACTTGTGTTATAATTCAATTTAAGATCATGACCGATGTTAAATGGTGGGATAGTAAAACTAACAAAGATAAAAATGGCGTGTACATACATGACAAAGTGTAAGAAGTTGCGGTGAAACCAATGATGTATTATTTCCTAGATTTCAACGTCTCTACTATTCTTGAAAGAGTTGCCAGCGAAGAATGTCAGTAAGATTTAAGTCAAATTGATCAAATATAAACAACAATATCAATGATCCCAACTATTAAAAATTTCACGCTAATTTTCTTGGCCCTCATGAAAAATCATTTTAAAAAAAAAGTCTCATAACATCGATAAGGGATGAGTGGTTGAATGAGCTAAAAGAATAAAGTCAAAACTACCAAATATTATCTAAAAGTATAAAAATAATCGAATAGAGAGATAATTTATAATTCAAACTTGCCTAAGAAGCCTACACAATAAAAATAAGTTAAAACTATTCATTATTTAGCTAAATTAGAAATATTCGCTTCAAATATATCATTACAATTGTATTCGATAAATATTTTTCTTTTTAAGTGTTTTTATAATTGTGGTCTCCTTATAAATACTACGAAATACTTCTCTTACTACTTAATAATTTTACCAATATAATTCATCATTGAATCAATTTTGTAAACTTGTTATATCACATGGCACTAAAGACAAGTGGATTGATGGAGGTGGACTTGCGTGCAACTACATAAGAAAAGAACCAAATGAAAAAGAATTTAGAGATTTCTAGTTATATATATATATATATATGCTCAAAAGTACGAAAATCTACCATTAGGTAAGTGTAAGAACCTCTTCATCTCCTTTCTTCCCCCAACCTGATCCTCATCTCCTTTATTCTCCCCAACATGATCTTTACCTCCTTCTATCAAATGTGGGATACTTTTTTCTTTATCTTTGAAGGACACAATTTGATCCATTCAAGAAGTTCTCTACATATAATGTAGATTTTCCTCAGATCTAATTCAAAGGTCTCGATCTTTGCAAGTTCACTCAAATACCATGTCGCTTTGATGTCTTCATTATCTTTGTAGCTCCGGTAAGTTTTTATAGGATCAGTATCGCACTTCAGGGAGAGACAAAAAGGTCCAATGTGTTACTCTAAATAGATTCCTATGATTTTTTAAATGAGTTCTCTAGTGTTTCTACAACTTTTTAAATGGTTAACACAAGTTACAAGATCCTGAATTTTGAGTTTCAGCTGAAGAAGGTGCATATTAATCCAATTTGTAAGACATCAATTTTATGTTTTTTTATGTCTTCAGTATTATTTTTTTTATGAAATAATTGTTGTACATTTATGTCCTTTCTGTGCAATTTTATATTCTGAAATAATAGGATATTCAGTCCCTTTTCTTGGTGAATTTTTTTTAAAATATCGGATAAAAGTAGATATAAATGTTTGAGCTAAAAGAAAATTGATCACCCACTTCTTCACTTCCTAAGTTTTAGGGTTCATATGTGCTTCCTCCACTTCTTCATAATCGTCCTCCAGAAAGCAAAAAAAAAAAAAAAAAAAACTTCTTTCAGCACTTTTTTAGTTTTTTGTCTCCAAAATAATTTCAGGACAACCACTATATCTGTGAGAAAACAAACAAAAAAGTTTTATCTTTACAAAGTGAAGCAGAATTTTTCTGAATCTGAAAAAGAAGAGGAGGTCTTTATCAATCCCCCTATTTTATGTCTTGCACAAAATTAAATAGATAATTATATGCTGCAGAAGATTTGTTCATTGATTATTTGTGTCACATACATTGATATTGCTTTACTATTGTGTCCGACAATCAATCACAAGGTAAAAATAGCCAGTTATAATTTTATGAATTAGAAGCACTCTATTCCTATGTATATTACATTTTTTATGTAGTCAATTATAAGTTTATGAATTAGCAGCACTCTAATTACTATGTGAATTACATTTTATGTGGTGTGCATATTTACTGTTGGTGTGTGACACATACTATTGAAGCATAACAATTTTCAAGGCATATACTGAAACAACTTCTCTATTTTAATCATATATTAATGTTTTCACTCAATTTTTTAGGAAAGAGATGATGAATTGTAGTGAAAACATGGTATGGAAGTCTATCAAGTGAAACTTTCTTCTTGAACTTGGAATACAAAATTAGGATAGGAAAATGAAACTTTAGATTTGAATGAACTAAGTCAAAATCATTTTATATGATTATTGTGTGGGACAATTATTTTTTTTTACTGAAACTAATAGACATTTCTTCACGGGGGTTGGTATTTACAAGACCTACAACTTCTTCTTAACAATTTATTTTATTATAAAAGTTTTCAGAAAAACTTATTGTGCCTTTAAATTTGGACATTTCCTGCAATGTCTATATTATATTTTTTATATGTTATACTAGTTCTTTAATCTGCTAGTTTTTTGGTAATTATTTCTAATTTATTACCAAAAGGAATTACAAAATTTGAAAAGGAAATAAATCTACAATAACTCTAGTTCATCAACAACAATATCTTACTTCAGCCTAACTAAAGAACTCTATTATGTGCGAATTCACAGGGTAACAGATCAGAGTTCATAACCTTCTTCCCACACTTGCATTTAGAGGCCCTTTTTGACAAACCTCTTGTATGATAATTTTGATTGCCAGTATTTCGCCTTTAGATCATGTTTGGAATACCCTCAAGTTTATATCCTTCCAAATGTGGTATACACATCTAACCTCTACCATTATAAATATTACTTCATTTGAGCTCTTTCTTTTCTTTGTAGTCATCCAAGAAAGTTGTTGTTGCAAGTCTTCACAAATAAGGATAATTTCTTTCTCATAGCAACAAAGTTATTCAAAGTACGAAAGGCAAATGCTCTCCAAACTAGTAGCACATAAAGGACATTCCAAAGTTATGCGAATCCCCATCTATCAAGTTTGTCCCTTGTAGCCAATCTTCCTAACGCTGCTACTCTAAATATAAAGAGCCATTTTGGTGCTCCAAAGTTATTGCATACTCGTCTTATTCATTGAACTCTAGGAAAAGGTCTTGATATTTCTCTATATAGCTTCTGAATGGAAAAGTTTTGCATAGAAAGATAGTCGTAGTCTGCGGATCCCAAGTACTTTTTTTCGTTTATAAGCCAATGATTCTTCAATAGTTCAATTAATATTATAAATAACAATTAAATATTATTAATAAATGATGTGAGTGAGACTTTGCATATTGATGATTTATGATATTTTTATTTTTTTTCTTTAGTTGTCAACTGTTCATTCTTTTATATACCTGTTTTTATTAAAATAATGGATTTTTTTATGTCTTTTTGACATTCTAAAATTACTTATTGTGTTTTAATGGTGTGCTGCCAATAAATGGCACCAGGTGGACGTGTCTTTAAGCAAACTACACTTACATGGGAAACTATTCAAGATACTCAATCATTAGATAAATTAATATAAGTTAATACATTTTATTTTATTGATTAGTAATAAATTATTTAGTTATTGGCCAAGTTGAACTTTTTACTAATGGATAGGTATTGTGATCTACACCATTGGAACTCAACGCTATTTATATAGTATGTGAAGCTTATAATAGACAAAGATGACATGAATGATTAAAAAAAAAAAAAAAAAGATGTATTAGTACCTCTTGTATATTCTCTTTGTTTTGTCAATGATTTTTTTGACTTAATTTTTTGTTTATATACAAAAAAATAAAGCAAATATTTTAGTTGTTTCAGTCTTCATATTTTTCTTCCATACATGCAATATGATTTAGATTATAGGTGGAACTTTGAACTGACTTTAATTTTTTTTTCTTGGATGCTTCTACAAGAATGAAGAATGATTGTGGCAATAGAGGTAAAGGTCATGAAAAAATGAAGAAGGCTATGAGAAGCAAGATGAAAATAGAGATCCCAACTGGTACAGGAAGACCAACTAAATCAAATCAATCAGCAAAATTATCCAATGAGTTGGGGATAATTGCTTAAAATTTTATTTTGCTTTCAAACAAGTGGAAGAAACTCTCAAGAGAGGACAAAGATTGAGCACTACTTAGATGTCATATAAGAATTCTAGACTCTTTTAAATATATTACATGTTTGTAATTCTATTGAGTTCTTTTTATCGGATAATCCTATAATTCATCTATCTAATTTTTTTTTGCAAACTGCTAGATAATATCTAGTAGTAAGTTTGCTAATTGACTCTTTCGCTTTTGTAACAATCCAATCCGTCGTGATTGACATCCACACTAAGCATCCGTTAGGAGAACCACCACTACAACTCAAACTAAGCAACTAAATTAAAACAAGACATTTAAAGATATAAAAACAGTTTTAACTAACTAAATTATTTATTAAAGAACTAGAAAATGAACTAAAACTAATGCGGTAATGCAACCCATAGAACCTGAAAGTAATTGTACCAAAACTCTACTAACGACAAGTCCAAGAACAAGGGGTACATACCAAAACTAAACAACACCTTAACAAATAGTCTGAGTCCAAAAAGAGTGGACTTAAACCCAAGAGAACTCAAGACAGCCCGGAAGAACTAGCTCACCATTGAATTCAAAACGGTCACTGAGCTTCTGAACGGGGTCTTTCTGTATCCACGTAAGATGCCCTGTACTTAACCAAAATAAGAGCAAGGGTAGGATCATACAGCTACACCCTATAAGTGAAACATATACAAGTAACCACAACATTATAAAACATGCATATACTGAACACATACAATATTATCATCCCTCACATCAATGAACAATTTAACAATTCTCAACATTATACAATTAAATAATTTTAGAGCAACAAATTGTCTTTCAATATCAATCATCATTAGATATAAACGTAATCATCACAAGTAGATACACAATACAATTCAATGATCCTTTCACGGAACCCAATTCACTGGTCTTCTCATGGAACCCACACCTAAATTGTTAACTTGCAAGAACATGGAAAACAATCCATAGTTGTGCTGAAACGTGATGACTCGATCTAATATTTTTGCCAGAACGTGGTAATCTGATCCAAGTTATCTTGTTGAAACATGGAAATTTGATCCCTATTCATACACAAAAATCACAATCATAATTACATCATGAAGATCATACAACAAGAGGTGATTCATGTCAGATAATTATTCAATTATCCTCATTTACGATTACGGTGATCAATAATGCAACATTCACATATGTATTATATATATCACACTAACATGAAATCACAACCATCACCAACGTCGAATCGAAGCTCGAATCTCCTAAGAAACTTAATTATTCCCTTTTCGAATTCTTCGCGCTTCTTCTAGGTATACAACAATTAATGTACACAAGGATGAACAATGAAAGGTCTAATTATTTGGATTATAACAATTCAAATAACCACTGATCAACCCTAGATCCAAATATCCAAATTAGGGCTTTTTCCACCATAATTCTCATATCAAAACCCTTCCCCATCTATAATAACTCAAGAGAATAGGTCTGGGGATTGAAACGGATTAGGGGTGTTAAAATCTTATCATTATCCTCAAGAATAGTGAAAAGTTGTTAAGAACTCGTCTGGGGTAGCCTCCTTAGCTCTAAAAATAAAAAAAAATGACAAATAAGGTCGTACAGGGGTTTATTATCGACTTTAAATCACGTCTGGCCCGCTATAGTGGACCCATCTCGCTACAGCGGCCTGCCAAAGACAAAATGTTATCGTTCACGCTAAGATCATTTTTCGAGAGTTCTACTAACCCGAATTCAATTCCATAAAGTTGTACATGTTCCTTATTATATTTGTTATTCATTCATATAATAAAATTCATATTTAGATCTCTCATTCATTATCAGATTTGCGTACACCTTTATGACTCCAATTTCGTCTAAATCTGGACTAGGTTAGGAATTCTAAGTTACTACCAAAAAGTTTTCTAGACCCAATTGCTTCTTCATTGAATTTTCCATAACAACGAAATCAGGTTCTTACAATAGATACCTATTTACCCATCACTCGTCCCGAGTGATCAACTAGGAAAGACATGTCTAAGATAAAGGTAGAGTAGTACCTGAATCGCTGAGCAACACGAGATACTTGTCTCGCCATCTTGTTAGATTCCGAACTTGGGGATCAAGAATTTCAACCGATTCCTCCTCATACAGAAGGTCTTGTTTAACAAAAATAAGTCTCACCTTGTGATATGATCTTCGTCCCTAAACCAACCAAATGAATACCTACACATCCATCCGTATATTATCTCAACAAATTCATCAGAATACTCTAGTGATAATTATTGTTGTATGTCAAGTTAATTAACAACAAGGCTATCCCACATAACTACCAAAATTGATCATACACATGTATGCGACATGTTATCGAGGACTCCCGCACAACAACAACACAAATCCTTTCTCACATCATAACCAGGATAATATTCTAACTCACTACTCCCTACAATTAGAGGTAAACTTGAACCAACCAACACACACTCATAGTACTCAAACAATCATATTCCTTATAAACATCTCCATCTCATAACACAAATTTTCATAAGCTTAAGTTATAAAAATTGATCTTTAGGCAACCATTACTCGTCGAGGGATATGTCCAAGCATACAAAGTCATCCAACAACACCATTGAATTGTTAGATTTATAATTGTAGATTGATTTCCTCTTAAGAATAGTAGAATTGGACCCAATGATCCTCACATTCAACCAACAGAACATCGCATGTCCAGTACACATGATCCTCCACTAGGGATCCACTAACAAAAGTAAGAACTTACGTAAGCATCGCTAGTGTATCACACTCACAACCATGTAAAAAAAAGAAATAGATGGTCACATAAGAATTTTATCAAAAAACACGCAAGGTTTTCCTTGGAAGAGTCTATACCAGCCATTTCCATTCACTTAACTCTACATACTCTTCACATTCTTCTGTGAAGTCAACATATTTAATACTAACACCCATCATGACCACTATAACCATTTACTTTACTTAAACCAACATTTTTTTAATGAAAAAATTTATTAGGTACTTTAATCAATCAATAATAATCAACTTTACAACTCAACCATATACTTTCAATGCTCAATACCTAATATAATCGACCATGCCTCACCATGAAAATTCGTACTTTGACAAAATATATAAAGAGATTTGCAGGCTTTCAATAAAAATCTTAATTGTAAATTCAATCGTCTAACACCATCCCCTTATGTATTAACATTAGCTTATACATTTACTAATGAACTTTAGTCGCGTTTGGTCCGCCACAACGGTGCCCATCCCACCACAGCGGCAGCTCCAGAGCGACTAGAATGCCCGGTAAAGTGGAATTATCGAACTAGTGGGCTACTCGTCTTTCATATAAAATTTTAAGTCCTATATTGCGTGTCACACTGACCACCTTCCCGCTGCAGTGGCCCTGCTACAGTGACAATTATCCCGCTAAAGCGATCCAGACGGAACCAGAGAGCTTTTCCAAAAATCTCTAGAATCCCATTTCACAACACTCCCAAACTAATGACACTCAAAAAATTTATTTCGCGCTAAGGTCTATTCCTGGAAATCTACTTACCTAATTCAAAACAAAAACAAAACACTTTTCATCACCTTTGAGCTAATGTATGTACACTCCTTTCTCAAGTATTTCCCTATAGTTTATAACAAATCTGATGGACTTGTGACACAATTACAATAGTCTTAATCATGCCTCTCTGAACCCAATCATATAGCCCTCTAAAAGTACCTTTTATCCCTTGTAATTAAATATAATATTCTTGCTCTCACCTCTGTCTAGTGGCTGCACTTCATCCCACTTTTTTCTTCATTATGACTCTAGTTCTTTGAAATTCCATACTAGTGGTGTCGCCCACCATCTATTAAAACTTTCCATACAACCACGTTACTCATCAAATTTTAGAAAGACATGACCTTAGATACTCTCAAGTAATAATTACTGCACAAAATTCACTTAGCCACAATCTTATTATATCATTGCATCCCGTCACATTGTACAACGAACTCTTACTACCATTACGATCAGTCAGCCTTTACTATCACTATGAAGCAAATATTTCATCAACACGACACCTCAAACTTAGGTAAACTCATCAAATTCAAAGAACTAATCCAATCTTGGTACGCACTCGCTTACTAAAATCTTCAATTTCCTTCACCCAAGTATGCTGATATACCGTGGTTTCACGATATTACTAATACTTTTTCCTTAAGTTTAGTGTGTCCAAAAGCCTTTTTTGTGCTAGTTTTTATATAAGTTTCTCTTTGTTTTGCAGGAAATCTATCCAACGCTGAACGCGGAGATTCTGAGCAAAGAAATGCAGAAGAGACCACCTACGGAGATTATGACGGTCCGTCGTGCTTGCGACGGTCCGTAGGTGGCAGCGTAGTGCAGCTGCTGAAGGAAGATGGGGAAGTCTGACCAAGTGTGGTGTTACGAAGCTTGTGATGGTCCGTCCTGTCTATGACGGTCCGTCCTGCAGGTTCGTTATGAAGTTCAGAGAAGTGATCCAGTACCCAGATTCCAAGAGTTGAAGTGTTTTGGAACGAAGACCCTCGACGGACCGTTGTGCCTATGACGGTCCGTCATACTTGCCATCGAGGGGAATGAAGAGAGCAGCAGAAGAAATTACATAAGTATGAGACGACGGAGTCCATGATGGTCCGTTGTGACCATGACGGTCCATCGCGAGGTCCGTCGACCTAGCCGCGTTTTGGCAGATTTCCAGCAATTAGAATCCTTGTTTAATTAGGTTTTTGTTTTTTTATAAATAGATCGAAAAACCTCGTTTTTGAGGTTAGACACCAGATAGTTAGACTCCGTATTGTTAGACTCTTAGATTGTAAAATTCCTTAAGGTGATTTTTGGAGATTAATCAAGCAAACTTTGGATTTTACTCTTTCTCATTGAAGTAAGTACATGAATTCTTATCTACTATATCTTAATATTGTGTTTATGGCTATGAGTAACTAAACCCCATAACTAGGGTTGTGGGAACCATGGGCAAATAATGAGATAAACCCTAACTAAAATAACAATTCTAGAATAGTGTCTTGCATGTATTAATAATTCTTTCGCTTAGAAGTCGTTTTAACGGATGACCAACGTTAGAACTCGCCTTAATGCTACTTGCCGGACCAAGGAGGTAGATAATAGGAAAAGAATTATTAACATAGATTTAGTGTATACTATCTAATAGACTAGTATTGATTGGTACGAGGTAATAACTTAGTCAAATATCGAATACGATGCTTAATATGAGGTAAGGATAAGGGTTAGGATAGCAACAGACGTAGCCGGACCAAGGTGCGGAGTGAGATTTTCTAGATGCCGGACCAAGGATTTAGAAATGCATAACTTATCACTTTACATGCAAGATACTAGGAAAGAATTGTTATAGTCAGAGTTATCAAGTTATGAACCTGTGGGGAACACGTAAACCCTAGTTACCTTGATTAATTGATTAAAATTCAACTGTCAAAGCTGTTAAGTGTCTCTTTCAAGTTTGTTATTTATTTCCACTCATTTAGAAATAGAAACCCCCCTTTTTTTATGTTTTTACTTTCCAAGGAAGTCATTGACCAAACAATAGTAATAACAGGTTGAAGTTAAGTCTAGACTATTTTCCTCGTGGGAACGATCCCAACCTCACTAGTTGGGTTATTTACTTGACACGACCACTTTACTTATTATTTGAGAAGTAAGTTTGAGCGTATCATATACTCAATGGAACTTTATTTATCCATAAACATGTTATTCCCACTCTCTTATTGATTAAGATAAAATCATCGGTCCTCGTAGTACCCTTCTTCTTTTAATCAAACAAAAGAAGAGTATCCCACTTATAAACACTAGGACAGATTAAATTATTTATCAAAACACTCTTAAAATTGAGTTTTAACCTCTCTCAATTCTAAAAGTCTGGGAATAGACTCAATAAAGGGGAATCGGACCTCAACATCCCCTGTATGAGCCAATTACGTCACACAATCCTGTCCCACCAGTTTTCTACCCCATACGAAAGATACAACTTTAGTTGACATACGTGTACTCCCTTTCGACTCAAAATTTTGCTTACCCAGATCTGTACAGTTACTGACTTAGTGTTACAATTATGTCCGGTATAATAGGGGGACAACCAAGTCACGCCTAAGAGTATATTAAGTCACTCATATCCAGCATAACCAAATCAACCAAGTTTAAAAATCCATAACCACAATAGGAAAAAAATGATATACATGGGTAGCTACGACTGATTCTACAACTAGGGTAGTAACATGGATGGGGACATCAAATATATCACAAACTACATCAAATCCCAAGTCAATTGAATTGAAATGTACGGATAAGTATAATTTGGATCAAACTTCACATTAGCCATTCAGTCACAACAATTACAGTACTTGTGATCACTATATCCGACCCTCATATGCCCATGTTCTGCAGAAGTTTAACCCACCTTATAACTTATATTCGATTGTTGAACACTGAGATAAAATTTGGGGTCCATAATTATGACTAAGAATATAAAGGAGTCATGGTTGAGATTCTATCTCGCCATGTACTGCTCTGGCGGGAGAAATCCCTCTATAACGACATCGCTCTAGCGGGAATAAACCTACTCAAGCGGCTAAAATGAAAACAGAACCTAGACCAACTAATTTTTTGGGGTTCTTCTCTTTTCTAATTTTCCCAAAGGTTCCAGCTCTGCCCAAATAATTTAGGATAATTCTCCAAGCTAAGAGAAATCATGTCTATTCCAAATAAATCATACGATACATGAACCAATTCATTCTTGTTAATTCAACACCACAACCCACACATCCCAGGATACACCCAGACACTTACACGATCCTTAGTTGATATCTTCCTTTTAACAATGAGTGTCACGATACTCTATTTACAACTTGCATAACTTCAACGAATAATCCAGCATATTGCACATATGAAAGTTTCGACACACCTTTATTGTGCACATAATCACCTTATCATATTCAAGCAATTACAACTTCACATTCACAATTAATTCAGACAACCAGCAGCATGTTTTTAAAGCTTACAAGATACAAAGCATGCATTCAAAGCTTATAAGATACAATTCACAAGCAAGTAAAAATTCTTAATAAATTATTTCACTTTGTGGATTACCATTCCTGATCATCCATGCATTCATACCACCCCTAGAGCCAGATACCAATTGGAACCTTCTCAGTTCCAATTAGCTTCCTTGTGTACCTTTAGTCGATACTACGACATTTAGTTCACTCGTTTGAGATACCTACTGGAATTGGTAGATAACAATTGGACTCAACTCATACTAGAAGCGACAATAGTAGTTTGTGAGCCCCACAAACTGCTAATTGCAATCACAGAACTTGGTTGAACCCAATTCTTAACTGTCTCAATCTTTAACTGAGTGTAACAAGACCTTACAACAATCTTAGAGAAAATTGATGCACATTGCAATAGGTAAAAATTGTCATCTATCTAAGGCAATGGTTGTTTGTTCAGAATGATAACCCTTGTCATCTATTAACAATCTTTAGATATCCCCTCTTTCTAGTGATGGTGTTACCCTTTTGTGGCTCTAGTTCAAACCAAAGAGTGGAGGAAATATACAAATTTGTATCACCCAGATACCAATTGGATTCAAGTTATAGCATGAAGGAGTAGAAAGAAGTGAGGTTTCTTTCTAATGTCCTATAGCCTCTCGAAGAAAAGTACGGATTTCATTGTACTGTTTCACAAGACTCTAGTAGGGTAGAATTAGATCAACGAACCTAGGCTCTGATACCAACTTTCTCACGATACAACCCGTTGTGATTGGCACCTACACTAACCATTCAGTAGAAGAACCACTACTACAACCCAAACTAAACAAAATAAATCAAAATTAGGATTTTAAAGACACAAAAGCAGTTTTAAATAACTAAATTATTTATTAAGGAGCTAAATAAATAAACTAAAACGAATGTGGAAATACCACTCCTAAAACCTGATAGTCATTGGACAAAAACTCTACTAATGACAAGTACAAGAATAAGGGTTACAACTCGAAAACTAAACAACACTTTAGCAAATAGTCTGAGTCAGAAAAGAGTGGACTTAAACGCAATAGCTCAAGACATCCCAGAAACTAGCTTACCCTTGAATTCAAAATGGTCATTGAGCTTCTAAACGAGGTTTTTCACTAGGCACACATTTGATAATTAAGATATGAATGATTATGATTTGGAACTTGGAACAAAAGGACTTACCGTAAGAGACATAATGATTAAAATTACGACTTTCATCAAGTGAAAACAAAAGTATTCAAATATATTAAATCCATACTGTATCCATTTAATAACATTTATCATCATTAATTAGACAAATATTGCATGTAGTGTACCATTAATAATATTTTATAAATATATTATTGTTCTAATCATTTTATATTTGTTAACGTAATAAACACGTGCAAAACATACTCTAAATTGGTATATATTAAATGTGCTATTGTTGTAAACATTTTATATACCATAAATGATAATCAGTTAACAATTTAATTTATTTGTATCCTTTTTTCTACTAAAATCAAAGTATGTGTTATGGATATAATGAATGTCTATTTGTTAGAGAGAATTTAGGAATCCTAACTTTGAGAGCAAGTCAATGTTTCCTTATAAATAGTGGGGTTCTCTTCATTGTAATCTAGATCTAGGAATTCCTAATTTATCTCATAAGAGAAATAATAAGTCTTCTCTTTTTTTCCTACATTCTTCTTATTATTTTATAGAGTTTCATAACATGTTATCAATATGAGTCTAACTAATTAACTTTGAGTTCATATATCTGATTCACGTTAGTAGGAACCTTATGAAGGTTAGCAGATTTCATTATTTTTTGTCTACTTACTTTTAGATTATCAAACTAGCCAATTGTTTGTGAATAAGGTCCACTGATTAGACTATAATTAATTAACTATTGCATGTTGCAATTTATCATGATATTGAAGTAATTTACATGCAACAATTGCAACATTAAGTTATGCAACAATTGATTTTACTTTTATACATTACAATGCCCATCCTTATAATTTCTTCCTTTAAGTTTAGCTCATAGCTTTTTTATTGATATTGTTTGGTTTAATAAGTGGGTGAGATACTTTGCCTTCTAAGTGAGTTTTTCCTCTTCGGCATTTGTCGATATAATGATGTTTTCAATTGCAACAAGTGAGTTGTAAGATGATTGTTTCATGTCCAATCGCATCAAGGGAGTAAATGATGGATTCGTGTTTCGAATCACTAAGATATTGGACTAATGTCTTGGTGCACCATGATAAGAAGGTATTTGGTTCAAGTATTATCGATTTATGGCCTATGGCACTTTATAGCAAAATAATGTGCTTAGTGAAAAACTGATGAAACCAGTTTATTATATTTTCTCCATTCCCTAATATGAATATGGTAGTAGTGTTTAATATGTCTGAAAGAAGATAAGTGATTGAATAATGCACATAATGAATATATAATGAGGTACTAAATTATCATAATTTGATATATTTAGATGATTGTGTTTTATTCATGATGAGAACTTTTGATAAATGCTAAAAGTATAGAACCATTCTTTGAAGTGAATAAGGTATAAGTCCACTATGCTAGGCATGGAAAAGGTCCTGACCAGAAAATATTTCGTTGGGAAGACATGTGTTATTTTCTGTTTGTATTGGACAAGGATTAGTCAATTGAGTTAAACTTTATATTAAATCAAAAGTTTCCTAATTCCAATACTTTCATCCTTAGACATGATCATTTGGGACATCATGAGTCTATAATGATGAGATGAATTATAGAAAATTCAAAGGGTCATCCATTGAAGAGCCTAAAAAAATTGTTTAAATATGAGTTTCTTGTATTACTTCGAATAAGATAAGTTATTTGTGAGACCAATACTAATGAAAATTTGGATCAAGTCTCATGCGTTCTTGAAACATATGCATAAGGATATTTATTGACCTATTCAACCACCTAGTACGTTGTTTAGATACTTTATGATCCTTATAGATACTCATTCTAGATGGTGTAATGTGTGCATAATGTCATCTTGTAACTTAGTATTTGTAACATTGTTGTTACAAATAATATGATTATTGATACATTTTTCTAATAATCATATTAAGTCCATATGTCTTGATAACAATGTAGGATTTTAATCCCAAGTATTTAATGATTAATTCCTATCATTTGGGATTGAATAAACTGAATGCTGAAGTGAATTTGAAAGTGCAAAAAAGTAATCTTATGAATACAAACGTGCACTTAGTCGTGATGGGTTCATGACTCACGTTCAAAAGAGTAAGAGAAATTGAGAAAAAAACAAATCTGAAAATTTCTCCAAAGTATAAAATTAAATTTCACTCAAATAATAGTAAATTAGAAATTTACAAAAGCAAAAGGCATATGACATAGTATTATTAGATTTTACTAGTACTAATAATTTTATTAGTTGATTTGAATGATTGGTTATCCTAAATATGTGCATTTTGAGTAATGGATATTCATTGAAGAACTAGATGATTCTTCAAGAATTCTTTTGTTCGTTGTACTCATGTTTAAGTTGATTGCATCAATTAATGTTGGGAATAAATTACTAAATTCTAAAAAGAATAAATGGTGAATATGGGTCCGTTCACATATAATGTCATATGATAAAAAGATCCATATGTAAGAGAATCATATGTGTGTTTGTTGTCAGTCTATAGTTTGACAATTGCAAAATTGTGTTTGCAAGATAATTGAGTTAAGGACACAATTTCAAAATGTGTAATCAAGACGAATCATCTTTATAATATTGATAAGTATCCAAGCTGATGAAATTAAATGCCTCAAATAAATAGTCAAGCTTTGCTTATGAAAGCAAAGCTTCATGGCATGAAATATAATATATTGCATACATAAATACTTATATACATCAGACAGTAAATTATAATCAATTTTTTTCTTAATTGATTTATTGTCAGGAATCAAATAGTTTTCATCTAAAAATTTTGATGTGCAGTATATGATTAATGAATATACAATGATACACAAAGACAAATTCTCCTTAATAGATTGAGATATATGTTAGTTTGTCGAAAATAAGGGGGATAAGAAGTAATCAAGAATGCTCCTATTGACTGTACTTAAAGGATAGGTTCTACTACATACGCGAATCTTGATAGGCCAATCGATTCTAAAAGAATTATTCTTGATAAAAGGAGAGGAGCAAAGGATCTCAATAATCATATAAGGAGGCAATGTGCTCTTGTAAAGCCGACGACATAACACTTCATGAAACCTTATGATAGGGATGACTACTTGAAAATAATGAAGTCATGAGATCTCAATAAGTTATGTTGTATTGTGTACCAAGACAACGTATATTTTGGCGACATTATATTTGATACAATATGACACAATATTTAATGTCATGCTTTTCATCTTGATGTTGTCACTTGATAAAATTGTTATGAAAATATCCTATAGATTCAAAATGCATGAAGCATATGCAAATTTTTGGAAAACCTTTGTTGAATTCTCACGTGGATTAAATCAATCAAAATCTTTTATCTTGTAATACATGTAGATAAAATAACATGAAGTGGAACCCTTGAAGAGTTTTCGAAAGGCAACATATTATTTGCTTAAAGAAGTTGAAGCGCGTAATAAATTCTAAAATAAATATTTAGATTTGTGATATTGATTTATTGACAAGATAACCATGCAGTTAGTTATCTTTTAATACATGATTCCAATTTTATTTGATTGAAACTTTCTGGTTGTCATTTCTATATTACCATAATTATTTTTATTAATGATGATTTGTGACAAATAATTATGTTATATTATTATGCTCTTATATAACGTTTACCTCATTGTTTAAAGTGTAGTTTTATGTATCAATACAACATAATTTTAACTTTTGAAGCAAACTGTCAAAAAAAAAAAACAGTGACAACCAGGTTGTGTTGAATGAAAAAATGGTACTTGAAGAAGAATGTGTAGATTTAATTGATGTATCTTATATGTTGGTAAGTAAGATACCAAACTTTCAATATAGATTTTAGAGTTAATCTAAAATTTGTCAAAGGATATTTTTTGTTTTTGCTTATCTGAGTTGGGATAACTAACCTGCACTATTAAGGATGTGCTCAACACTGATGCTTATATAGCAGTAATAGAAATATGAAAAACATCTAATATGAGTTGATAACCCTGCGAGTTCAGCAACCCTCATTGATAGCCGCAGACCTGATATTAATATACATATGTCTGTTCAGTTCTAAAGTTTAAAAGTTCAAAAATAGGGTTTAGCAAAGGAGTTTTAAGTTATTTGTAATGGTGGTTGACTGTACCTTTCGAATTCTAGGATTTAGCTGGGGGATTTATGCGGTCCTGCTTTTCATGTGTATGCATAAGTTTCTCGAGATTATTGATTTTAAGATAACATATGTAAGAAGGAATCAATTGCGGATGATGAAATGATAAAAGAAAACCTTACAAATTCCTGCTGCATTGTTGTAAGTATTCCGGTTCAACATTTCTATTTACTTCTTTTATTGATTTCTATTTTTCAATTTCTATTACATTGGGAGGACATTGAAAATAACTTCTTATTATTGTGTGAGAGATTCACATATATTCACTACACTCTAAGCCTTAATTATTCTTACTTTGCTCATTTTTATTTATTCATTATTTGATTTAACACATTCCGCAAAGATATATTGAAAAGACAATTATGTTAATGATGAAATTTTGTTCACTACATTTACTTTTGCTACTTAGTTGTTAATGTGATGTGAATTATTATGTTCCTTTTTGAGTAATTTTTTTTATCTTAAAAAAGTTTTCTATTTAATAATATAAGAACATACAATAATTTATTTATATACATTTATTGTTCATTAAGGTAATATACACACGCAAAACAAGTACACTTAAGTATGTAATGATGGTGATGGTTAGTCATATATAATGTTGAAATGAAGATAATTATAAGTAGTGATGAGTGAATGTAATAATGATTGATGGTGATAATTGCAAGTGATGACTAATCGTAATGACAATTGATTTTGGTGATTGATGTAGTGATAATTGTGGTTGGGCTGATCATGAATATTGTGGATGGTGAATTATGATGATTGAGGTAGTAGTAGTTCTGGTTGTAATACTGGTTGAGATGAGAAGATGAAGTAGTGGTGAATTGTCCTCTTTGTAGAAATTCTTAAATAGATATCCTAATAATATTAAGATTTTGTTGTAGATTTTAATTATTTATATTCATTAAGTGTTTTTTATGTCATTAAAAATAAATGTCCTTAATAATTAAGATATAAATGATTATGATTTGTACCTTGAAAACAAAAGGACGTAATGAAAAAGACCTAAAACAAAAGGACTTTTAGATTTCATGAAATTCTTTTTTTTTCAAGGTCCAAAGAATAATAAATTTATATCTTAAGTATAAAGTGCGTTTATTTTTCTTATTTCACAACCACTTAATGACCCAAATGATAAAAATCTATAACAAAATCTTAATATTATTAAAATATCTTTTTAATAATTTCTACAAAGATCACAATTCACGGCTATTCCATCTTCTCATCTCAATCACTATTGCAACCACAACTACTACCACCATAATCACCATCACCTACCATCCGCAACATCCATAATCAACCCAAACACAATTATAACACTATCACAAATCACCAAAATCAATTGTCATTACCATTAGCTATCACTTGCAATTATCAACATAAACCATTATTACATCCATTTATTACTATCAGTAGTTACTTATATTAATCAACATTTATATAACTAACCATCACTATTATCACCTTGTTAAGTGTATGTGCTCTGCACGTGTATATTGCGTTAGTGAATTATAAACATTCAATGTAGATTTTGTTGTTTTAGCTCAAATAAACAAAAACAGAAAACATCATTTGACGAATCTTAGATTAACTTCAAAATCTACATTGAATGTTTGGTATCTATGTTGCTTAAAAATAAATACATCATTGGTTCTGCACATTCTTCTACGAGTACCATTCTTTCATTTAACATAACCTAATTATTGTTTTGAAAATTCTCTTCAAAGGTAAAATTTTATTGGTATTGATTCATGAAAAAACACTTTAGACAACAAGGTAAAGAATAAAAGAATTACTATATATAAGAGCATAATATATAGCATAACTATTTGCCACAAAATATCATTAGCGAACATAATTATGGTAAAATGAAATGATAACTAGAAAGTTTCAAAAAGATAACATTGAAGTCATCTATTAAAAGGCTAACAACAAGTTATTGTAACATCTTGCAAATAGAAGTAACTAGGAAGAAGTTAAGAATTGGATATAGTAATTTTTGAAAAAAAATTAAAATTGGGAAATTTGTTTAAGTTAAGTTAGGAATGAGATTTTGGTCAACTTCAAATGACTATTACTCCTAGATCAGGATGAGTTAGGTGTATTTTCATAAACTTTAGAAAATCTCAATGAATTATCTTTCGAATGCCGCCAATTTTGCGTGATTTCGCATTCGTATGAGGAGATATGCCCAATAGAAATTGGGTTGCTCGAATAAGGAAAATCCAATCCAGATTTTGGAAGGGTAGTTTGGTATTTTCCATAGAAAACTTAATTAATTCACTTTTAGGAGTTTAATTGGGGTATATAAGAATTTGATCAATTTAGAAAAATTGAAATTCACACTAGGGCTTGGAGAAAAAAGAAAGAGGAGAAAAGAGAAGGATGTTCAAGATTCGTCAAGAACATTCAAGAATCGATTGTAAATTTTGTTTAGAGGTGATCCATCCAAGGTATGTGATATCACATAATGTTGAGTTAATTCACCCACGCGCCAATCATGATTCAATTTAGTGAAGTATGTTTGATATGAAAGTAAATCCTTTGAGTTCTTGATGAAATTTGTTTGAATTCTTGTGGATTGTGTTGTGGAAGTTTCTTGAGATTTTATTCATGTTTTTGGGTGTAATTTTGAGTTGAATCAGATATATATAGAGGTTATAAATGATTCTAAATGTTTTACGTAAGAGCTATGTGAAATTACAGGGTTTAGAGATGAAAAACGGAGAAGAAAAGTTGAGGAACACAGGGGAAGGATCTTGGGGTATTCTTCCCCTCGAAGCCCCAAAAAGGGGCTTCTGAACTTGACCTCAAGGGTGTCGCACCAGCCAAAGCACCTCAGGGATACCACTTCCTCCCATTCTTCCCCATCTTTCCTCACTAGTTCCTTAACAATGTACCTATATTTCCTAGGTTATTCCAACACTCTTAGGTACATCTAAACATCATAAAATCATCCGTAAACATGATATGATGAACCTTGAATCTATCATTCAATTTAAGGATAGTTAAGATTCAAGTCTATAAGTTAAATAAGCAAGTCAAGATAAGTTTGTAATGTTTTCAAGGGTCTTTCACAAATGTTTTGAGACTTAAGTTCAAGTTAAACAAAGAGTAAAGAGTTGATTTCATTTCTCAACAAGATATAATGGAACTAAGTATTCTCAAGAGTTTAAAATGTTTTCACATTTGATCAAGAAAAGGGAACATGGATCCCAAGAGAGATTTTAAGCTAAATTTTGAGTAATTATCTCAAATCGAAGAAAAAGTTTTTTTTTTGAAAAATATGTGAGCTAAGTATATTTTGGGAGTAAAATTGAGCATCGATATGAGGATGCGAGTTCAGATAACTCAAGCCTATGTAACCATGTAGCCACCATGGGTAGTAAATGATCATACTTCATAGATGAATCCTTAGGTGCTTTTTAGCATAGACTAGTGGATACACTTAGTTAAGGTGTCTTATATGATAGCAAAGTATAGGAAAGTTTTGACAACGAGGGCTAGACGTTGTATCACCACTTAGTCTCATGGTGGGATTGTCCCTAAGAGAAACTCCCACATAAACTATATTATTTTATTAGATGAGTAAAGTTGAGCTTGCTATTGCATTTTCTTTAAGGAACTAAGTTGCTTTGTACTGTTCTATAAATATTTCCGTATATTGCATGTGTTTTATTGCTTGTACTGTTCTATAAATATTTCTGTATATTGCATGTGTTTTATTGCTTACATTGAGTTAACTTATTCATGAGTTGAGTAAAGCCAAAGTAAGTGTTTCTTTTAGATTTTTCAAACCTATGTTATGCTTAGAATTCCAACTCTCATACTCGTACATTCAATGTAGTGATGCTTGTTAATCTGCATTATCTTATGATATAGGCGCAGGTAACCAGGATCAACACCTAGCGCCTCGTTCATCCAGTTGAGCACTCAGAGTCAGTTGGTGAGCCTCCTTGCATTCTGGAGGACAATTTTTACTTTGATTTTAGTATCTCAATGTTAAGATGATCAGGGGTCTTGTCCCGACATCTTTCTTCGTTTTTAGAGGTTACATAGACAAATAGTTATAGTTCCTTAGTGTTATTCATTTGAGTTGTAAATGTTTAAGACTTGTGCTGCCTTTTTGGCTAAGATATTATTTCATTAAGTTATTTAATGAGTTCTATTTCTTGTGATTTTGTCTTCCTCTGAGTAAGTAATCAAGGCCAAGGTTTTTTTTTTGAACCAATAATGGTTCTCGAGTTCCAGTCTTATCAAGGTATAGAGTCAGGATGTGACAAACTTGGTATCAGAGCCCACAGTTCAAGAGTACTAGGGTATATATGAAGTCATTTCTGTAGAGTCCTAGTTTCAGTGAGTCGCTCCACATCTATAATTAGGAGGCTGCGACATTTAGAAAATTCCTTGACTTCTTTACACTCATTTCATGCGATAGAGTTCATGTCGATACATTTTCTTTCTAAATCGTGTTTGTACGTAAATGATTGTGCGTTGGACTATTTTTATGAGTTCTTACATGGGGTGTTTCTTTCCCCGTGAGCTAAGAAAAATCGAGAGATGGTTGCTCACATGAGGAGCAGGATGAGTTTATTCATTTTTGGGTGGAATCCTTTATCAAGTAAGGAAACTAAGGCAACCATGCTAATAGGTGACATGTGCAAAACAAGGCTTATGACCCATGTGCAAAAAGTTTAGAATGAAAAACTGAGGGATAGAGAAGAGTTTAAGAATAAGAGGTCAAAGACATCAGGGAATGATTGGGAAGCAAAAACGAAATTTGAATAATCTTGTTTTGAACACAAGAAAAAGAGACATACTTCATCATTTGCTAGTTCACCTGCACCAAAGAAACAAATGAAAGTACAATAGTCATAATTCAAAATACTTCATACCTAAATCATCGCAATCTCAAGGTACTGTTTCACAATGAGGTAATGTGACTTCTACATTTTCTAAATGTGGTAGGAAACACTCAAGGATATGTCATGATTAATCAATTGGTTGCTTCAAGTGTTGCCAGAAGGGTTACTTAATAAAAGAGTGTCCTAAGAAGCAGCAAGTTAATGGGAATCAGAGCCCAATCTTCATCAGTTGTTCCACGATACAGGGCTTCACCTAGACAAACTACTTACAATACTGTCGTAGGAAAAAACCATCTTTATGTGATCACTAGTCGCTGAGTGCAAGAGTACTTTCCAGACGTTGTTACTGGTATGATTAAAGTCTTTACTCTTAATGTTTATTCTTTGCTAGACCCGAGCAAGTTTATCTTTCGTGAATCCTTATGTTGCAAATATCTTTGATGTTCTTCTTGAGAAACTATTTGAACCCTTTTGTGTTTCTACACATGTTGGGGAGTCTATTCTAATTGAGCGAGTATATTGTGATTGTGTTATTTCCATCAATCACAAGGACACCATGGTTGATTTAATTCAGTAATACATGGTAGACTTTGATGTCATTCTAGGTTTTGATTGACTTTATGCTAATTATGCCTTCATTGATCGTAGAATTTGAGTTGTCAACTTTCAGCTTCCAAGTAAGCTAGTCTTAGAGTGGGAAAAAAAATTAGCAATGCCTAAGGGTCGTTTTATTTCGTATTTAAGGCAATAAATTTAGTTTCCAAGGGGTGTGTCTATCACTTAGTCCGACTTAATGACTCTAGTATTGGGATACCTTCTATTTAGTCAGTTCCACTAGTAAAAGAGTTTCCAGAATTCTTTCTAGATGATCTACTCGTAGTCACTTCTGAGAGAAAAATAGACTTTGGCATAGATATTATTCTAGATACTCATCCTATCTCTTTTTCGCCATGTAACATGGCACCAACATAGTTGAAAGAGCTTAAAAAACAATCGAAGATCTCCCAGATAAAGGTTTCATTCGACCAAGTGTCTCATCTTGAGGTGCTCCGATCTTATTTATGAGAAATAAAAAAGGTTCCCTTATGATGTGTATATATTATCCCAGTTGAACAAGGTTACAATCAATAATAAGTATCTTCTTCCGAGAATTGATAATCTTTTCGATCTGCTTGAGGATTCTACTTGTTTATCTAAGATAGACCTCAGATCAAGCTAGTATTAGATAAGAGTAAGGGAATGTGATATTCCAAAGACAGCTTTTAGAACCCGTTATGATCATTATGAGTTTCTAGTCATGCCCTTTGGTTTGACTAATGCGCTTGCAACATTCATGGATATTATGAATAGAGTACTCAAGCTTTATTTAACCACGTTTGTATCGTGTTCATTGATGACATACTAATCTATCGAGGAATGAAGAAGGTCATGCTAGCCATGTCAAAGTAGTTCTTCAGCCTTTGAAGGATAATGAATTTTATATGCTATGTTTTCGAAATGCAAGTTTTGGCTTGAGTTGGTAGCATTCTTAGGACACATTATGTCTATAGAGGGAATTAAAGTTGATACCCAAAAGATAGAGGCAGTGCAAAACTGGAAAAGAACCATATCTCTAACTGATATTAGGAGTTTCTTGGGTTTAGATGGATATTATAGAAGGTTCGTAAAGGGGTTCTCATATATTTCATCCCCTTTGACCAAGTTAACTTAGAAAATAGTGAAGTTTCAAAGGTCTGAAGCTTTTGGAAAAAGTTTTCATGAATTGAAAAAGAAGTTGACTACTGCTCTAGTGTTGACCTTACTAGAAGGTACTCAAGGTTTTGTTGTGTTATGTGATGCATCTATAGCTGGTTTGGGTTGGGTATTAATGCAGAATGGAAAGGTTATAGCTTATACCTCCAGACACTTAAACTTCATTAGAAGAATTACCGATACCATGACATAGAGTTGGTTGCTGCAGTATTTGCTTTTACAAATATGGTGTCATTCGTTATATGGTGTTCATGTGGATGTATTAACTGATCACAAGAGTCTTCAATATGTGTTTACTTAGAAAGAACCTAATCTTAGACAAATGAGGTGGTTAGAATTACTCAAGGATTATGACATGAGTATTTTTTACCACCCAGGTAAGGCAAATGTTGTTGTTGATCCTTGAGCATGTTGTCTATGAGTAGTACCACCCACTTTGGGGAAGATAAGAAAGAACTAGCAAAGGATGTGCACGGACTTGCAGGCCCGGGATTTCGCCTAATGAATTCCATAAAGGGAGGAGTAGTGCTGACTAATAGGGATGAATCATCATTACTGTCAAAAGTAAAAGTGAAGCTATATCAAGACCTATTTTTTCTTTAGTGGAATGAAAATGTTCATAAGCAAAAAGTAATGGCTTTTGAACAAGGGGGAGATGGTGTATTCAGATATCAAGATAGATTGTGTGTACCAAGGGTGAATGAACTCCAATAAAGAATCATGGGGGAAGCTAATACCTCTAGATATTTCGTTCGTCTGGTTCCATGAAGATGTATGGTGACTTGGAGAGAGGTGCATTGGTGGAGTATCATGATGTAGGGCATTGCAGAGTTTGTAGCCAAGTATCTGAATTGCCATCAAGTTAAAGTAGAGCACCAAAGGCCCAGTGGTTTTGTATTAAACTTCTGGAATGGAAGTGAGAGATGATTAATATAGATTTCATCACAAGTTTATCTAGGTCTCGCAGGCAACTTGATTTTATTTGGGTGATTGTCAATAGAATGTTGAAATCAGCCCACTTTTTGCCGGTAAAGACTACCATTCATCAGAGGATTATGCTAGGTTATATATTGAAGATTGTTAGACATTATGGGGTTCCGATCTGCATAGGTGAACAATTTACTGCACAATTTTGAAAGTCATTCCAAAAAGGCTTGAAATCAAAAGTGAACTTAAGTATTGCCTTTCATCCTTAGACGGATGGACAAGAAGAGCGCACTATTTAGAACTTAGAGGATATGTTGAGAGGTTGTGTGATTGATTTCAAAGGTAATTGGGATGATCACTAACCTCTTATCGAGTTCACCTACAATAATAGTTACCATTCCGACATCCAAATGGCTCCTTATGAATCTCTTTATGGGAGAAGATGCACATTTCCTAATGGATGGTTTGAAGTTGGTAAACCAGGGTTTATAGGACCATATTTAGTTCATCAATCTATGGATAAAGTTAAAATGATTTAAAAGAGGTTGAAAATGGCGCAGAGTCATTTGAAATCCTACACTAATGTTAGGAGAAGGGAGTGAGAGGTTGGGTGTAGTTAAAGGTTTCACCCAATAAGGGTGTTAAGAGATTATTCAAGAAGGGGAAGCTAAGTCCCCAGTATATTGACCCTTACAGAATATCTAAGAGGGTTAGTAAGGTAGCTTATGAGTTAGAGCTACCGTAAGAGTTAGCTACGATTCAACCAATATTTTACATCTCCATGCTGAAGAAGTGCATAGGTGATCCTTTATTGATCATACAAACGGAAGACATTGGGATCAATGATAGCTTATCTTAGAAGAGTTCCCGGTTCTGATTTTAGATTTCCAAGATTGCAAGTTGAGGAAAAAAGAGGTAGCATTAGTCAAAGTCCTTTGGATGAACCAATTTATTGAGGAAGCTTCTTAGGAAACCGAGAAAGATATGAAGAAGAGATATCCACACTTTTTGAATCCGAAGAAATTCCAAATTAAGGTACTAATCATTTACTTGGTATTTATTATATGTTTGTATGTTGTTCTTTCATTTGATTGTTGGGTGTTTGAACTGAACGACTGATCTTACACCCTTAGCCTAGTATGAGTAATCTCAATCGAGGACAAATGTTCTCAAAGGGGAGATATTATAACATCTGACAAATTGAAGTACCTAGGAAGAAGTTAAGCATTAAATATAGTGATGTTTGGAAATAATGAAAATCTAAGTAAAGTTAACTCCAAATGACGATAACTCCAAATAAAGATGAGTTTGGTGTAGGAAATATCATTGAATTATCTTTCTAACAGCGCCGAGTCTGCGCAATTTTGAGTTTGTATGAGGTAGATATTCCCATTAGAAGTTGGGTTATTTGAATAAGGAAAGTCCAATATGAATTTTGGAAGGGTATTTTGGTCTTTTTCCATACTCAACTTAATTAATTTGTTTTTAGGAGTTTAATTGGGGTATATTGATGTGTCCGCAATTTGGACTCATTTAGGGCTTTATTTTAATAGATTTAGTGTCCTCAAATACATATTTTGTGTCAATAACTAATGTAAGTCCTTGATTTTCAAGTATTTAGATTTAGGAACAAAACATGGAGACTAATGAGAAAAATGGAACAAGACAGCTGAAAGAACGAAGAAAAGAAGGTCTGAGGATCGCCTAAATCATTCGGCGAGTTGTTGAATAGACATCATCTTGCTTAGTGTTTCAGTGTGCCAAGCCCCGAAGGAGAAAATCAAGTTAGCAATAAAAAGGAGCAGTTGGCTAGTCGCCAAGCGGCTCCGTGACCCAGTAATATATCTCCCAAAGTTACAGAATCTGAAGATGCTGAATGACAAAAGCAAAAAGGTGATGGAATGGACCAAAGGGTGGATCACCGAATGGATCGGTGATAATGACTTATTGCATCGAGTGGACCTTCGCAGAACACTTTTTAAAAAATATAAATACATTTTAAGATTCTTAGTTTAGGATCTATCATTCAATATCAGAGTTTTTAGAAGAGAAGTTTCAATTTTTAACTAAGAGTATTCAGATAATATTTTCTTAGCTTTGAATATTTGAAGATTTCCATTTCTGAGAAATTAAAAGTGGGTATTGAGGATTCTTCATCTTGGACCTTTGTAAAGAAAATTTTAATCTTACCTAGTTGATGGAAACAGAATTTGGTACTTACTTCTACCTTTTTATGATGTTTAGCTAAAACCCCAATTGTTGGGATGTGATTATGGGTTTATTTAGTTGTTGGGTATTGCTAATTGATTTCATTCAGTAATTGTGGCTTAATCTAAAGGGTTGTAGTTGCAAATGCAACTCTACCTTTGCGTTTTTGGCTTGCTCGAGATAGAAGTTTTAAAACCAAGATTACTGATTTGATGGTCTGGGGGTATTAGGTTGCCGTGGGTTCAGCTCGAGAGATTGAATCCTAAACACTTTTCCACACATTCAGCTCGAGAGACTAAATGAACTAAAGCGAAGGCGGTTCTTAATTTCTAGTTATTGGTGTTTGAGAAAACCAATTTGATTTGGGGTAAATTGTTTTCGAGAAAGTTTACCCCACTAAAGTGTAGCATTTACTGATTTATAATTATTTACTATTAATTTTAATTACCTAGTTTTCTAACTTTTCTCATAATACAATCACATCCCAAGAACCTATCTCTATATTAGCTAATTTTGTGTTATTTGTTGTTGTAGATGTTAATTATAACCAAACCCCCTGATATTTGACACATATATCACCCCAAACTTGAACTGTCATTTTAATCGTGAATGTTATTACCTATGATTGACCTGATCATATTCATGCTTATCTATTGATTCTTAAATACGTACAACTACCTATAGGATTCGACCTCAATTCGCTTAGTTGGGTTATATTACTATCTAACGATCGTTGACACTTAGTATTAGATTAAGTGTCCTGATTCGTGATATCATATAGTTAGAATTGGAACAAATATAGAAAAATAATAATTAACGTTAGGGCTTGGAGAAACGAAAAAAGAGGAGAAAAGAAAAAGACATTTAAGATTCGTCAAGAACATTCTATAATCGCATGTGGATTTAGTCAAGGGATGATCCTTACGAGGTATGTGAATCACATAGTGTTGGGTTTGTTCACCCACGCACCAATCATGATTCAATTAAGCAAAGTATGTTACATATGAAAGTAAATTCTTTGAGTTCTTAATGAAATTCGTTTGAATTTCTGTGAATTGTGTTGTTGAAGTTTCCTCAGATTTGTTTTATATTTTCGGGTGTAATTTTGAGTTGAATATGATATATATTGATGGTATAAATGAGATATATTGAGGGTATAAATTATTCTAAGTGTTTAGGGAAAGAACTAAGTGAAATTAAAGGGTTTAAAGATGAAAAAAAGAGAAGAAAAGTCGAGAAACACCAGGGGAGGGTCTTTGGGTGTCGAGCCCCTCATAGACCCTAAGTGTTTATGCCAATTTTCATTTTATTTAGTTTAAAAATAATACTTTTCCCCTTTTTAACAACACTTTAAGTTCAACTTGTCAAATGATATGTTTAAAAAGAAAAGATTAAAAAATATTTTGAATAGTTGATATATTTTTAATTTCGGACCATAAATTTTAAGTCTTATTTTATTTTCAAAACCCTATGTTAAATTAAAATAGAATAAACAAATAAAATAGAAAAATAGATAAAAATAATCCATACATACATATATATATATATATATATATATATATATAATATATATATATATATATATATATATATATATATATATATATAGGCTCAAAAGTACAAAAATGCATCATTAGGTTAGTGCAAGAACCTCTTCATCTTCTCCACCAAACCTCGTCATCTCCTTTTTTTTCCCCAACCAGATCTTCATCTCCTTTCTACCTATTGTACAATTGTTTTTTCTTAATCGTTGAAAGAAACAATTTGATCTGTTCAAGAAGTTTTCTACATTTGATGTGGAGTATCATCAGATTTAATTTTAAAGTTCTCGATCTTTGCAAGTCAGCTCAAATACCATGTCGCGTTGATGTCTTCATCGTCTCTGTAGCTCTGATAATTAAGCTTTTATAGAAGCAATATCACAGTTCGGGGAGATACAAAAATATACAATGTGTTACTCTATATATATTCCTATGATTTTTGAAATGAGTTCTCTCGAGGTTTTATTAATTTTTCGTATGGTTAACACAAGTTACAAGATCCTAGGTTTTGAGTTTCAGCTGAAGAAGGTGCAACTATTAATCAAATTTGTAAGACACCTATTTTGTGTTTCTTTATGTCTTCAGTATTATTATTTTTTCTAAATAAAGTCTTTGTACATTTATGTCCTATATGTGCAATTTTATTTTCTAAAAATAATAATAAACTTATGCCCTTTTGTTTGTGAAATTTTATATTTTAAATATCATATGAAAGTAGAGATAAATATTAGATTTAAAAGAAAAATGATTATCAACTTCTTCACTTCCTAAGTTTCTGGGTTTATAGGTAGCACTACTTCCTCCACTTCATCATAATCGTTCTCCAAAAAGCAAAAAAAATAGAAAAAGAAACTGCCTTTCGGGTTTTTTGCTCCAATATAATTTCAGGACAACCACTATATATGTGGAAAAACAACGAAAAAGTTTTATCTTTGCAAAGTAAAATTGAATTTTTGAACTTGAAAAAGAAGACGATGCTTCTATCGGTCCCACTATTTTTATGTTTGGACAAAATTAAACAAATAGTTATATGCTACAAAAGATTTATTCATTGATTATTTGTGTCACCTACATTGATATTGCTTTACTATTGTGTCCAACAATCAATCAGAAGATAAAAAAAAAGTCAGTTATAAGCTTATGAATTAGAAACACTCTAATTACTGTATATATTACATTTTATGTGATGTACATATTTACTACTGGTGTGTGACACATACTATTGAAGCATAACAATGGGGGGGGGGGGTGGAAGCGGAATTGTAAGAAGTTGTAAGAAGTAATAGAGAGAAGATGTTTTGAAGAGGCTTGTTTTATTTATGAAGACAAATGCCTCTTATATAAACATACTTAATGACCTTTCATGCTTGCTAAAAGATGATTGGTCTTTTCTATTTACACAGTTACTTGACTCTTACTATTTACACAGTAACTTGACTCTTACTATTCATGATTACTATTCATGAATGGGACACTAACACTATTTACGATAAATTACGAATACTTACAATATTGGGTACAAACTATAGAAGACATAGATCTACATGAAAAACTACTAATTGAAAATTTATTTGGTTATTTAAGAACTCGAGAAGATGAATATCTAGAATATATTATAACCAATGCTAATGAAATACAACGATTAGATCAACTTAAAAGAGAATATTGTAGAAAGACATTTTATGAAGAATAATATAACACCAAGCAAAGAAACTAAAATAACAAAAACTAAGATAGACAAAAAAGTACGAAAAATATGGAAAAAAATAAAATCCTTATATATAGAATATCAATTATCACAACTAGTCAAAACAGATAACGATAAAAATGATCATTTGATAAATATAATTTCAAAAACAGAATACAAATATGTTTGCTATTTGAAAAAACAGTATGAACGAAGAAAAATATAAACAACAATTAATAGAAAAAATAATGGAAAAAATAACTGAAAAAGAACAAGAATTACAACATAGAAAAAGAAGGTTAGAAGAAAATATATTAGCAGGAGTATGTAATAAATCAATACTAGCACAAAGAAAAGCTATATTTATGTTAGAATTAGAATTAGATTGTCTTGAATATGAATTACAACATAATATAATACATAGATTATAATGAACAAAGAGGAATTTGCAGTAGACGAAAAGACATATGAAAACCAAGACGGAATGATAATAAAAATAGTATTTTCAAATTTAGGAAGAAGATACAAGAAAATAGGGAATAACTTATATTTAATGCTAGAAAATGAAACAACAAAATTAGAAGATAGTTTAACAGCTATGGTAAGAATAACAAAAGAAAATGAAGAAATAGATAAATCAAGAGAAATTGAAAAAATAAAAACGCAAGCAAAGCAAGAAGTACAACAATTAGAAGAAATAAAAAATACAAGAATAAGTGAATTAGAAAAAGAATTAGTCAGATTAAAATTACTATATGAAAATAAACAAAAATAAAAAGAAAAAGATAAAGAGCTTGAATTAACAAATGAAATAAAAGAAATGGAACAAAAACTAAATGAAGATCTAAATGAAGATATTGAAGTAAATGAAATAGATGAAAATGAAAATGACCAACAATCAGAAATAAGCGATATAAGTGAAACATATACAGAAATTTTAGAACAGATAAATAAACCGAAAAAATTAGAAATAAATACAGGAGATATGAATAAACCTAGTACGTCAGGAGTAAAAACCCAAGATAATAGTCCCATAAATAGTCCTAGAAATAGTCCAAGGAGGACACCACCAACTTATTATACAGAAAGTTATCAACAATCAGATAGAGATAATGCAATATGGAACAGTAGATTAAATAAAAATTGGATACCAAAACCAATAAGTGAACAATATAATTTCTTAGATTTAGATTGTGTCACAGACATAAATAAAGCAATATTACTATGGACAGGAAATATATCTAAACAATTAATAGATAATAAAATAGACACAACAAAAACACCAAGATATATAGAAAGAACATTCGTAGGAACAACAAAATTATGAAAATTATAGAAAAAATAAAACTAAATATAAATATAAACAACCAAGACGAAGGTATTATGTAAAAAACTATAAAATAAAAAGACCATACAGACCAAAAAGAAAGATATCCCAATGTACTTGTTATAATTGCGGAAAGATAGAACACATAGCTAAAGACTGTAAATTACCTAAAATTCCAAAAAGAAAAACAAATAACAGAATTAATCATAGACAATGAAAAATATATGCAAATAGAGTACATAGATTATCAATTAAGTGAAAATGATAGTATATATGAAGTATCAGATATAGAAACTGAAAATGAAGAAGAAAATATTAATCTAGATAATAATGAAACAGATGAAGAAATATAATGTCTGAAAATGAAATAAAAATAATATCCAAGGAAGATTACCAAGATGAAGAATCATCAGAACAAAAAATTATATTTGATAATACGATATTTGAACAAATAAAAGGAAAAAAATTAGTTTTAAGTGCTGAAAAGGTACTTGAAATACCTATTTTAAGAAATTGATTTAAGAAACAAAAAGAAGAATACTATGTAGTTAGTCAGAAAGAACATATCATAGATTGCAGATATACAAGAGGAAAAGCATATATACCTATAATAAATAAAAGAACGATAAACAAAGAAATACAAGATATAAAAGCTAAAGCACCAATAAAATATGTACATTTAGGAGGAACAGAAATATTAGTAAAAGCTTGTTTTAGAGAAGGAATAGATACACCTATAGAAATATATTTAGCAGATGATAGAATTGTACACCCTATAGAAAAAAGCATAATTAGTGCAGTAAAAGGAAACTTGATATATCAAAAATTTAAATTTACAATAAGTGCTAATTATACAGTACCATTAACATATAAAAATATAGATAAATCATTAGTTTTATATTGGAAAATGTCTGGAATAGAACTAGCACCAGGTAGCAAATTATTTACAGCAAGATGTAAAAACCTATATATATTAACAACAAAGCATAAAATAACAGCAAGAAATAAAATTAATAAAATAAAAATAGAAAACCCTTTTGAAAAAATAATTACTGTAATAGACAATAATGACTATAGCTATAAAGAAATTGATATAGAAAAAGATTTAGAAATTGTAAAAGAAAGACTAAGCACTTCAAGCGTACCAAATACATTAACAAGAGCTACCTCATCAAGAATGAGTATATCTAAAAGAAACTATGAAATCCCACAAAACTTATTAGATAACGAAGAAATAACACCATATCATTATTTCATAACAGGAATAATAGACCAAAGAAAGTATAAAATCCTAATAAATACAGGACAAGAAGAAAATTATATAACAAGAGAGTTAGTATTAGAAGAAGAAATTATAATAACAGGACACACATGCCCTGGATTACCTAGTGAGATAGTAAGCACGAATGAAGAAACAACAGAAAAAGAAATAATTATAGGAGGAATACCCTTAGTAATACCATTTAAAATATATCAAGGAAACCATAATATTACATTAGGAATAAAATGGTTAGAAAAAGTTAAACCATACAACATAGAAAATGAACAATTAACAATAACTTGTCAAAATAAGAAAATAATTATAAAAAGAACAAAATGATTAATGAAAATATTTATACTTGCAAAAATTATTGTAGAAGGATATCACAACAGATATTATACCCCTATGATAGATACAGGAGCAGAAGCGAATATATGTAAATATAATTGCTTACCAGAAGATAAATGGGAAAAATTAAAAACACCAATGGTAGTAACAGGATTTAATAATGAAGGAAGTATGATTAAATATAAAGCAAAAAATATAAAAATACAAATATGGGATAAGATACTAACAATAGAAGAAATGTATAATTTTGAATTTACCACAAAAGATATGTTATTAGGAATGCCATTTCTAGATAAATTTTATCCACACATAATAACAAAAACACATTGGTGGTTCACCACACCATGCGGAAACAAAATAGGAGCAAAAAGAGTAAATAATAAACAACGGAAACCTACATTTTCATTTAGGTAGTTGTTTGATAACTCATTTAATATGGTAGCTAGTCCGATAGTTCTTTTATTTGCATAAAATTCTGGGATATCTACTTTTTGTATTTCTTCCTGGGTGTCTATCTTTTCAGGGATTATCATTTCCCTAGTCAGCCCAATTTTTATAACTTGTATTGTAGGTTTGACTTCGTCATACAATATCTCTACGTAGCTGCGTAGAACTTTATATAAAAAAGAGTACCTTTGGTTATTCTTTTATACTATAAAAAAGCTTTATATAGTTCTGGTATCTTGGATATCTCGTCTCCTGTTGTCGTATATACTGTATTTAATAGTCCATAGTTGTAGCAAGTTGCTACTAGGTTTGGATTAGTTCCTGGTTGTGCAATTAATTTATTATATTCTTGTAGGTGCTGGGTTACGTAGTCTTCATCAGGGTTTTTCGTATTTTTAGCTTTAGGGTTCTGGTTGAGAAAAGTCTGTACTTTGTATATATTTTCTATATACATTCTGGTAATGTGGTTATATGTTTGTTTTTCTGAATCTAGGCTGGCTTTGTAGGTATTTACTTGTGGTGGTATGAATATATCTTTTTGGGTACTTTGAGGAGTATATGGTTTTGAGAATAACTTATTTAAGTTTGTATTTGTGTATTTTACTTTAGTTTCCTCCTTTTTCGTAGGTTGTCCTGTTGTAGATGTGCTGGCTGTAGCTGCATTTAAACAAACTTTGTTATGGGTTTTTTGGAGTTTCCCAACTTCTCCTTCTAGCTCTGGCTGTTTTTCGTCTGCCGAACGACGTAGCTCCGCATGTTTATAGTCATGTTGCTCACTTGTAGATTCTACATTTTCTTCTAGCTTTTGAATTCTCAAGCCCATACTATCCACTTTTGTACAAAGTGTAGTTAGGGTTTTGAGTATGTTTTCCATAAGATTATCTTGTCCTGGCTGTGTAATTCTGTCTTGATAAATAGTCTGCAATCATATTTTTGTCAGTTTTTATTACCTCAATTGTAAATGTAAAATTTAATATGTTTAATACTAGTCTCCTTATTTCTTTTGTTGTAACTGAATCATCTAATTTTTTTGTTATCCACCATTTTACCTGTGTATTATCTGTTCTTACAATAAATTTATTGTAAACAATATATGGTTCAAATGCTAATAAACATTTATATAATGCGAATAATTCTTTTCTATTTATTTCCCATTTTATTTGTGCTTCTGTATAAGATCCCGAATAATACCTACAATGGTGTTCTATTTTTTCTTTTTCATATTTGTATTTTAAAACTCCTCCATAACTATGATCACTCGAATCTGTTTCAACAATATAAGTAAATGTTTTGTTTTCATCAGGAAAATATAATTTTGGTAGTTTTTTACATAAATTCTTAATATTTCTTATATGTTCTTTATCTTTATTGTCAAAATAATATTCTACATCTTTTTTAAGATTGTAATTTCTTTTTTGTATCTATATTTTCATCAATAGTAATTATTTTTTGTATTATATGAGTTTGCATTTTTATTCCATTTTTATCTATTTGTATTCCTAGAAATTCTATCTGTGATTTCATAATTTCTGCTTTCTTTTTGCTTAAGCTTATACCTGTATTTTTTACTATATGTATAAATTTTTCTAATAATCTTATATGTTCATCTTGTGTTCTGGAATATAACAATATATCATCTATGTATACGATACAGTTTTCTAACTGGTTAAAACAGTTATCCATAAAATGTTGGTATCTACCTGGTGCATTTTTATATCCAAAAGGTAAAACATTCCATTCATAGAAACCTTGCGGTACTGTGAATGCTGTTAATTGTTTAGATTCTTCTTCTAGTTTTAAGTGGTAAAATCCTGATTTACAGTCAAATTTGCTAAAATAATTATATCCTTGTATCTGTCTTATTTTTAGTATCTTGTTTGGTATTGGATAATTGTATGTTTTAGTTTTGGCATTTAGATTTCGATAATCTATGACCATTCTTCTTTTACCTCTTTTTTGTTCACTATGTTTTATAACTATAAATGCTGGACTTGTATGTTTACTATTGCTTTTTTGTATGTAATTATTTTCTAATAATTCATCTATATGTATTTTAAATTCTTTTAAATCATCAAAGTTATATTTTAATGGTTTCTGTGTTATTATGCTATTTTCATCTATTAATTCAATTTTTACTTTTGTTTTATGTTTTTCCCATCCTTGTAATGGATCTTCACTATATAATTGTTCTAGTTGTTCATTAATTAATTTAATTTTGTCTATAGCAAATATAATAATTTCTAATTGTGTTATTTGTTTATTATTTATATTTTCCATTTCTTGGTTTATCTTTTCACTTCCTTTTATCCATTCCATAGGTTTTCGTTGTTTATTATTTACTCTTTTTGCTCCTATTTTGTTTCCGCATGGTGTGGTGAACCACCAATGTGTTTTTGTTATTATATGTGGATAAAATTTATCTAGAAATGGCATTCCTAATAACATATCTTTTGTGGTAAATTCAAAATTATACATTTCTTCTATTGTTAGTATCTTATCTCATATTTATATTTTTATATTTACATATATTCGCTTCTGCTCCTGTATCTATCATAGGGGCATAATATCTGTTGTGATATCCTTCTACAATAATTTTTGCAAGTATAAATATTTTCATTAATCATTTTGTTCCCTCAATATTTTAGGAAAGAGAGGATGGATTGTGGTGAACACATGGTATGAAAGTCTATAAAGTGAAACTTGCTTCTTGAACTTGGTACGCAGAATTAGGATAGGAAAATGAACTTTGGATTTGAATGAACTAAACTAAAATCATATTATATGAATATTATGTGGGACAACTAAATTTTTTACTGAAACTAATACACATTTTTTTACGGGGCTTGGTATTTACAAGATCAACTTCTTCTTAACACCTTATCTTATATAAGTTTTTAGAAAAGTTATCGTGCCTTTAAATTTGAACATTTCCTGCGTTTTCATATATATTCTAGTTTTGATACTAGTTCTTTTTTTTTTTGGGTAAATTTGTTTTATTTCCGAACGGAATTACAAAATTTGAAAAGGAAATAAATCTAGAATAACGTTAGTTCATCAACTACAATATCTTACTTCATCCTAACTAAAGAACTCTATTGTGTGCGATTTCACGAAATAACAATTCATAGCCTTCTTTCCACACTTGCATTTAGAGTCCCTTTATGACAAACCTCTTGTATCATATGATAGTCTTGAATATCAGTGTTGACCCTCTAGCGCATGTTTGGAATACCCTCAAGTTTTTTCCCTTCCAAATGTGGTATACACATCTAACCGTTACCATTATAAACATTACTACATTTGGGATCTTTATTTTCTTTGTATTCATCCAAGAGAGTTAATGTTGCAAGTTTCCATAATTAAGGATAATATCTTTCATGGTCATCACCATCATAGCAACATAGTCATTCGAAATACAAGTATCTAATACTCTCCAAACTAGTAGCACATAAAGGAAATTCCAAAGTTATGTGAATCCCCATCTATCAAGTTTGTCCCTTGTAGCCAATCTTCCTAATGTTGCTACTTTAAATATAAAGAGCCATTTTGGTGCTGCCAAGTTTTTGCATACTTCATTGGACTCGAGGAAAAGGTCTTGATATTTCTCTATATAGCTTCTGAATGGTAAAGTTTTGCATAGAAAGATAGTGATCATAGTCGTAGCCTGTTGATCCAAAGTATTTATATGCTAGTGATGCTTCAATAGTTCAATTAATATTGGAAAGAGCAGTGAAATCTTATTAATAAATGACGTGAGTGACACTTTACAAATTGATGATTTATGATATTTTTATGTTTTTCCTTAGTTGTCAACCCTTGGTTCTTTTATATAACTATTTTTGTTAAAATAATGAATTTTATGTCTTATGGAAATTCTAAAATTACTTATAGTGTTTTGTCAATTAATGGACCAGGTGGATGTATCTTTAAGCAAACTAAACTTACAGGGAAAACTATTTAAGATACTCAACCATTGAATGAATTAAATAACCCCACTCTTGTTGTTCATACAGGTAATACTTTTTATTATATTGATTAGGATTAAATTATTTAGTTATTGGCCAAGTTGAACTTTTTACTAATCGATAAGTAATGTGATGTACACCTCTGGAACTCAACGCTATTTATATAATATGTGAAACTCATAATAAAAGATCATGATCATATGAATGATTAAAAAAAGAATAAGATGTTATTACCTCTTGTATATTCTCTTTGTTTTGTTAATGATTTTTTTGAATTAATTGTTTGTTTATATACAACAAAATAAAGCAAAACTTTTAGTTGTTTCAGTTTTCATACTTTTCTTCCATACGTGCAATATTTTTAGATTATAGTTGAAACTTTGACCTGACTTTAATTTTTTGTTCTTTATATGCTTCTGCTAGAATCAAGAATGGTCATGGAAATAGAGGTAAAGGTATTGAAAAAATGAAGAAGGCTATGAAAAGGTAGATGAAAATAGAGATCTCAATTGGTAAAGCAAGGCCAACTAAACCAGATAATTTCTCAAAATTTAATTTCGCTTAAGTGGAAGAAACTCATAAGAGAGGACAAAAACTGAGCACTTATTAGATGTCATGTAAGATTTCTATACTTCTTTTAAATTTGTTACATGGTTATAATTGTATTCAGTTCTTTTTATGAGATAATCCTATTATTCATGTATCTAATTTAAAAGAAAACCCAAAATTGACTCAAATTTACCCTTTATTTTTTTTTAAAAAAAACATTCCTTTAAACCCAATGCCCCGACCCAGTAACATTTTACATGGTTTTTTAAAGAAAAAATGACATTAAGGTTAAAAAATAAATGTGTGGTGACATAAGTCTTAAGTATTGGGTGTAGGTGACAATTATGTGATTAATGATTAAGGATTGTGGAGTTGCCCTCAACTTTATAAGTTGACAGCTTAGTCCACTAAATTAAATGAAGGATAAAAAGATAATTTCACAATACCTAATTTAACTAACTTTTGGAGGGGATTAAATGAGGGGTAAAATGGTAAATTGACTACACCAAACCTAATTTACCCAATTTTGGTGGGAAAATATCGAGCCAAAAGATGAAATAAAAGCTTTTTTCCCCCGCCTCCAGCCGTCGTATTCGTCCTCCGCTTCTTCTTCTGCTTTCGTCTTTGCTTGCCTGCTTTCCTTTGTTCCTGCTATCTTCATCTTCCTCTTCTTCTTCTTCTTCTTCTTCTTATTTTCGTACATTGCGGGTCTTTGCTGGTAGTGCTTGTGCTTTCTTCTTCTTGAACCAGCTTTTTACCTAATCTTTAAATGGTGAAACAAATTTCGTTTTGTTCGATTATAAATACTGCATAGGCGATATACACCATTGTTTTTGGTAAGTACAATTAATAGTTATTTAAAATCAAGTATTATCATCTGATCTGGGTACCTGCATTTTTTTTCAATAATATGCATTCGCGTTTCCAACATATTGTTATATATGTTGCAACAATTGACTATTATAACATATTATAGTCATATGTAGCAACATGTGATTTATTTTCACAACAGAACCGTCATATGTAGCAACATATGACTTACATCTCACAACAGCAAAGTCATATGTAGCAACATGTGATTTATTTTCACAACAGAACACTCATATGTAGCAACATATTAGTTAATCTCACAACAAAATAGTCATATGTTGCTACATATGATATAACTAAAAAATGTATCAACATGTTGATTTATTTTTCACAATAGAACAGTGCTACATATGACTTACATCTCGCAACAGAATAGTCATATGTTACTACATATGATATAACTAAAAAAGGTAGTAACATGTGATTTATTATTCACAACAGAACAGTCATATGTAGTAACATATGACTCACATCTTGCAAGAGAATAGTCATATGTTGCTACATATGATATAACTAAAAAATGTATCAACATGTTGATTTATTTTTCACAACAGAACAATCATATAAAGCAACATATGACTTACATCTCGCAACAAAATAGTCATATGTTGCTACATATAATATAACTAAAAAATGTAGCAATATATGATTTATTTTTCACAAAAGAACAGTCATATGTAGCAACATATGATTTACATCTCGCAACACAATAGTCATGTGTTGCTACATATGATATAACTAAAAAATGTAGCAGCATGTGATTTTTTTTCACAACAGAATAGTCATATGTAGCTACATATAACTTAAATCTTGCAACAAAATAGTCATATGTTGCTGCTTATGATATAACTAAAAAATGTAGCAACATGTGATTATTTTTCACAACAGAACACTCATATGTAGAAAAATATGACTTACATCTCGCAACAGAATAGTCATATGTTGCTACATATGATATAACTAAAAAATGTAGTAGCATGTGATTTATTTTTCACAACAGAACAATCATATCTAGCAACATATGACTTACATCTCGCAACAGAATAGTCATATGTTGCTACATATGATATAACTAAAAAATGTATCAACATGTTGATTTATTTTTCACAACTAAACAGTCATATGTAGCAACATATGACTTAAATATCGCAACAAAATAGTTATATGTTGCTGCACATGATATAACTAAAAAATGTAGCAACATGTGATTTATTTTTCACAATAGAACAATCATATGTAGAAACATATGACTCAAATATTGCCACAGAATAGTCATATGTTGCTACATATGCTTATTCTTCATAATTAGTAATTGTTTTTTTAATTATTTTCTTCATGTACAATGTCATTATTTTTTGGTATTGATTGTCGTGGTGAATAGGTCGAGAAGAAAAATCAATTCATATGGTGTTGGGAGGATAGTAAAAAACGAGGAGCTGGTTCAGTAGGGATGTATGTAAAAAGAAACATTTTGTATGATGAGTTCTTTAATTTAGTTGTGCAAAAGTCTGGATACAATTGTAAACCTCAAGATCATGTCATGAGTTACATTCTCCATTTTTTTCATAATGAGAAGGTTTTACCTTTTAGAATAACTGACCAATCTAGTTTGAGTGTTTATTTGGGAGCAACAGAAAAACCTACAATATTAAGAGTCTACATGGAAGACCACAAGATATGTTTAATGATTAATTTCATCCTACGGACTTGAATAATCCTGATGATGAAATTGGAATAGGTGAAGGTGAAAGTGAAGCTCAAGTTGAAGGGTCGGACCTGGAGAGCAAGTTTCCTCCCACACCTATAGTTGGTAGTAACAATCCATGTGCTTATCAAACATCACGTGTGAATAATGTTAGAGATGATGAAATAGGATTTTATAAGGGAATGACATTCAAGAACAAGCAAGAATTGGCAAATTCATTGAAAATTGCTTGCTTGAAAAAAGATTTTAGACTGAAAAAGGTGATCAATTCTCGTAATGTGTTTTCCTTTAAATGTTCATATCTGGATTGCAATTGGTGGCTGAGGTCTGTGAAATTTACAAGTAGTGACAGGTTTGCCATTAGAATCTATGAAAAGTAACATATGTGTTGTTCAAAGCATATTACAAGCCATAATCACCATGCCATGACAAAAGTCATAGGTAAGTACTTTGAATATAGGTTTCCCAATGGTAAAGGCACATCCACAAGAGACATGTCAAATCAACTCCGCACAGAATTGGGTCGTTAGGTAAGATATTGGAAGATTTATAAGGGCATGGAGCATGCTAATTCTAATGTTAGGGGAACACATAAGCACGAGTACGCAGTGCTTAATGCGTACCAGTGTATGCTTGAAGTTGAGAATCCAGGAAGCAAGACGACATTGTCGCTCGATGAAAATGGGAGGTTCCAGTACTTCTTTGTATCATATGCTTCTTGGATAATTGGTTTTCAAGAAATGATAAAAGTAATAGCCGTTGATGGTACATTTCTAAGGAGCAAGTATGGAGGAGTTCTACTATCGGCGGTGGCACAAGATGCCGAGAATCATATATTTCCAGTGGCTTTCTATGTGGTGGACAAGGAATGTGATGCCTCATATGAATATTTTTTTCAAAATATGAGATGCTTAGTAGATGATATTGATGAGTTGTACATTATCTCTGATAGGCATCCAAGTATTCAAAAAATGGTTTCGATAATCTACCCTGCTTCTCATTATGGTTGTTGCATGAGACACCTTGGGGAAAATATTTGAAATAACTTTCACAATTCAAAGGTAGTGTCCCATTTTTATAAAGCAGCAAAGTCGTACGATATATGTGAGTTCAATGACCATTTCAATCAAATAAGATATTTGGTACCAAAGGCCATAGAAGCTCTTAAACATATTGGATTTCACACATGGAGTAGGGCATTTTGCCTGGGAAATAGGTACCATCTCAATTGAGTTTATTTTTACTTTATGTGTTTTGTTTGATTTTAATCTATAGTTATGTATATATAACATTATGACATCAAACATCGCGGAATCGATGAATGCTATGTTTGTTGTTGAAAGAGAATTTTGCATTGTCACTCTATTTGATGAAATAAATAGGATATTTGCATTGTTATTTCACCAGAGGCGTATGGAACTGGTGCACTCCACAAATTTATTTGTTCCTTCAATTAAAAATGACATATCAGAGTATGTCAACGCGGGCAATAAGTTATTGTCCCATCAAACCGCTAACTACAAATTTAGTGTCACTAGAATCTTCATAGATAAAATTGTGGCTCCCAATGGTATTCTGTTATCCATCATATCGGATCAGGGTGTGCAATTCATTCCTAGAAGGGTTGGGTATTAAGGTGAAGTTGAGTACCGCTTTTCATCCCAAAACGGATGGTCAAGCGGAGCATACTATCAAACCCTTCAGATATGCTTAGGGCTTATATTATTGATTTCAAGGGAAATTGGGATAAGCATTTGCCTTTAGTGGAGTTTGCTTATAATAATAGTTTTCATTCATCCATCTCTATGTCTCTCTATGAAGCCTTGTATGGAATGAGGTGTAGGTCTACTATTGGATGGTTTGAAGTGGTTGAGTCTTCGCTTCTTGGTCCTAATTTGATTTATAAGACTTTGGAGAAAGTTCATATTCATAAGGAACTAGTTGCAAAAGGCCTATTGTCGGCAAAAGTCTTATGACAACCATTGGAGAAGGGATTTGGAGTTTGAAGGCGGTGATAAGGTGTATTTGAAAAATTTACCTATGAAAGGGGTGGTTAGATTTAGCAAGAAAGGAAAGTTGAGTCCTCGTTATGTGGGATCATATGAAATCTTTCAAAGGGTTTGTAAGGTTTCCTATGAAGTGAAACTTCCTAGTAAATTGGCTTCGGTTCATCCGGTTTTCTATGTTTCCATGCTTATAAAGTGTATTGGTGATGCCGAGTCTATTTTTCCAATTGTGGGTCTTTGTGTGAATGATAACCTCTCTTATGAGGTAGTTCCGGTTCAAATTCTGATAGGCAAGTCAAGAAGTTAAGGAATAAAGAGGTGGTTTCCGCAAAGGTGTTATGGAAGAATCATCTAGTTGAGGGTGCAACATGGGAGGCCGAGGACGACATGAAGTCATGTTCCCCTCATCTATTTTGATAACTAATGATAGTAATAACAGATGGTATTAAATAATAGTATTAAATAATATTAGTATTTACTGTGTACTAATCCTAGTCGTATTAGGATTAGTACTTCTAAATCCTAGTCCTATTAGGATTAGTACTCCTTCCTATATCTCTTATATATATCTCCCATGTATTCTCTTATTAGGTTAACACTTCAATATAATCAATATTCCTTCATGGTATCAAGAGCCAGAAAACCTAGATCTTCTTTTCTCTAGGTTTTTTTTCTCTCTTTAGGGCACCGATCGTTCCCTCTCTTCTCTTGGGCGGCGGCAGCCATGACAACCGAGGTGGATCCTCTCGATTCACTTCCTTCTGGCATTAAACTCCTTCTCAGGCATCTTCATGCCCTGATTCCCGAAAAATTATCAGACATAAATTACCCTACATGGAAAATCACCGTTCTTACAGCCCTTGAGGCCAATTACCTTCTCAAATACGTCGATAAAAGCACAGAAGCTGTAACGACCTGTTTAGTCGTTTTGAGCAGCAGATTGAAATTCGGGAAAAACTGGCTGGGACGACGGAAGTAGTGACGGACCGTCGTAGCCACGACGGCCCGTCATGGATGTTTCGTCCCATGACACTTAGAATTTTGAAAATCGGGTACTGAAAATCGACTCTCTGTAAATTGTGACGGACCTGCAGGACGTGCCGTCACATCCACGACGAACCGTCGCGAGTCCCGTTGCAAAACACTTCAACTTTTGAGAATTTGGTTCGAGAAACGAGTTTCTGACCGCCATGACGGACGTGCAGGACGGACCGTCACAGGCGTGACGGACCGTCACAGCGTCCGTGGCGACGATGGGAACCTAGGCAGGCGCGACGGCCATCGTGACGGACCGTCGCAGGCATGACGGCCCGTCACAGGCTGCACAATCCCAGGCAGTTTAGGATTTCCTTCCTCGTTTTAAGGGTCGTTTTTGATTATTCTTTCCTTAATTATAAGGATTGAGGGGTAACATTAACAAGTCTAATTTCTTAGGGGTTAAAAAGGGTAACCTTAAGTAAATTAGTGGGGTTTTATTGTCCTTTTTCACACTTAATTACATGATTAATTAGGGTAAAGGAAAGAGGGTTTGAATAAAACAAAAGAGAAAGAACAGAAAGGGAGAGAGAGCAGATCGATCGAGAGAGAGGAGAATAGCAAGCTTGGGAAATTTCTTGTTGATTCCAATTCTTCGGTGGAGGTAGGTTATGGTTTTGTATTACGATATTCGTAGTGAACTCTTGATAGTGAATAATATGTGTTGATGATATTGTAAACCTGTCTATATGCTTATTGTATGCTTGTATGAATATGATTATGTGATGTATTAACAAGCATGATGAAGCTATTGAATCCCAAATCTTGAAAGAAACTTTAATCTATGATATTAATGATAATGCCTTGGTATAAAGGAAGGCTTGATGAATTAAAGTGATTGGGATTGATGATGCCTTGGTTAGAGAAGGCTTGATGAACGGATATAATGAGATTAGTGGATCGGAGTGTCACGTTCCGACACATAGAATTAGTGGATCGGAGTGTCACGTTCCGACACATAGAATTAGTGGATTGGAGTGTCACGTTCCGACACATAGAATTAGTGGATCGGAGTGTCACGTTCCGACACATAGTATTAGTGGGTCGGGTGTCACGAACCGACACGTAGATATAGGGGATCGGAGTGTCACGTACCGACACATGTAGGGGATCGGAGTGTCACGTTCCGACACATATAGGGGATCGGAGTGTCACGTTCCGACACATATAGGGGATCGGAGTGTCACGTTCCGACACATAGTGGTAGGGGATCGGAGTGTCACGTACCGACACAAGAGGAAGAAAGATAATGAATCTCGAAAGATGATAATATATTCAACATAATGAACTTAATTCCCAAATGAGTATGGTAATGAGGCTTGAGCCCTCATGAATGAACTTGATGGTGTTATTGATGATTATGATACTTGTTGTTGCTACATGTTGAGTTTATAGTTGATTTATAATATTATTTGATATATATTGTTCCCTATTTTGAGTTAACCGATGATATCTACTCAGTACGTGTGGTTGTACTGACCCCCTACTTTTATGTTTTTCTTTTGTTATTTGTGTTATGCAGCAAACGTTCCGTCAACTTCGACTCAGCAGTAGATCAAGCCGTCTTCACTCCATCGGAAATTCAGGGTGAGCTAATGCGTCTAGCTTGGACTGGGTCTCCTTCTTCAAGTCTTGATGCCTTGAACTTCCGGCATGGACTAGTTTTTAATTGTTTTTAGCTTTTTAGACATTCTTAGATTAGTAGTTTGAGATAGATGTTCTTGTGGTGATGACTTCCAGATTTTGGGAATATTAATAATAGTTTTGAGTTGTTTTTATTAATGAGTTTAAGTCTTCCGCATTATTTTCTGTTGAAATATCTTGAAATGTTAAGGTTTAGATGGGTTGGTTCACTCACATCGGAGGGTAAATGTGGGTGCCAGTCGCGTCCTCGATTTGGGTCGTGACAGACTTGGTATCAGAGCATTAGGTTCATTGGTCTCATCACACAAGAACAGGTCTAGTAGAGTCTTAAGGAACGGTAGGGGGACGCCTTTACTTTTCCTTGAGAGGCTATAAGACTTTAGGAAAATTCCATTCTTTCATTCTTTCTTTCGTGCTACTACTTGAGTCCAATTGGTATCTAGGTGATACAAATTGGTATCTGACCATCTTCACTCTATTTCGCGGATGGTTAGAACTAGAGCAACGACCGCGCCAGCAGCGACAATGGCAAGACAAGAAACGTCTGAGCCAGCCACTGGGGCTGTAGCTCGAGGAGGATCAGTGGTAAGAGGTCGTGGGAGGACGTCCTCTAGAGGGAGAGGACGAGCCCCTAGCCCATCTGATACTAGGGCAGTGACTCCTCCACCGACCGAGGATGTGGTAAGAGAGGGTGAGGAAGGGGAGACTGAACAAGTGCAACATGAGGAATTGCCACCCCAACCTACCCCAGAGATGATCAACCAAGTACTTGCTTATCTTAGCGGGTTGTCTGATCAGGGTCAGGCACCTCCAGTGGTTTCTGAACCAACACCTCCGATTTCAGAGATACGACATGCGGCTACTATGGCTCCCCGCATGGATGCATTATTGGGAATAGGCACATTTCCACGTCTGACTACTGGGCCTATTATGACAAACGATCAACATGAACTCTTCAGTAAGTTCTTGAAATTGAAACCTCCAGTCTTTAAGGGTGCAGAATCAGAGGATGCCTACGATTTTCTGGTTGATTGTCATGAGCTACTACACAAGATGGGTATAGTGGAGAGGTTTGGTGTCGAGTTCGTGAGCTATCAGTTTCAAGGGAACGCCAAAATGTGGTGGCGTTCACATGTTGAGTGTCAACCAACAGAGGCACCACCTATGACTTGGGAATCATTCTCTAGTTTGTTCATGGAAAAGTATATCCCCCGGACTTTGAGGGATAGGAAGAGGGATGAGTTCTTGAGTCTAGAGCAAGGTAGACTTGGTTATTCTAGAAATGGGTGACTTTGATGTAATTCTGGGTATGACTTGGATTTCTCCGAATTTTGCGATTTTGGATTGTAATGCTAAAATAGTGACGTTAGCCAAGCCTGGGGCAGATCCGTTAGTGTGGGAGGGTGACTACACTTCCAATCCGGTGCGTATCATCTCATTTATTCGTGCTCAGAAGATGGTTAGTAAGGGTTGTCTAGCTTTCTTGGCACATCTCAAGGATGACACTATCCAAGTACCCTCAATTGAATCAGTTTCGGTAGTTCGAGAATTTTTGGATGTGTTCCCTGCAGATCTTCCCGGTATGCCACCAGATAGGGATATAGACTTCTGCATTGATTTGGAACCCGGTACTCGCCCCATTTCTATACCCCCTTATAGAATGGCTCCCGCGGAGTTAAGAGAATTAAAGGCTCAACTTCAAGAGTTGTTGAGCAAAGGCTTCATTAGACCAAGTGCATCTCCTTGGGGTGCTCCGGTTTTGTTTGTGAAGAAGAAAGATGGGAGTTTCCGAATGTGCATAGATTACCGACAGTTGAACAAGGTAACTATTAAGAACAAGTACCCCATCCCTCGCATTGATGACTTGTTCGATCAGTTACAAGGTGCTTGTGTCTTCTCAAAGATTGACTTGAGATCCGGTTATCACCAATTGAAAATACGAGCAACGGATGTGCCAAAGACTGCTTTTCGAACTAGGTATGGGCATTATGAGTTTGTGGTAATGTCGTTTGGTCTTACTAATGCCCCTGCTGCCTTCATGAGCTTGATGAACGGGATTTTCAAGCCATACTTGGATCTCTTTGTGATTGTGTTCATTGATGATATACTGATATACTCCAAGAGTAAGAAGGAACATGAAGAGCATTTGAGAATGGTGTTAGAGTTGTTGAGGAAGAAAAAGCTTTATGCGAAATTCTCCAAGTGTGAGTTTTGGCTAGATTCAGTGTCCTTCTTGGGGCACGTGGTTTCTAAGGATGGAGTGATGGTAGATCCATCTAAGATTGAGACGGTAAAGAATTGGGTAAGACCTACAAACGTGTCAGAAATAAGGAGTTTTGTGGGGTTAGCTAGCTATTACCGCCGATTCGTCAAGGGATTCTCTTCCATTGCTTCCCAATTGACGAACTTGACTAAGCAGAATGTTCCATTTGTATGGTCAGATGAATGTGAGGAAAGCTTTCAGAAGCTTAAGACTTTGTTGACTACCGCACCTATCCTTACCTTGCCAGTAGAGGGCAAAAACTTCATTGTTTATTGTGATGCATCCTATTCTGGGTTGGGTGCAGTGCTAATGCAAGAGAAAAATGTGATTGCTTATGCTTCAAGACAATTAAAGGTGCATGAACGCAACTATCCGACCCATGACTTGGAGTTGGCCGCGGTAGTATTTGCACTAAAGCAATGGAGACACTATTTGTATGGGGTTAAGTGTGAAGTCTATACGGACCATCGTAGCCTACAGTATGTCTTCACTCAGAAAGACTTGAACTTGAGACAGAGGAGATGGATGGAACTACTAAAGGACTACGACATCACTATTTTGTATCATCCGGGGAAGGCTAATGTTGTGGCAGATGCCTTGAGTAGAAAGGCCGGAAGCATGGGAAGTCTAGCTCATTTGCAAGCTTCTAGACGCCCATTGGCTAGAGAAGTGCAGATTTTGGCTAATGACCTTATGAGGTTAGAAATAAATGAGAAGGGAGGATTGTTAGCTTGTGTAGAGGCAAAATCCTCTTTCCTTGATCAGATTAAGGGGAGACAGTTTGACGATGAGAAACTAAGGCGAATTCGAGATAAAGTGTTGCAAGGAGAGGCTAAGGAAGCGATGATCGATGGGGAAGGTGTTTTGAGGATCAAGGGAAGAGTATGTGTACCCCGCATCGATGATTTGATCACCACTATTCTTACAGAAGCTCATAGTTCCGGATATTCTATACATCCTGGTGCAACCAAGATGTATCGCGACCTAAAGCAACACTTCTGGTGGAGTAGAATGAAGCGAGATATTGTTGAGTTTGTTGCCAAGTGTCCAAATTGTCAACAAGTAAAGTATGAACACCAAAGGCCCGGAGGAACACTTCAGAGAATGCCCATTCCTGAATGGAAGTGGGAGAGAATCGCAATGGACTTTGTGGTTGGTCTTCCAAAGACATTGGGTAAGTATGACTCTATTTGGGTGATTGTTGATAGGTTAACTAAGTCCGCTCATTTCATTCCGGTCAAGGTGACCTACAATGCAGAGAAGTTGGCCAAAATCTACATCTCAGAGATCGTTCGGTTGCATGGAGTTCCACTCTCCATCATATCAGATAGAGGTACGCAGTTTACTTCTAAGTTTTGGAGGACATTACATGCTGAGTTAGGTACTAGGTTGGACCTTAGTACTGCATTTCATCCTCAGACCGATGGTCAGTCTGAGCGAACGATTCAAGTTTTGGAGGATATGCTACGCGCATGTGTGATAGAGTTTGGTGGCCATTGGGATAGCTTCTTACCTTTGGCAGAGTTTTCGTACAATAATAGTTATCACTCTAGTATCGACATGGCTCCATTTGAAGCATTATATGGGAGGAGGTGTAGATCTCCCATTGGTTGGTTTGATGCCTTCGAGGTTAGACCTTGGGGGACTGACTTGTTGAGAGATTCTATGGAGAAGGTGAAAGCTATTCAAGAGAAGCTTTTGGCGGCTCAAAGTAGACAAAAGGAGTATGCAGACCGAAAGGTTAGAGACTTGGAGTTCATGGAAGGTGAACAAGTCTTGTTGAAGGTTTCGCCCATGAAAGGGGTGATGCGGTTTGGAAAAAGAGGTAAGTTAAGTCCAAGGTATATTGGACCATTTGAAGTGCTTAAGAGAATAGGGGAGGTGACTTATGAATTAGCCTTACCCCAGGGCTGTCCGGAGTGCATCCGGTGTTTCATGTATCCATGTTGAAGAGATACCACGGAGATGGAAACTACATCATCCGTTGGGATTCAGTTTTGTTGGATGAGAACTTGACTTATGAAGAGGAACCGGTTGCTATATTAGATAGAGAAGTTCGCAAACTGAGGTCGAGGGAGATTGCATCCATCAAAGTGCAATGGAAGAATCGACCGGTTGAAGAGGCTACGTGGGAGAAGGAGGCAGATATGCAAGAAAAATACCCACATCTGTTTACAGATTCAGGTACTCCTTGTCGCCATTGTTTTTCTTCTTTTGATCGTTCGGGGACGAACGATGGGTAAATTGGTATCTATTGTAACGACCTGTTTAGTCGTTTTGAGCAGCAGATTGAAATTCGGGAAAAACTGGCTGGGACGACGGAAGTAGTGACGGACCGTCGTAGCCACGACGGCCCGTCATGGATGTTTCGTCCCATGACACTTAGAATTTTGAAAATCGGGTACTGAAAATCGACTCTCTGTAAATTGTGACGGACCTGCAGGACGTGCCGTCACATCCACGACGAACCGTCGCGAGTCCCGTTGCAAAACACTTCAACTTTTGAGAATTTGGTTCGAGAAACGAGTTTCTGACCGCCATGACGGACGTGCAGGATGGACCGTCACAGGCGTGACGGACCGTCACAGCGTCCGTGGCGACGATGGGAACCTAGGCAGGCGCGACGGCCATCGTGACGGACCGTCGCAGGCATGACGGCCCGTCACAGGCTGCACAATCCCAGGCAGTTTAGGATTTCCTTCCTCGTTTTAAGGGTCGTTTTTGATTATTCTTTCCTTAATTATAAGGATTGAGGGGTAACATTAACAAGTCTAATTTCTTAGGGGTTAAAAAGGGTAACCTTAAGTAAATTAGTGGGGTTTTATTGTCCTTTTTCACACTTAATTACATGATTAATTAGGGTAAAGGAAAGAGGGTTTGAATAAAACAAAAGAGAAAGAACAGAAAGGGAGAGAGAGCAGATCGATCGAGAGAGAGGAGAATAGCAAGCTTGGGAAATTTCTTGTTGATTCCAATTCTTCGGTGGAGGTAGGTTATGGTTTTGTATTACGATATTCGTAGTGAACTCTTGATAGTGAATAATATGTGTTGATGATATTGTAAACCTGTCTATATGCTTATTGTATGCTTGTATGAATATGATTATGTGATGTATTAACAAGCATGATGAAGCTATTGAATCCCAAATCTTGAAAGAAACTTTAATCTATGATATTAATGATAATGCCTTGGTATAAAGGAAGGCTTGATGAATTAAAGTGATTGGGATTGATGATGCCTTGGTTAGAGAAGGCTTGATGAACGGATATAATGAGATTAGTGGATCGGAGTGTCACGTTCCGACACATAGAATTAGTGGATCGGAGTGTCACGTTCCGACACATAGAATTAGTGGATCGGAGTGTCACGTTCCGACACATAGAATTAGTGGATCGGAGTGTCACGTTCCGACACATAGTATTAGTGGGTCGGGTGTCACGAACCGACACGTAGATATAGGGGATCGGAGTGTCACGTACCGACACATGTAGGGGATCGGAGTGTCACGTTCCGACACATATAGGGGATCAGAGTGTCACGTTCCGACACATATAGGGGATCGGAGTGTCACGTTCCGACACATAGTGGTAGGGGATCGGAGTGTCACGTACCGACACAAGAGGAAGAAAGATAATGAATCTCGAAAGATGATAATATATTCAACATAATGAACTTAATTCCCAAATGAGTATGGTAATGAGGCTTGAGCCCTCATGAATGAACTTGATGGTGTTATTGATGATTATGATACTTGTTGTTGCTACATGTTGAGTTTATAGTTGATTTATAATATTATTTGATATATATTGTTCCCTATTTTGAGTTAACCGATGATATCTACTCAGTACGTGTGGTTGTACTGACCCCCTACTTTTATGTTTTTCTTTTGTTATTTGTGTTATGCAGCAAACGTTCCGTCAACTTCGACTCAGCAGTAGATCAAGCCGTCTTCACTCCATCGGAAATTCAGGGTGAGCTAATGCGTCTAGCTTGGACTGGGTCTCCTTCTTCAAGTCTTGATGCCTTGAACTTCCGGCATGGACTAGTTTTTAATTGTTTTTAGCTTTTTAGACATTCTTAGATTAGTAGTTTGAGATAGATGTTCTTGTGGTGATGACTTCCAGATTTGGGAATATTAATAATAGTTTTGAGTTGTTTTTATTAATGAGTTTAAGTCTTCCGCATTATTTTCTGTTGAAATATCTTGAAATGTTAAGGTTTAGATGGGTTGGTTCACTCACATCGGAGGGTAAATGTGGGTGCCAGTCGCGTCCTCGATTTGGGTCGTGACAGAAGCCGCCGGCAGTCATCACCGCCACGGAAAAATCAGAAAAAACCAATCCGGCCCATGCCTCCTGGAAAGCCGTGGATGGCCAGATCCGATCATGTTTGATTGCGGTCATCTCTCCCACGGTTCAGAAACACGTCCGATCCTACACAACTGCTTCAACCTTGTGGACGGCCCTCGCAACACGCTATGCATAAATTTCCCACTCTCATATTTTTCAATTGCCTGATCGTCTCCACACAATTACCAAAGGCACGAAAACTATGGCGGAGTATTTAGACGAGGTCTCCACCATCATCACAGCCCTCAACACCGTGAACGAAATCATTCCCGAAAAAGATCTCGTCATGTGCGTCGTTCGGGGGCTCCCATCATCTTACTCCTCCATTAAACAGGCGGTTCGCATCAGTCCAACGCCTGTTGACCTGACTACTCTCTCTTCGTGGCTAAAAAGTGAAGAAATCAACATGGATCTGGAGAGCAAACTTCTTCTCCGAGAAGTCGCTGTTATGGATCCGGCCACCGCCCTCACCGCAAGCCAGAACTATCGCAGGGGGTGTGGTGGCGGCCGACAGGGGAGCCGCGGCGGCTACGGGAGAAACAGTGGAGGCCGCGGGCGCGGTGGTCGGCAGGGCAGTCGTCCTCCGTACAACGATCAGCAGCACGACAGCAACTACAACCTGCACTCCTTCGGCAGCGGCGGGCAGTCATCTTCCAGCGGCGGGCAGGGCACTTACGAGCGGGATCGTCCAACTTGTCAAATCTGTCAGAAAACAGGACATACCACTGCTCGTTGCTAGTTTCGGTATGAGGAAAGCTGAAATAGTGATAACCGTGCCAATTATACATCTCAAGCCGGCCCTTCCTCTGAATGGCTGTTGGATACTGGGGCCAACATGCACGTTACTTCTGATCTATCCAAGCTTAACACTCCAAATCCATATCATGGCTCCAATGGTATTACTGTTTGCAACGGTGAGTCCCTTAATATTTCTCACACTGGCACGGATACCATTAAAACCCCCACCACTATCTTTCACCTAGGTAACCTTATCCACGTCCCTTCTATTAAATCCAATCTCCTTTCAGTTCACCAATTCAAAAAAAAACAATAATTGCTCACTCTTGTTCACCTCTAATGATTTTCAGATTTTAGACAATACTACCAAGGGGGTGATTTTTCAGGGCCCCTGTGAGCATGGTCTGTACATTCTTCCTGGCACAAGTTCGTCTGCCCACCCAGTTTCAGAAAGCGTTCCTGTGGCTCCGATGGCTCTTTCGGCTGATGGCCACAATATGTTGTGGCAAAGTTGTCTGGGTCACCCGTCTACTCAAATAATAAATTCTTTAATGTCTCAATTAGGTTTTTCTTCCATTCACGTAAACAATTGTGACTTTTGTTCAATTGCTAAATCTCATAAATTATCTTCTACTTTATCTGAGAAGTGTACAACTGCACCTTTTCAACTTATTCATTCTGACCTATGGGGTCCTACTGCTGTTCATTCATTTGCTGGTTTTCGCTATTATATTTGTTTTGTGGATGATTTTATAAAATACATTTGGTTGTACCCACTAAAACACAAATCACAGGCATACACCACCTTTGTCATTTTTGAAAAAATGGTCAAAACACAATTCAATTCTCATGTTAAACTTTTTCTAAGTGACAATGGAAAGGAATATGTCAATAACATCTTTGGCCAGTTTCTGCAATCCCTGGGAATTATACATCAAACCTCCTGTCCATACACTCCCGAACAGAATGGGGTGGCTGAGCGTAAGCATCGCCATCTCATTGAAACGGTGGTTACTCTTCTACATCAATCTCATCTCCCTGTCTCCTTTTGGGTAGATGTTCTATCCACCGCAAACTACCTCCTTAACAGAATGCCCAATCACACTCTCTCTAACAAATCACCCTATCAACTCCTTCACCAAGAACTTCCCAATTATACCAACCTTCGCGTATTTGGGTGTCTTGCCTACCCTTGGCTACGCCCTCATATTACTCACAAATTACAACCCCGATCCCGTCCTTGTACTTTTTTGGGCTATCATCCTACCTCCAAGGGTTATCGCTGTCTTTACCCACAAACTCATAAAGTCTACATATCTCATCATGTCAAATTTGTCGAAAATGAGTTTCCCTACGAGTATATTTCCTCCTCCACAAATACATCATTCATTGGCGTCCTTACCCTTTTTCCAACATACTCACAGGGTCCCTCACCACCTTCCCCCACACCTCCACCCACTACCCAACCACCCCTTATCACCCGTTCGACCGTCACCCACAATACACCCGCAACTACCACCCACAGCCACAACCAACCCGAACCACCCCATACCCACAACATCTCCAGCCCGATCCGTTTTGGGTCCTTCCCGGCCACCCCCAAATCACCACCGCCCGTGCCACCCCCCAATACTCATCCCATGTTAACCCGTGGCAAAGCCGGTATGTTTAAACCCAAAACCTTTCAGGCTACCATACTACCAAATACACCCCTTCCCGATAGTGAACCAACAACCTACTCTGTTGCCTCAAAAAATGCTTATTGGCGTCATGCTATGGATGACGAGTTTAAGGCTTTGACTGATCAGAAAACTTGGGTTCTTGTACCTAAGCCCCATGGACGGCACCCAGTGGGCTGTAAATGGGTGTACAAAATTAAACACAATGCGGATGGCAGTATTTCCAGGTACAAGGCTCGTTTGTTTGCTGAAGGCTACAATCAGGAGTATGGGCTTGATTACTCCGAGACATTCAGTCTTGTTATTCGGCAGGAAACCATTCGCCTGGTACTGTCACTCGCCGTGCGCAACAATTGTCTCATCAATCAGTTGGATGTTTCCAATGCTTTTCTTCATGGCATGCTTGATGAAACTATCTATATGACGCAACCACCGGGCTATGTTGATCCCCGCTTCCCTCAACATGTTTGCAAACTCCAAAAGTCTCTGTATGGGCTCAAGCAAGCCCTCCGTGCTTGGTACACACGTCTGAAAACGTTCCTCCAGGGACTCAGCTTCACGTGTTGCGTACACGACACGAGTCTGTTTACTCGACATTCAGCACACGGTACAGTCATTCTTCTTGTCTATGTAGATGATATCATTATTACAGGCTCTACTGCAGCTCTCATTCAGGATGTCACTCGATCTATGCATACTACCTTCAAAATGAAGGACCTTGGCCCGTTAAATTATTTTTTGGGAATGGAGGTTTCTCGGACAAGCAGCGGCTTGTTTCTTCATCAGTCAAAATATGCTCGAGATCTGTTACAGAAAGATGGACTGGAAAAATGCACTAGTCAACCAACACCGATGGCAGTCTCTTCATCTACGAATGGAGCCGACACCCCCTTTGCCGATATCACCCACTTCCGCAGCCTCATTGGGGCTCTACAGTATCTGGCCATTACCCATTCTGACATCCAGTTTGCTGTCAACCGAGTTGCTCAGCGCATGCATCAATCAAGTGCACATGATTACCATTGTCTAAAACTCATTCTCAGGTACATTTTTGGCACTCTTGGTCGTGGTTTACTCATTCGACCCGGGGACTTGGAGCTTCGGGGTTTCTCAGATTCGAATTGGGCAAATGATAAAAATGACAGAAAATCTACATCAGAGTTTCTCGTTTTTTTGGGGTCGAACCTGATCTCCTGGTGTACAAAAAAACAACCCAAGGTCTCTCGGTCCTCGACTGAAGCTGAATACCGCGCCCTTGCTCTTCTTGCTGTTGAGAACATGTGGGTGACATATATTCTTCGCGAACTTCGCGCCACTCACACTGTTCCTGCTCTCTATTGTGAGAACAAATCAACCATCTGTGTGGCCAAGAATTCCGTCCTACACACCAGAATGAAGCATGTTGATACCGATTGTCTCTTTGTTAGCGATGAAGTTCAGACCGGCACCATGACTGTGCAGTATGTACCCACTGAAGAATGACTGGCTGATATTCTCACCAAGCCTCTCCGAGCCGACAACACGATTACCTCAGTTCCAAGCTTCCGTTCGCTTCTTTACTGTGTTTACTGTGTACTAATCCTAGTCCTATTAGGATTAGTACTCCTTAATCCTAGTCCAATTAGGATTAGTACTCCTTCCTATATCTCCTATATATATCTCCCATGTATTCCCTTATTAGGTTAACACTTCAATACAATCAATATTCCTTCAGATAGTAGTTCTTACTGATAATGAAAATAATGACTAAAAATGAAGTTGCTTTGATTTTGGTGAAGTCTTTCAAAATGTGCATTTTTGAATAGCTTTACAGTGAATTACAGTAATGTTGTGCATTTGAACTTGAGATTTTGCTCTTTGTCTTGTTTGAGTTAACATGTGCATTTTGATATGGTGAGTCTTTTTGAAATGATATGTAGCATGTTGTTAAGTTTAACTTTGACATAATTGACTCATAAATGCTATATTGAGCTCTTATTGATGTGAGAAGGATATTCTGCATAATGTAATGTTGAGCGTTATGTGTGGTAATTGATGTTTTGAATTTCCTTATGTAAGATATATGGTTGATGTTGTTATGTAATATTTTTGGTTGGGCTTCTAGTCTTTAGTCTATTCCTTCCTTCTAAAGATTTTTAGCATCATTTAGGGACGAATGTTCCTAAGAGGGGGATGATGTAACACTTCAAAAATCCAAGACGTGTCTTAAATACTAACATAAGTGTCATAAGGTCTAGACACTATTTTAAGGCCTATTTTAATGTTTATAAGTCATTTATAAAGTCTAGAAACCAAAACGTCCAAGAACATCCATGATGTTTCGAAACTAGTTCTAGGAGGTACTAGCGTGCCTTAGCCTATTTGACCAGCTTTTAGGAGTCAGAAATCCATTAAAATTGGTAGAAGGAAGGCTAACATGTGTTTAAGTCAATTCATGGTTGAAACATCCTAGTACGACTCCTCAAGGACTAACCAACGGCTCTTGAGGAGGACCCTTGCACATTGAAGTCAACACTGCCTGGGCAGTGTGCGCCCATGAGAGGCAATCAACGATTCTTGTGTGGATCGACGGGGATTCGTTGCCAACCTTCGAACAAAACTTAGATAAATTTTTGGATCCCGCTCTTGTACAAGTCTCTAACCAAATCGACGAGTGTGTAGCACGAAGGGGGGACCAGTCGTCGACTCACAGACGGACCGTCGATGAGGTCTCGTCTGTTAGGGTCCATTTTCCTGCACGTTTTTAAGGTAGTCTTAACTAATTAATTAAAGGGTTTGGTGGTTAGTTAGGTATTAAGTAAACTCTAGTTAACTTAATTAACCCCCCCCCCCATATAAAGACTCCAACCCCATTTGTCTAATTACAACTCTCAAAATAAAACTCTCTTACTTTTTTCTTCTCTCTCTCTATTGAAGACACCATTAAAGACCAAGCTAGGGGAGAGTTTTGAGGTCTGTAAAGGGAGATTTCACCATCAATTCTTTATCACACATTGAGGTATGGGATCTAATTCACCTTTGAGACCTTTTTCCTCAAAGGGTTCTTTCAAAAAAAATAATTAGAAGTTGAGTTTTCATGTGGGTCTTTCTCAATCTCAAAATTTATGTTATTGATTGGTTTGTTTATGTTTTATACTGTATAATATGAATTGGTTAACATGTATTCTAACTTAATCATGATATATCTAGATGATTTGGTCTAGTTTGTAGAAGTCACCTTAACCCTTAAACCTAGGTTTTGATCTTGATATGAATTGTATTGTATTAGATCAATTGACTTGGTTATTAGTTAAATTTCTACTAGGTGATGCTGTTACATTGATCATGAATAAATTAGGGTGATTGGTATTCTTTCATGCTAGTTCTTGAGAAGATGATCTAGGTTAGTCATTCTTCTTGTTGGGTTACATGATTGAGTAAGTTTATGGTGATTTACATGGTCATTGTATTTGTTGACTTATAGGGGTTCATGGGTAATGGACTTGCTTTGTTTATAATGAAGTGTACTCTTATTCATGCTTATTGTTAATATGACTTGACGATAGAGTTACTTGAGCATGTATGTACTTATATGATGGACTAGACTTGATGTTGTAGTCCTTGTAAATACATGTCTATGACTTAATGAATATGCAATAATGGTTGGTATGGTCTTGTTGAATGTGCATAAAAGTTTTAAATGAAAAATGCATGCTTTATGAAATGTCCCTTTTCTTAGCATGATTACAAATTATGTGTGCATATGGTCTCATACTTAGTACAAGTGGCGTACTAACTTTATTTCTTCCTTTCTCCCCAATATTTTAGGTTTCGGTCATCAAACTGTTTTGAAAGGAGACTTGAAGAAGGCTTGGATCTTTAATTCATCCAAGTAGGGTAGGTCCTTATTTTCCAAAGGTGATGCCACTATCTAGCTTATGGAATCGTTTAGTTAAAGACTTCTATGGTTCCTTCTTTTTCATTTAGTATGAAACATTGTATAATCAATCTGAGGCAGTTTTACTTGATGTATGGGTTATGCCCAAGTTCTTATACGCTTATTAGATGGCTATGAGATGAGACGACTATTATGACTATGATATTTTCTATATATATTTATGTACAATAAAAGTAGAAGACTAAGTAATCTTCCTATACGAATACTCAATATATATATATATATATATATATATATATATATATATATATATATATATATATATATATATATGTCTATGTAAACCTCCAAGTAGAAGTAATGAAAAGTTTTAAATTTTCTGCTAGACTTGACCTATGAATGCAATGATGTAAACCCAGATGTGACAATCAATCCATAACTTAGGTTAAGGGAATAGGGTTCATCATGAGTTCTTCAAGAATTTATTCAATCCCAACAATAGACGACCCTAGTCAATCCATAAATGAATTAGGATAGTTAAAACAAGTCTAACAATCAACACACTCATCAATTCCCATAAGCAAATTCAAGATTTAGGGAAATTGGGGAAAGGACATTATTCACACGAAATATTCATTATTTATATTAATTACTCAACAATATACACTTAATTAGCCATAGGTAATCATCAATTTCAAATTTAGAAGAAAACCCATTAGTAAAGGAAAACCCTAAGAATAAGGTGATTTAGAAATCAACTTTGAATGGACCTCTTGGAAAAAAGAAATCCAAGAGTGAAGAATTAATACCTTAATGAATCCTTAATCCACAAAATTTGAGAAGAAAAGTTGAGAACTTGGTCTTCTTCTCCAAGCTTCCAATGATCTTCAATGGTGGTTGATTTAGAGAGAGAATTTAGAGAGAAGTGAGGAGATTTGGGGAATTGATTTTGTGTGTTAAAATGACTTAAAACTGACCCTAAATCAATATATAGTCACCCCCTAAATTTCTTAAAGTACCCGTCACTTAATTGGATCTTTTTCTGAAGTTAAATTGACTTAAAATCGACGCGAACGAAGCTGGGAATTGGTTGCGTATCGCGGGGGAAGTTCCAATTCTTTTTTTTTTGAAATCCAGGCCAAGGCAAAGAGACTCATGAAGGCCCCATGTTGCGAGGCAAAATTTTCCTAGCCAGCGTTGACTGAGCGACGTGCAAGGGACTCCATATATTGGCTGCATGCAGGCTACTTTGGCAGCCTGCTTGCGAATGTTCGGGTCCTCCTAAAGGACCCTTCAGGTGGTCCTTGCGGAGTAGTGACTCAAGGTTTGGATCCTATATACCATATTTTACCTATTTTATGTATTTGTACAAGTTTTAGACTTCATACGACACTTCCAAACCTTTTACAAAACACAAGTACGTCTACTAGTTAAATTTTGTTAGTTTCCGGACGTCAAGGTTTGACATTTAATCGCTAATACTTCTAAATCAACTTTATTATGTTAGTCTAGGTCTGCAAACATCAATTTAATCATCATTAGGTATGTGAGTCTCTATACTAGGTCAAGGATTTTCGGAGTGTGTTACATTATCCCCTCCTTGGGAACATTCATCTACGAATGACACCTAAATTTTTTCATAGGGAGAATATGACTCAAGACTAGCAGCCTGCCAACCAACGACAACAACAACCTAAATCATCATGGGTCACAGCCCATAGGAGTACTTCACAACTCCATTAAACACATAAACAACATGAGTTACAACTAAAATGAACATACCAACGTGGCGTTTACACATAGCAACTCAAATCTCAATTTACTACATGCAAGAGGTCAACATTACAACATCAGAAACTTCCTTCTCAATATCAACATGATCATCAAGTCACTTATTCAAAACTTCTTCGAACACATTATCATACTCAATACTACCTCATAAAGGCAACAATGCACAAAACATGAATAAATGCAATTTAAGCAAAAGAGCATTTTCACATGAAAACACATTTTAGCATGAACGACTTTTATCATAATTATGCATATTTTAGCAAAACAAGCCAAACTCAAATTTATTCATCATGTCGGCCTCGGCCTCCCATGTTGCGCCCTTAACTAGGTGGTTTATCCATAGGACTTTTACGGAGGCCACCATTTTGTTCCTCAACTTTTTGACTTGGCGGTCTAGAATTTCCCTCTTCATAGGAAAGGCACTCATCTACACCTAACCCTTTTGTAGGGAGAATGGACGTGGGGTCGCTAATACACTTCTTATGCATGGAGACATGAAATATCAGATGATCCTAATCTAGTTCACTAGGTAGTCTTAACTCTTATGCAACCTTTCTGACCCGTTATAAAACCTCATAGGGACCCACATATTGGGGACTTAACTTCCCCTTTTTTCCAAATCTCATCACCCCTTTCATAGGTGAAATATTCAAGCACACCATACTACCTAGTTCGAATTCAAGATCTCTCCTTCTATTGTCGGCATAGGATTTTTGCCGACTATAGGCTGTTTTCAACCTATCCCTTATCACCCGAACCTTCTCTAAAGCTTCATAGATAATTTCGGGACCAATGAGTGAAGACTCACCCACTTGAAACCACCCAACCAGAGACCTTTATCACTACCATAGAGTGCTTCAAAAGGTGCCATGGAAATACTCGAATCATAGCCATTATTAAAGAACTCAATCCACGGTAGGTGAATGTCACAAATCCCTTTGAAATCTATCACCGAATCTCTTAATATGTCGTCTAGGGTTTGAATAGTATGCTCTGCTTGACCATACGTTTGGGGATAAAAGCGGTACTAATCTTCATTTGTGTACCCAACCTTTTTGAAAAGACCTCCAAAAACAAGAAGTGAATTGAGCACCTCTGCCCGATATGATGGACAAAGGGATCCCATGAAGACTCACAATCTCATCAATGTAGATTCTTGCATAAACACCCGTCATATAAGTAGACTTAACGAGAATAAAGTGAGCGGATTTTGTCAGTCTATCCACTATAACCCAAATTGAGTCATTTTGCCTTTGGGTTTGAGGCAACCCAACAACAAAGTACATATTAATTTCTTCCCACTTCCAAGTAGGAACACCCGTTTCTTTGATTAGACCCTAGGCTTTAGATGCTCGGCTTTTACTTGTTGTCAATTTGGACACTTGGATACAAACTCCGTTATGTCCCTTTGCATGACATCCCACCAATATACCTCTTTAAGATCACGATACATTTTGGTAGCACCCGGATAGATAGAATATCGAGAACTATGAGCTTCCTCCAAAACCTCTATCCTCAAATCATCAACATCCGGCACACACAATCTACCTTGGTACCTTAGCACACCATCTTCTCCTTGGGAGAATAACTCATTTAATTATCTAAGTACTAATTTCTTTAAATCCCTCAATAGCGGATCAAGGTGTTTCTTAGACTTCACCTCAACCACCAATGATGACTCGGAGTTATTTTGAACCATAAAACCACCATTTGGGGAATCTTCCAACCGAACACCCAATCTAGCCAACCCATGAACATATTTTACTAGGTTTTTATTCCCTTCTTCTAAATGAGACACATTACCCGTGGTCATATGACTCAAAGCATCCGCAACCACACTGGACTTGTCGATGTGGTAGAGAACACTCATGTCGTAATCTTTCAACGATTCCAACCATCATTTTTGTCGAAGATTCAACTCCTTCTGAATAAACATATAGTAAAGACTTTTATGGTCCGTATACACATCCACATGAACACTATACAAGTAATGCCTCTATATTTTAAAAGCAAACACTACGTCCGGTAATTCAAGATCATAAGTTGGATAATTATTCTCATGCAACTTGAGTTGTCTAGAGGCATAGGCTACTACTTTCCCATGTTACATAAGGACACAACCAAAACCAACTTAGGATGCATCACAATATACCAGAAAACCCTTTGTACACTTCGGTAAAGTCAACATTAGAGTGAAGGTATGCCTACCTTTCAAAATTTAGAAGCTTATTTCACATGCTTCTGACCACTCAAATTTCACACTCTTGAGTCAATGTAGTCAAAGGAGAGCAATGGACGCAAATCCATCCACAAACCTCCTATAGTACCCCGAATAAACCCAAGAAACTTCTTATGTCGGTTGGAGTCAATGGCCTAGGCCAATTCTTAACCACCTTGATTTTCTTTGGATCGACCTCGATACCCTAACTTGAGATAATTTGACCAAGAAATGCCACCAATCTCAACTAAAACTCACACTTGATATACTTGGAAAATAGTTGGTGTTCCTTAAGGACTTCTAATACCACTATCAAATGGTCCATGTATTCACCATCATTCTTTGAATATACCAAGATATCGCAATGAAGACAATCACAAAGGAATCTAGGTAATTTCGGAACACCCTATTCATACGGTCCATAAAAGTCGCAGGGGCATTCGTGAGACCAAACAACTTCAGTAAGAACTCATAGTGCCCATACCTAGTTCAAAATGTCATTTTAGGTATATAATTACGTCTCATTCTAAGTTGGTGATGCACGACCTCAAGTCAATCATAGAAAAGTAGCTTGCCCCTTGGAGTTGATCAAACAAGTCGTCAATGTGAGGGAGAGGATACTTGTTCTTACTGGTGACCTTATTGAGTTGACGATAGTCAATGCACATTCTAAGAGACCCATTCTTCTTCTTAACAAACAACACCGGAGCTCCCCATGGTGAATTACTAGGTTGAATAAACCCCTTGTCTAATAAGTCTTTCAGTTGAAACTTTAACTTTTTCAACTATGCTGGAGCCATCCGGTAAGGATGGACTGAAATGGGATTCCTATCCGGTAAAAAGTTTATACCAAAGTCTATTTTCTATTAGGGAGGAATTTTGGCTAAGTCATCGAGAAAGACTTCCAGAAAGTCTTCACTACGAGGACCAACTCTATAGGAGGAATTTCAGATTTAAGATCTTTCACCCTCACAATATGGAAAAGACACCCCTTAGAGATCATTTTATGAGATTTTAGAAGAGAAATGAACAACATCTAGGAATTGAGTTACCCCCTTCCACTCTAAGACGGGTTCATTAGAAAAATTGAACTTAACTACCCTTATTCTACAATAAATGGAGGCAAAACAAGCATGTAACTAATCCATTCCCAAAATAACGTCAAAATCAACCATATCAAGCTCTACAAAATCCACCCATGTAACTCGATTGAGCAACGATATAGGACAACTCCTAAAGACTCTCCTAGCCACAACGGAGTCACCTACAGGGGTTGTAACCAAAAATGGTTCAATCAAAACATCGGGTAGAACATAACACTTTATAGCTACTACAAAAGATACAAATGATAATATAGCACCGAGATCAAGTAAAGCATAAACATCAATAGAGAAGACTTGTAACATATCCGTGGACATATTGAAAGACTCTTCTTGCTCACCCCTAGCGCGGAGATCATAAAAGTGGTTCCTCTTTGGAGCATCAGAACTAGGACCTCTTGCTTGAGATTGACCACTCCCCTTCTTTTGACTGCTCACATTAGCACAATCCCTAACATTATGGCCATTCTTGTCATACTCAAAGTAATTTTCTGTCCAAACTAGACACTCACCCCAATGGTTCTTACCATACTTTGCACAAGTAGGTTTCTTGCTAAGTCAATTTCCACTTTTTGTCTTTTGTACTTAGGTTAGACACCCTATCCTGGTTTTCCTTAGGGAAATTTGAAGGAACTTGGTTGGAAACCCTCTTCTTGAACCTAGGCTTGTCTTGAATCTTAAGCCTACCCTTGGAAGTACCTCCCTCATAAGACTTGACCCTCTTAAACTCCCTATTCTTCCTTTTGAGTCTAGTCTCCTCAAATTGTTGAGCATGAACCATCAAACTAGAAATATCCATGTTGTCATGTATCATCGCTGAACGACACTCTTCAACCAAGTCATCGGACACTCCCGTCACAAAGTGTCTCATCTCATCCCTTGGGTTAGACACCAAGGATGGAGCATATTTGGACAATATAGTAAACTTCAAGGAGTACTCTTTCACACTCATACCTCTTTGACGAAGGTTAATGAATTCCTCCAATTTTGTCTCTCTTTTCTCCATAGGAATGAATCAATCAACGAAAGCCCTTCTAAACACCTCCCAAGTGATAGGACCACTCTCAAGGCCGCATTGTCTCTCCATTGGGTGTACCATGTTTTAGCTACATCCTTAAGTTGATAGAAATCTAGCTTGGCCTTTTCATTCGAAGTCAACCTCATACAGAATCTTGTAGACCTCATCAATAAAGTCTTGGGGATCTTCATTCACTTTCGACCCATAGAACATATAAGGGTTCATCCTAGTGAAGTCTCTCAAGCGGGAAGCCATAGAACTAGCATTTTGTTGAACACGGGGTCCAACCTCCCTATTTGCTTAAGTCGTCATGTCTTGGGCTTGAGTGGCTACCAATTGAGCTTGGGTAGTCATGGCTTAAGACAATGTCACAAATGCCAAACTTATATCTCCATCTATAATAGGTGGAGGAATGACCGGATCTTGGTCTTGTGGAGGCACTTGATTGCCTTGTGGAGGGACTTAGTTCTCTAGGGGAGGAACTTTCGCATATCCAAATCTTCCTCCATTCATTCTACAGTCGTCCTTATCGTATTCATCTCCTATATCCATAAGAAAAGGATTAGAAGAAAAGGGGCCATAGAGTTTCAACTCATAAGGCACGACTTTCAAGATTACCAACAAGTGAGAATTCCAAAGCATCATATAGCCTCTAATTCATAAACATGGAACGCTTAACACCCATGAATAAGACTCTACGTAGGTGATTTAGTGAGACATGAATGCTAAGATTATTTCATCCTCATGCACTGATACCAAGTTTATCACGACCAGGGAATACCCGCTAGACATAATCGGCGGCGGCGTCTTCGGAGAGGACTAAGACTAGCCTCTTAGAATTTGCCATTATATTTCATAGGTTAAAATGCAGAAATTTGAAAATTTTATGTAATGAGATTTACATAGACCTCTGACATACAACTTAGGGAGTTTACTTATACTCCTTGCATAGAAAGCATACATAGGCTTCTCGTTTAGACAACATAAATCAATACATAGAAAATAGTCTACTAATATTGTCTTACATAAAACCATCTAAACAAGTAGAATTGTTGGACATAGACAATTCAAAGTTAATATGTCATTTTAGGCTTACATCAATGTTTCAATTAATAAAGGAATGAACAAGGTCTTTATGACAATACAACTTCAAAGCTAGAATGTAGGAAAGGTAAGATCCCTGAACATGAGGACCTACCAACACTTGGATAAAAGAGTCCAAGTATTTTTCAATTGACCTTTGAGAAACTCAATGGACAGAACCTACATATTTGTATAAAACATAGAAATATGGTTTAGTACACCACTTGTACTAAGTATGGATATATGCACATAAAATCATTTGAAAACCATGCTTAAAAGTACATTTTGTTCAAAGTCATGCTAAGTCACTTTTGAAAGCCTTAATGCACAAATTTTAACACATGCAAGCCAATGATCATATATTCATTAAGACAAGTCCATATGCAATACAAGACCAATATCATCAATAAAGTCAAGGCAACATTGATATTATCAATATAAGGTCATATCAACATGAATAGTAGCATATCAAGATCATATAACCAAAGTAACTCTAACATCATAACAAAGCATGTACAAGAATTAATCACATCACATAATACAAGACACTTATTCACAACCCCTTACCAAGTCTACAAGTTCAATGTCTATATGAAATCCCATAAGCCTAGATATTCAAAAGCAAACAAAGAAAGAAACCATAAGTAATGCTTACTTCATGTAACATAGCATCATGAGTAATCATCATCATATATAGCAATATAGACCAATAATATGTCCATAAATGAAACTAACATCATATAGGATCATCTACATGTAAAGTCAACACATGCATACCATTAAAGTCATAAGATAATAAGAACATCCTCCTAAGATTCCCTTAAGTACAACTATTGAAATGCATTGGTAGAGTCCCATACCACTACCTATACTAAGAGGAAACCTTTTAAGTCATCCTAGTTAAAGTTCACTTTATTACATTCATGTTACTTTCGAGAACAATTTCCTTAACCGACATAGACCATGTGAGCTTTACATGGAATCCAGTGTCATGACACCCTACACCGAAAGAAGGTGTCTACTTGCCAATGTAGGACAAAAACATTAACGTAGCATTCTAGGTGGGTCCACTAGCTGGTATTCCTATGAGGGCATAGTTCAAGAACTAGGAGACATACTTTATACCCTCATTATGCACAATGGCATTGTAATCTCTATACAATGAAAACCATTGTGAACCTACCTTCCCACATTCGGAAGGGACACCTCTCATAACTAGTTCACTCGGTGCTAACCTAAAGTCCCTTTTTGTGATGTTCTTAATCATCATAGCTTAATATAGGTCATAGGAGACTAACCCTTTGTATATCATATCATTATCTCATTTGGTATTGCATGAGAATGTCCTTTCATTACAACTCTTTATTTGTGGAGATTAACACACCATCATCATCATATCATAGTTAGGCATATAAGTGGTTCACAATCAACTGTAGATCATCATACCTTAATCATAATATCACAATTCATATAGTCAATAAATTTCAACTACATTCATCATATCATCACCTACTTGATCTAATCACATGTACACTTCAATTGAATATCATCGTTAAGTATAAAGCATCATCATTAAAGTAAGGATTCAAGATCACAAAGTCTTATCGATTCACCTTCAAATCCTTCCTCAAGCTCTTACCATCAACCCAACCACATTAATCCATCAATTTACTTGATAACATCATATAATAGTAATCAACACAATAACTAAGTCAATTGTATCATCACTAACCAATTTAATATTTATATATAACCTGGTTTGGGGAAATAGGGTTCATCATGAATTCTTGAATAATTAGATCCAATACCAACAATACATTACCCTATGCAGTCCACAAATAAATAGAATAGTTAAAACAAGTATAATAATCAACACATTCATCAATTCATAAGCAAGATCCAAGATTTGGGGAAATATGGGAAAGGACATGATCTATATGGCATACTCATTATTAATATCAATTAATAAACAATCTACAGTTAATTAGACATAGGTAATCACAATTTGTCACAATTAATCATCAATTTCAAGTTTAGAAGAAAACCCATTAGTAGAGGAAAACCCATGGAATTAAGTGATTTAGAAATAAACTTTGAAGGGACCTCTTGGGGAAAAGAAACACAAGAGTGAAGAATATACATCATTATGAATACCTAATCCAGGAGAGAGAATTTAGAAAAAGTGAGAGAAATTTGGGGAATTGATTTGGTGTGTTAAAATGACTTAAAACTGACCCTAAATAAATATATAGTCACCCCCTAAATTACCCAAACTACCCCACACTTAATTGGGTCTTTTTGTGAAGTTAAAATGACTTAAAATCGATGTGAATGAATCTGGGAAGTGGTTGCACGTCTCGGAGGCAGTTCCAATTCTTTTTTCTAAAATCTCGGTCGAGGAAAAGAGCCTCGTGAAGGACCTGCAACGGAGGCAAAATTTTCGTAGCCAGTGTTGGCTGCGGACGCACAACAGACTTTATATATTTGATGCACGCAAGCTGCTTTGGTAGCCTGTTTGCCATTATTTGGGTCCTCCTCAAGGACCCTTTGGGTGATCCTTGGGCACTCGAGACTCAACTTTTGGACCCTATATACCATATTTTACCTATTTAAAATCTCTCTACAAGTTTTAGACTTCATAAGACACTTTAAAGCATCACAAAACACAAGGACATCTACTAGTTCAATTTTGCTAGCGTCCGGACGTCAAGGTCTTCCTTTGGCATTTGATCTCTCATACTTCTAAATCAACTTTATTATGTCTTTATAGTTCTGGAATATAATTTTAATCATCATTAGGTATGTGAGTCTCTAGTCTAGGTCAAGGCTATTCGGAGTGTTACATTGATCTTTTAAAAACCCTAAAAATGGTTATGCTAAATAATGCTTAATGTGTCTAGAAGGCCTATAATTAGACCAGGTTCACACGAATTGATGCTCGTAGAACCAGACCTCTGAAACCTTACGAAAGGTAATCCAACTAACTTAGAGGAGTTTTTTAAGCTAGAAAAGGTTGGGTCCAGCCATTTAGGGCTCTCGAATATGAAGCTTTACTCCAATGAGTCTTTACCAAACTTAAAAAGGGAAAATCTTGGGTTTGGAGGGTCTAGGGGTAAAATGGTGTTCAAGCTAAGGGTGGTATCGTAATTATCCTAAATCTATAATTAATTATTTAATTAACAAGGTAGAGGGGAATTTTGGGGAGAGAGGGCTGAAAATTGGCTCTTAGAGTGAAGTCTTGCTCCACCCGGGTTCGAACCTAGGTGGAAGCGACAATTTAAATTGTTTTTTTATGTTGGTGAATTAATGTAATTAATTAATATTTAATACTTATTGTCTGATTTAAAATAAAAGGGAAATCAGATTTTTACCATTTAATAAAACCTTATTTGACTAAGTCCTTAACTAGACTCCTAAGCCTAAGAAAACTCTCATCGCTCACACTCATCTCTCTCTCACGTCTCTATCATTCTCTTTCACGTTTTCTCTGCCAAAATAACGTACAACAACAGAAAATTTACCAAAGTTCTTCACACTTGAAGAACTCACAACGAAAAATAAAATCAAACGCTAAGCAAAATACGTTAGGCAAAGGGAAGATTTTCCGTCGAAAGTTTGGTGTTGGAACTTGCTTTCGGACGTGAGTGTTGGAGAAGGTTTGGGAAACAACTTCAAGGTTTGAACATCATAAAAGGTATGGGTTCTCTTCTGTCTAGGTCCCTTTCCCAAAAGAACCCTTAAGGTTCAGTATATTCCATCCGAAAACTAGGGTTTTTTCCCTACTACATGTCCCTGTCACTAGCTCCCAATGATTCGTAGGTTAGGTATATTTGCTGGTAGATATTAGGTGTGTATTGCATTTTCGTGATGAATATGTTCATGTATGTGTATTTGAAATCATATGAATGACAACCTATGTTCCGAAATTGTGTGCATGTGTGTGAAAAATGTGACTGTGACTAGGTGTTCTCGGGTTAAGGCTCAAAAATTGTAATGTTATGGTTGTGATCTTACGTGCACAAACTTATGTAAATCGTGATTCTCATATGAAGTGTAATGTGGATGAATTGAGTGAGAAACTCTAAGCTAATTGAATCCATGAAAATGCACGTAAAACGTTCTAAATGAACTATGAAATCCCCTAACAACTAATGTGTAACTTGATGAAAAGATGCTGGAAAAAAACTACAAAATTTCCAATTTCAAATGATGAGTTTCGGTCAAGTTAAAAGGGTTCAAGATGTTGTGAAAAATGATTTAAAATAAGTGAGGTCGTGGAGAATTGAACCCGTGACCTCACCATGTTTAAAAACCATGAAAATAAAGAAGTAAAAAGGAATATGGTGAAAGGTATTCGAACCATGGTCTTGGCTGTAAAATAAAGTATGAAAATAAGAAATGAAATGAGTGAGATTCGAACCAAAAACCTCTCGGTCAATCTTAAAGAATAAATGAAAAGAAAATAAGTGTGAGGCGTGGGAATTGAACCCACGACCTCTGGGCAGAGAAGCAGAGTTAAATGAAAAATAAAGGGAGGCTATGGGTTCCCATCCCACAACCTCATGGTTAACTCGAAGAAGCCATGGAAAAAGAAATTAATATAAAAAGGGGTTGTGGGGTTTGATCTCACAACCCCTAGGCCATGAAAGAGAAAATGTGAAGAAAAGAAATTAAAAGAAAATGAAGGCATTGGAAGTTGATGGAATCCAGCAGGTTGAGGACAGCCGAAAGAAGAGGGGCATCCATGGTTCTAGGAGGCCTCAGCCTCAATATAAAGAAGGTCCTAGTAATGGAGGCAATAGAAAAACCTCTGGTGTCCGTGAGAAGCCCAGATTCAAAAAGGGGCAACAGAGTTTAGGGAACTCTAACTCTCAGATGAGTGCAGCACCTAAAAGAGGCAGACCCGAGCCTAGGAGGGGCAATGGAGGTGAGACGCAGCGTCCCCGAAAAGACTGTGATAAGTGTGGTCGTGCTCACAGTGGAGAGAGTAGACAAGTCACTAATGCCTGCTTCGGTTGTTGTAAGAGTGGGCACATGGTTAAGGACTGCCTATAGAAAAGAGGTTAGGTTGGAGGTAATGCTCAGCCTAGGCCTAATCCACAGGATGCAACAGTAGCCGAGCCTCCTAAGAGAAATAGGTTCTACACCCTTAAGGGCAGGGAGAAGTAGGAGACGTCCACTGATGTGTTCACAGGTATGCTACAAGTATTCTCAACTTCTTTTTATGATTTACTTGATCCAGGCTCTACGCTTTCCTTTGTAACTCCTTTGCTTGCTCTCACTTTTGAGATATTGCATGAAGTTCTGCATGATCCTATAGTGGTTAGCACACCTTTAGGAGAAAATTTTAGAACTGATAGCGTATACAAGGATTGCCCAAAAGTTGTATGTGGTAAGATTATGTGTGCAGACTTGGTTGAGTTACCAATGCATGAATTTGATGTTATTTTTGGCATGGACTGGCTTCATAGAAATTATGCTTGCATGGATTGTTGTAGTAGGGTTGTGGAATTTCGTTTCCCTAATGAAGAAGAGCTAGTCTGGGAGGGGTACAACTCGAGTCGTCCTAATTCCTTGATTTTGAACCTTAAAGCCAATAAAATGATGTCCAAGGGGTTATTGTATCATCTTGTGAGTGTTAACGATTTAGATCATGACGTTCCTTCCATAGATCAGTGCCTGTAGTAAATGAGTTCCAAGATGTATTTCCTGATGATTTGCCTAGAATTTCCCCCTCGAGAGATCGACTTTGGTATATATTTAGAACCCGATACTTAACCAATTTCAATCCCTCCTTACAGAATGGCTCTAGCTAAACTCAAAGATTTCAAGTTGCAGTTAAAAGATCTCACTGATAAGGGTTTCATTCAGCCGAGCATATCCCCTTGGGGCGCTCAAGAGTTGTTTATGAAAAAGAAAGATGGGACCCTTAGAATGTGTATCGATTATCGGAAGATCAACAAAGTAACTATCAAGAATAAGTATCCTCTTCCCAGAATAGATGACTTGTTCGACCAACTCCAAGGGTAAAGTTTCTTCTCGAAGGTTGATCTTCGTTCAGGTTACCATCAGCTTAGGGTTAGGGAAGGATATATCCCAAAGACAACCTTTCGTACCCGTTATGGTCATTATGAGTTCCTAGTTATGTCATTTGGTCTCATGAATGCACCTTATGAATTTATAGATCTCATGAATAGGGTCTTCCGTGAATACTTTGACTCCTTCGTCATAGTATTCATTGATGACATTCTCATCTGCTCTAAGCCAAGGAAGAGCATGAACAACATTTGAGACTAACCTTGCAGGTACTTAGACAACACCAGTTTAATGCCAAATTCAGCAAGTGTGAATTCTGGCTTAGATCAGTGATCTTCCTGGGTCATGTTGTGTCCGACAAAGGTGTAGTGGTAGATCCCATGAAGACTGAAGCTGTTAAGAACTGGCCAAAACCTCTTACTCCCACAAATATTTGTAGCTTCTTAGGATTGGCTAGTTATTATCGCAGGTTCGTGGAGGGTTTTTCTTCCATTGCTGCCTCACTGACAGTTTTGACTAAGAAGAAGGCAGAGTTTGAATGGATGGAGGTTTGTGAGAAGATCTTCTAGAAGCTCACAGATATACTCACTTCAGCCTTGGTGCTTACTTTGCCTAAGTGTGGTGAGAATTACACTGTGTATTTTGATGCATATAGGGTTGGTTTGGGTTGTGTTTTTATGCAGGGTGATAAGGTGATAGCTTATGCGTCCAGACAGCTCAAGCTCCATGAAAAGAATTATCCCACTCATTACCTGGAATTGGCAGTTGTGGTGTTTGCACTGAAGGTGTGGAGGCACTACTTGTATGGGGTGCATGTGGATGTGTTCACAGACCAAAAGAGTATTCAGTACGTGTTCACACGGAGAGAGTTGAATCTACGTCAGCGGAGATGGTTGGAACTGTTGAAGGACTATGACATGAATGTCCACTACCATCCAGGTAAGGCTAATGTTGTAGTTGATGCTTTTAGTAGGATGAGCATGGGAAGTACAGTCCACGTTGAGGATGAGAAGAAGTAGTTGGTGAAATATATACATAGACTGGCCAGACTGAGTGTGCGGTTAGTTGACTCTACTAGTGAGGGTGTTTCAGTTCATCCAAGTTCTGAGTCATCCTTAGTAGTTGAAGTCAAGGAGGGTCAGCATCTTGATCTTGTGTTGATGGAGCTTAAGAACTCAGTGTTGGTTAGATGAATGAGACTTTTTCTTTGGGAGATTATGGCATACTTAGGTACCAAAACAGTCTCTCTATACCAGATGTAGATGATTTGCGGACCAGGATCATTGTAGAGGCCCATGGTTCAAGATATTCCATACATCCAGGTTCCACCAAAATGTATCATGATCTTAACAAATTCTATTTGTGGGATGGCATGAAGAAGGACATTGCAAAATATGTGGCCAAATATCCTAATTGTCAACAGGTTAAGGAAGAACATCTTAAGCCTGGCAGTCTTACTCAGATAATCAAGGTTCCGACGTGAAAGTGGAAGGCCATTAATATGGACTTCGTGGTTGGTCTTTCGAATTCTAAGAGACAGCATGACTCCATATGGGTTATTATGGACAACATGACTAAGTCTGCCAACTTTATCCCTGTAAAGTCTACTTAAAGAGCCGAAGATTATGTGAAACTCTACATTAATGAGATTGTGAGATGGCATGGGATTTCTTTGTCTATCATTTCATATAGAGGAGCTTAGTTCACTTCACATTTCTAGAGATCCTTCCAGAATAGCTTAGGCACACAGATGAAGCTTAATACTGTCTTTCATCCTCAGACTGATGGGCAGGCAAAAGCAATTGGAGGAAATGTTGAGGGCATGTGTGATTGACTTCTGGGGTAGTTGGGATGATCATCTAACTTTGACAGAATTCTCGTATAATAAAAGCTATCACTCCAGCATTGGGATGGCAGTGTTTGAGGCACTGTATGGTAGGAGATGTGGGTCTCCATTTGGGTGGTTCGAGGTTGGAGAGTCATCCATTTTGGGTCCAGAGATCATTCATGAGGCCTTAGAGAAGGTCAGGGTTATTAGGGACCGGTCGGATACTGCTTACAATTGGCAGAAGTCTTATGCAGACAACAAAAAATGGCCCTTAAAGTTTGATATTGGTGACCAGGTCTATTTGAAGATATCACCTACGAAAGGGGTGATAAGGTTTGGTAGGAAACGGAAGTTGATTATGAGGTATGTTGGGCCATATGAGATCCTACAGCATATGGGTGAGGTGGCCTACGATTTGGCATTGCCTGCGGAGCTAGATCTGTTCATCTAGCCTTTCATGTCTCTATGTTAAAGAAGTGCCTAGGTGATCCATCGTCAATTCTACTTGTTGAAGGTTTGGGGGTTCATGAAAATTTGTCCTATGAGGAGGTACCTGTTGAGATTTTAGACAGACATATCAAGCGGCTGAGGAATAAGGAGATTGCAACAGTGAAGTTATTGTGGGAGAACGAGGCTGATATGAGATCCCGCTACCCTTATCTTTTAAGCCCTTGAGGTTAGACTTCCTATTCTTAAGTCTAAGTTTCCTTATCTCTCCACTCTTTGTTGATATTGCTTGGTTGTAAATAGTATTTATGTAATGTTTTGACTAGCATTATACAAGAGAATTGGTGGTGTCACTCGGGGACGAATGTTCCTAATGGGGAGATAATGTAACAATCCTAAAAATGGCTATGCTAAATAATGCTTAATGCGTCAAAATGCCTACAATTCAATCGGGTTCACATGGATTGATGCACATAGAATCAGACCTTTAACCCTTATGACAGCCAAGCCAAACACCTTGGGGAGTTATTTAAGCTAGAAAAGGTTGGTTCCAGCCATGTAGGGCTCTCGAATACGAAGATTTACTCGAATGAGTCTTTACCAGACTTAAAAAGGGAAAATCTTAGGCTTGGAGGGACTAGGGGTAAAATGGTCTTTTTCCAGGCTAAGGGTAGTATCGTAATTACCCTAAATATATAAATAATTATTTAATTAATAAGGTGGAGGGGTATTTTGGGGAGAGAGAGCCAAAAATTGGCTCTAAGAGTGAAGTCTTGCTCCACCCGCGTTCGAACCTAGGTGAAAGCGACGATTTAATTTTTTTTTTTAAGTTGGTGAATTAATGTAATTAATTAATATTTATTATTTATCGTCTGATTTAAAATAAAAGGGAAATTAGATATTTACCATTTAATAAAACCTTATTTGACTAAGTCCTTAACTAGACTCCTAAGCCTAAGAAAACTCTCATCGCTCACACTCATCTCTCTCTCACGTCTCTATCATTCTCTTTCACATTCTCTCTGCCAAAATAACGTACTAGAACAGAAAATTTGCCAAAGTTATTCACACTTGAAGAGCTCACAACGAAAAATAAAATCAAAAGCTAAGCAAAAAACGTTAGGCAAAGGGAGGGTATTTTGTCGAATGTTTGGTGTTGGAACTTGGTTTTGGACATGAGTGTTGGATAAGGTTTGGGAAGAAAGTATGGTTTCTTTTATCTGTTGGTCCCTTTCCTAAGATACCCCTTAAGGTTAAGTATATTTCGTCCGAAAACTAGGGTTGTTTCCCCATTGCATGTCCCTGTCACTAGCTCCCAATGATCCATAGGTTGGGTATGTTTGTTGGTAGATATTAGGCATGTATTCCATTTTCATGATGAATATGTTCATGTATGTGTGTTTGAAATTATATGAATGACAACCTATGTGTTTCGAAATTATGTGCATATGTGTCCAAAAATGTGACCGTGACTAGGTTTCCTCGGGTTAAGGCTCAAAAATTGAAATGTTATGGTTCTGATCTTACGTGCACAAACTTATGTAAATCATGATGTTCATATGACGTGTAATGTGGCTGAATCGAGTAAGAAACTCTTGGCTAATCGAATCCATGAAAATGCACCTAAAACGTTCTAAATGAAATATGAAATTCCCCATGAACTAATGTGTAACTTGATGAAAATATGCTGAAGAAAAACTACAAAATTTCCAGTTTCAAATGTTGAGTTTCGGTCAAGTTAAGAGGGTTCAAGATGTTGTGAAAAATGAATTAAAAGAAGTGAGGTCATGGAGAAGTGAACCCGTGACCTCACCATGTTTAAAAACAATGAAAATAAAGAAGTAAAAAAGAATGTGGTAAAGGGGATTTGAACCATGATCTTGGCTGGAAAATAAAGTATGAAAATTAAAAATGAGAGGAGTGGGATTTGAACCCACAACCTCTCGGTCAAGCTTAAGGAAAAATGAAAAGAAAATAAGTGTGAGGCGTGGGAATCAAACCCACGACCTCTAGGCTGAAAAGGAGAGTTACATGAAAAATAATGTGAGGTTGTGGGGGTTCGATCCCACAAACATCATGGTCAACTCAAAAAAGCCATGGAAAAAGAAATTAAAATAAAAAGGGAATGTGGGGGTTCGATCCCACAACCCCTCGGCCAAGGAAGAGAAAATGTAAAGAAAAGAAATTACAAGAAAATGAATGCGTTGGGGCTTGATCTTGGGTCCCCAAGCCGTGTGGACAAAAATAAAATAAATGTTATGTGTTATCCAAGGGATTTGAAACCGGGTTACCTTGCTCAAATTCCATATTGATACATAAGTCATACCTGAATAAAATATTCAAGAATAATGATGCATACTTAGATCGAAATCGAGATCTTGGCATACATACAAGATGCATAAGTCTTGTACCACATAATCTTAGGAAGATATAAATCACTTAAATGAACTATGAACGAAGCCTCATGGCTTGTATGTATAGACCCATAAGTCTAGCATACGTATAAAATAAGTGAACCTAAGATGTATGAACAATGAAATGATGAAATGAACAATGAAATAATGAAATGAACAATGAAATGATGAAATCAATAATGAAATGACAAAACCCTAGAAGGGTTAAGTAAGAGTGTGAGACACACTAAATGGCCAAGTGCATTGGAATATGATGAACTGAACATTCATGTAAAAAGGGGTGAATAATTATGAAGAGAAAATGTGCTAATGTTAATGAATGCGGTGACAACATGATATGAGGCTAATGTAAAAGATGAGAGCAATATCAAATGAGCCTAAGTAAATGTTACCAAAACGTACTCACATATGAGAGTGTAAAGTTAATGAAGAGACCAATCTCTATGAACACTCTAATGAAAGTATTGAGATTAAAACACTTAATACTAATGATGAGATGAGAAATTATCTATTGAGCTATGATGCCGTCATACGAGAAGTCAACTTCCATGATGTATGAGTTGAATGTAATGGAACTTTATACTGAGCACCGATATACTAGCTATGAGCGGATTGCCTTTTTTCAGGAAGGATGGAGGTTCACATAATTCTCATGAGATTATACTGTTTGGCATGCTGGCATGGGTCTCCTTATATCTCCTAGTATTCAAACTTATACTGCCAATATAGGGATCTGGCGGGGTTCAATTCCAATATACGCTAGCATGTTTTTGGTCATTTTGGCCGGTGATTCCACCTCTTTTCGGTGTGGTAGAGACGCTGGATTTCATGATGCTCACATGATCTATGTCGGTTAAAGTTAAAGTTCCCCAATGAATGAATGAGTCTAGCCTCAAATGATGCATATAATGAAATGAATGATACCAAAAGGTGTTAGGATAGGATAATCAAGAGGTGAGCCAGACTCAAGTAATGACACTAGGTCATTCTTGATCATTACACAGCGAACCCAATGAAAGTCTTAAACTACATCCTAGGTAGCTGGTGTTCACACTAGCCTATGAATGAAATGAAATGAAGTACGTATAAATGAATGAAGCAGACTGTGTGTTTTCTAAAGAAGGCTTCCTAGTTAAGGTCCCATATGTTGAGCCTTCATTTTTGGGAAGTCCTGATGTCAAGTCCATGATCACAAAGTCTCATGGTGTATGAATGAATGATATGAAAGATGTTATGTGCTATACGCAATATGTTATGTGCTATATGGAATATGTTATGTGCTATGTGTAAGATGTTATGTGTTGTATGCATTATGATAAGTATGATGATGCATGTTACTCTCATGACATGACTTTCCCAATCCAAATTTTGCAAGTCCAATGACTTTCCTAATCCAAATCTAGCAATTCCACTAACTTGAATTTCCATAATCATGTTGTTAGGAAAGAGTTGTTCTTACTCATGCATGTCTTTGGTGTGTGCTTGCATGTACCAATACTTAGAACAAGTGTGTACTAATCTGTAACGACCTGTTTAGTCGTTTGAGCAGCAGATTTTTAATTCTGGAAAAACTGGCTGGAACGACGAGTGTCACGACGGACCGTCGTGGTCACGACGGCCCGTCGAGGGAGTGTCGTTCCAGGACACTTAGGATTCTTCAATTTGGATATTAAAATCGACTCTCTGTAAATTGTGACGGACCTGCAGGACGTGCCGTCACATCCACGACGAACCGTCGTGAGTTTCCGTTGCAAAACACTTCAACGTTTGAGAATTTGGTTCGAGAAACGAGTTTCTGACCGCCATGACGGACGTGCAGGACGGACCGTCACAGGCGTGACGGACCGTCACAGTGTCCGTGGTGACGATGGGATTCTGGGGAGGTGCGACGACCACCGTGACGGACCGTCGCAGTCACGACGGCCCGTCACAGGTCACGCAATCCCAGGCAGTTTAGGATTTCTCCACACGTTTTAAGGGTCGTTTTTGACTATTCTTTCCTTAATTATAAAGATTGAGGGGTAACATTAATAAGTCTAATTACTTAGGGGTTAAAAGGGGTAACCTTAAGTGAATTAGTGGGGTTTTATTGTCCTTTTTCACACTTAATTACATGATTAATTAGGGTAAAGGAAAGAGGGTTTGAATAAAAAGAAAGAGAAAGAACAGAAAGAGAAGGAGAAATCGATCGAGAGGAAGAAGTAACAAAGCTTGGGAGATTTCTTGTTGATTCCAATTCTTTGGTGGAGGTAGGTTATGGTTTTTATGTTACGATATTCGTAGTGAACTCTTAATAGTGAATGTTATGTGTTGATAGTATTGTAAACCCTGCTATGTGCTTAAATTGTATGCTTGCATGATTATGATTATGAAATTGTGATGAATTAACAAAGCATGATGAAGCTATTGAATCCCAAATCTTGAAAGAACCCTAATTCGCTTGATATATTATATAATAAGATTGATGATGCCTTAGTATGAAAGAAGGCTTGATATATTATATAATGAGGATGATGACTTCCAGATTTTGGGGATAATAATAATAGTTTTGAATTGTTTTATTAATGAGTTTAAGTCTTCCGCATTTCTTTTGTTGATATTGTATTAAAATGTTAAGGGTTAGATTGGTTGGTTCGCTCACATAGGAGGGTAAATCTGGGTGCCAGTCGCGTCCCCGATTTGGGTCGTGACATAATCCCATACTACCCCATATTTTTAGGTGCAGGCACAGGTGGATGCTAGAGCTTACATGTTGATGTTGCAGCTATCCGGACGTGGATCTTTCATCCGGACTTGGTAGGACCTCATGCTTTTGAGGATGTCTACCGTTATTATCTAGCTTAGATGTAGGATTTAGATTGTGGAGAATGTTCCACTAGTGTTTCTTTCCACTTTCATTTCAGACTTTGTATTGGTGTCGTTTTGGCAAGAATACATTTAATGCAATTATGAACTGTTTATTTCATTTGATTATCTCAATATTAGATGGTTGATTTGTGAATGCCTATGATGTTAAGTTAAGTTTAAAATATTTAGCATGAAATAAGAAAACAAAAATTTAAATTTTCAGCTAAAATCAACCTAGATGAAGTAAGAATGACATATGTAGGCTTGTCTGCGACCTCTGAGAGATCAATGATGCTGGTCTCGTCTGGGGTTTATATTCCGGTTGTGATAGATCTTCGCTATTGAAAGAGGGTAAGTTGACCTAATTCCCTTACTAATGTAGAATTGAAATAAATTGCTATTATGTGGTACGGTCCACTTATCATGTTGGTGTTTACTTGTTATTTTTATAGTGATCATGGCCTTGTCGGCATTATTATGTGAATTGTAGTAGTATCATGTTAGGGTATATATGAAGGTATTTTGTGAATTTGGTTATGTTTGTAATGTGACTATGTGAAAGGTGTTATGGCATACATAAGTTTATATGATGTGATGTATCTGTAATCTTGTATAATGTAGATGTGATGTGATAAAAGTATATTTTCTTTTAATGATGATGTATAATGATGATGGATTGTGAAGATTCTTATATAATGATGTTGTGTCTTGATTGGTAGAATTAGGTCCATCTTCTTGATACATGAAAGCTTCCTGATTATGAACTCCTGGAATTGGTAGACTTAGGTGCCTTCTCCTTGATGTATGAAAGTTATGTGAACTTGATCTCTTGACTTGGTAGGCTTAGGCACCCTCGTCATGTATGAATAAATGAAAGTCTAGGATCGGTAGACATAAAGTGGTACCCTTCTATGAAAGACTAATATCGAACCTTGAATATGAAAATAAGGTTTAGAATGTGAAACCTTAAACATGAAAAGATAGTTAATATAGAAGCCTTGAAGTGGTAAGACCGTAATGGCTCCCTTTTTGAATGGAATGATGGAATTAGAGGTAGGTTAGCTGGAACGGCATGAAACCATCTCAATGGAAGTCGCAAGAGTTATTTTAATGAACTTTGATCGATAGACCCTTGTGGATACCTTCTTAGAATTGTATTATGAGTTGGTAATACACTTATGTGAATGAACTTACTCTACGAGAACCAAGGCAAAGCACTAAGTGTATATGCTTAAGGGAGTAACTATAGTTGAGTATGAGGCTACAGTACAAATAAACCTTTTGATATCCCTTAAACCATGTGCCTACATGCTATTTGTCCTAATTCTACCCTTGGCAAGTAGAACACCTTCCATGGTGTGGGTTTTCGGTGACACCAAATTCCGTACCTAGATAGTATGGTCTATGTCGGTTAATGTCTATTTTCATCATATGAGATGTGCACTCTAGTTATTAGATAGGTTCTACAATGTATGGGTAGTGGAATGGTATGCTATATACACATGGCACGAGTAGGCTTTTAATATAGTAAAGTGAGTTCCCTAGGTCTTCCAAGACAATTATGTGAAGTCCCCTAATTGAATGATTGACTTCTTAACGACTTATGTAATGTATGTTCTCCTAATAATAGTATATTGAATAGAAATTTCCTTATCTATGGTGGCTTTTAGGAACACTGAGGTGTTCTTGAAGAGGGTGTTTGGGTGTTCTCTTCATGTCTTACTTAGGTGGGTCTTAGAGTAACCTTAGGTAGAGGGTATAAATGACGAAAAGTATTATGTTGAATATGGAATTAAGTGTTAGGTGATGGAAAGGAAATATCCTTACTTTGGGTAGTCTTGAGGATCAACTATGTATGTGTGAAGGGGTTGTATAGGTGGCCGCTTCATATCTTACTTAGGTGGGTCTAAAGATAACTTTTGGTAGGGGGTCTAAATACTTTTATGGGTTCTAAGTGATTATGGTCATATTTTGTGGATTATTTAGGTATTGTCTTATATGTGAATGTTTACTTGTGTTATGTCTCTAAAACTCTTACGATGAAGGTTTTTATCAAAATGTCATGAAAGCATGTTTCTATACTAAATGTCCCTTTTGCAGGATTTTGCATGGCTTCCATATTTAGTGCTTAAGTGTGCTAACCCCTTCTTTTCCTTTTTTTACTAAAGTGTAGGGATTGGAGGTTTGGTATGCTATGGATGATGGATAGGTTTCTAAGGGTTCAATACATGTACCTTTTATGTCTTCTTAGTCTTTGTTTTAAGTTCTGTATGGGCTTAGTCCCAAATATTGTACTCTAAAGTATTAGATGGTTTATGAGACACGCATGTTGTAAAATTAGTTGTTTTTGAAGTCCTCCGCTTTCTTGTTAGTGAAAGTATTCTTCATGTGTGAAGAAAGTTTTAAATTCTTACTTATTTTGAGTTTCATATGCAATAAATGATCTATATAGCTTGTATGAGACCACCAAGAGGTCGATATGGTGGTAACATCTACGGGTACTCTTGGATCATTAAATTTTGAGTGCCATTTATATTTCTATATTAAACTTTCTTGAGTTTCTCCACGTTGATAACCACGGTAAGGGATAGATATGAAGTTAAGTGGCATAGATACTCATTTTTAGATTCTTAAACCCTCACCTAATGGTGTGTAGTGAAGATTTGGCTAGAACTGATTCATCCTTAAAGTAGAATGAGATGATGCTTAAAAGGTTTGCATAAACTTGACCCCAAAAGGGGGATGTTCTGCTTTATTAGTAAGGTTGGTAAGTTAGAGTTCTCTTGCATGAGATAAGGTTCTGTTTGATGGGTTTACCCCAAGTGGGGAATAATGGGTTGAGTAGCAAGGCGGTTGATATCCCTATCTTTTCCTTATATTCTTACTCAACCTTGTGACCAAAGAATTCCTAGTAGCTTGTATATGTTTGGAGTCGTTCATATGAGTATAAGTTGAATGTTCTACATATATTATGCATGTCCTAGATGACACTATTTTATGTATGTCTTGAAGGATTCTTGTTGCATTAAAAGGGAATTCTAGTACATTACCTGTTTCTCATGTTATCATGCATCGTAATATGATGAATGCACATTTGAATCCAAGAGAAAGGGAATATGATCATGATTTGATTAGAACTTTAAAATTTATCCTTAAATAAAATGACCTTTTAATGCTTGCATATGATCTTGATGATGCTATGTGTGTATGTTGTGACTAGGTGAAGGTAGTCCCTCTTTGAACATAACTAAACACGATAATGTCATGTATGTAAGACCCTAAATTGAGTTAGGGTGTCTAGATAATAACATAGTTGTATTAAGGTTATAAGGTCCTAAAATGACTTATAATATGGTTTAGAGGCAGTGTGTAAAGTTTGAGGTGATTTGGAAGTTGAAAGTCAAGGGACGACCAAAACATTCGATGACTAGTCACCTATGTGCCTCATGTGTCTATACGTGTTTATATATTGTATTTAATGATATTATTAAGTTTTATAATGATTTTTAAAGATTTTATATGGATTTTCGAGAAGTTTGGAGGTCAAACGACCAAAAACGTCCAAGGCGTACGAAAGATAGTCCTTAAGAGGCTCAATGTGTGTCTTGATGGGGCCTACCCTGTTTAAACGAGTTGTAGGTTTTTGTTTTGGGTGAAACTTATATGGAAGGTCTAAAACTTCTTAAGTTTCATATTTACATTGGAAACTTCCAGGTATGACTTTTAAAGGGCCCCGCAAAAGGCCCTACAAGAAGGATCCAAGAATGGTCGAGACACTGCCTTGGCAGTGTTAATCGACGGACCAAACGACATCCAGTTGGCCAATCAACGGACAATTGGTTAGGTATCATCAATTTACACCTATCTTGGCCAGGTTTCACCCCCAGAAGCCAAAGAACGACCAGTTTATTGACCAACGGCCAGTCAATGGGTTCCATTGATGGTGGTCTAAGCTACTGCATTGCGACTGTTTTATTTAAGGGGTGAATGGGAAATTAACCCCATGTAATCAACTGATTCTAATTGATTAATTTAACTATATTTGGGTTTCTATAAGGGATCAAACACGTGAAGAACCCATTCCAAATCCTTTCCCATGAAATTGAACCTTCTAATCTATCGATTGATAATACTATGTATGTGATATGATTCATATTTTTAGATTATGTGAAGCATGATTTCTTTGAGTAATGATCTAATTAGATACTTCCTAACATTTACATTATTGTTAAAATATGGTTTATGATCAAGGCCTCAGAGAATCAATAGTATTGTCTAATTCCTCTATATCCTAGTGAATTAATAAGCCTAATGCCTATGTTGGAAGCTTGATCTTGAAGTGATTTAAGCATGATTTCGTTATGACTAAGTTTATGATAAGATACTGCCTTCGATTGATATTATTGATGAAATATGATCTATAATCCATGTAAGTGAAATTGGTTGATGATCTATGTCCTTCTACATTCTAGCATGTTAATGATATGTTGTACTAGTTTGTAGCATGGCCTTGTAGTAGATTATGCATGACTTCGTATATCATTATTATGTTTTAGATATGTCCTATTTGTATTATATATGAAATAGTAGTAATGTTCAATAATGACCAAAGGCTAAAGGATTGGTAAGAATTGCCCTACTCTTCTACTTCTCTACTTCTTCATAGCAATGTTAATGAAGCCTTGTACGACATTGTGTGGTATGGTCCACTTTTAATGGATGTGTTTGCTTTATTGTCATTACATATGGGTTTATTAAGTCCTTTAAAGCAAATTGATGAATATATGAACATGTAATTATGATGATACTATGAGAAGATTATGCCTACTTTCCTATTCTAGTTGTGATCTAGGTTGTATGGCTATTGTATAAGCATGTGTATATCCATGTTAGGGTAAATAATAGGTGCTTCCATTGATGAGTTAAAAAGGTTAATAATCCCTTACTATGTACCCCTATGTGAATGCATGAATAGCACAAGTTAAGAGTCTTATGTGTAATGTGAAGTTGACTTATCTCCTATGCTATTGTGTCTTGTGTGGTTTAAGCTTGATAGAGTATTATGATCTAAGAGGGTGGCTGCATCAATGTGTTGTGTATATCCATTATGTGATCATGTTGACCAACGTACACACACACTTACTCTACATGCATGTTACAAGTAGTATAGGTCATGGTGTCTAAATGAAAGGTAGTTCTGATATTCACTAGTGCCTACTACTATGCATGTTAAGATGATATTTATGAAAGTATGGTATGTGTTTCCTTATCTAGGATGACTTGATAGGTGTACTAGTATAGGGAAGGTGTGGGACTTTGCCTATGCTTTGCACATGTGTACCTTGATAGGATAGTTCTACTTTTGGTTTCTATATGTATGAATATGAATGTATGAAAATGTGTGACTTATGGTGTTATATGAAATTTTTTCTCACATATATGTATACACACACACATGTATGATGATATACTCAATAGAGGAGCCTTGAAAGGTGTGCTCAAGTGTATCCTAAACTAGATAGTGCTAATACATATGTTATATCCATGTTAAAGGATCTTTTCACATGATTTAGGTTGATGAACTTTCATATATGACCTATGAGATAAGCATATGAGGGGATGACTTTCCTAAGCCTATATTTTATAAAGGTAATGTAATAATGGCTTTTCAATAAACGGAACTTAGCTTAGCATCGAGTGAACTTGAATATGAATGTGTGTGCCTTCCCAATGTGGGAAGGTAGATCACCATAAATCTCATAAGATGGATAACCACAATGCCTCAATAGGCATAAATAGGGTTTTGATAAGTGAATAACCACAATTCCCCATCTTTGCATAAATAGGGTTTTCACATGTTCCTCCAAAGTCCATAACAATGGTTGACACATAGGATTAAGCAATGTGCTATCACTTAGTATTCTAGCATGTGTTAATGTTCTATCTTGGATAGGTAAGAGAACCTTTGATTGGTGTAAGGCTCTACAGCACCAAATTCCAAGTTTAGCACCCATGATTTTAGTGTCGATTAAGGCTATGGTTTCCCTAAAGTAAATGGACTATAGAAGTAAATGAATAGGATCCTAACTAGGAGGAATTAAGGTAAGTTACTTAAGATAGGTGGAAGTAATGAACCCATCTAGACATTGCACAAGTAGCTCCTTAGGAAGTCCTAGTAAAGTGACCTAATATGTATGATTATGTTTGTGTCCATATGCATGACTTTGTAGTATTGGTCTAGTTTTTATGAATATAAGCATGGTATGAATCTATATGATGTGGTCCTATCCTTATATGCACTATATTGGTCTAAATGACTATATGATGAAGGTCTTGTATTGACACGAATAAGTTGCTTTCACTTACTTGTTGAGGTATGAATTGAATGTTAAGGTTGGTGGTCTCATGAAGGGTTTACTAAGAATGTATGGGATTATGGGGCTCCATATGTTTATTGCACTAGTATAATAAGATTTGGGTCATGAACAAGGTCTTATAATGAGGAATATGAAAGAAGTAAAAGTGTATGTGCAAGTTAGATGTATCTTAATGTAATTGTCCTATGGTATCACTACACCATTTTCGGCCTACAGCAACACCACATAAGTGTAGCCTAAACTAGCAAAAAGTGTGGCCTTTGGTAAAAGGCTACACTTTTGGACATTCAGCAACACTTTTTAGGGGCTGCCCAAAAGAAGCGTAACCTTTGACATTAGGCAACACTTTTTAAATGTTGCCATCTTTGGCTACACTTATAAAGCGTAGCCAAATAGGTATAAGGGCACGCTTTGAAGACGTGCATTAACAACACCTATTTTTTGTTAGACTACACTTAAAAGCGTTGCCTTTTCAGATTTATTGGTCACACTTAACAAGTGTTGCCTTTTATTGGTCATCTATTGCAACACTTTCAAAGTGTAACTTTTTATCTACCTAGAGCAACACTTACAAAGTGTAACTTCAACATTTATAAGCCTACATGTAGCACAAATATATATAATATATTTACATACATACAAGTGACCTAAAACAAAAAATGAACTAATTAATCATTAAATTGAAGCTATATATTTCAAATAAACTTCGAGAAATATTTCATGTACAACCAAAAGATAGTATGTGTTGTGTACATACTCATACTTACATCAATATTCTAAATGTGTACAGAATAAATCAAATATGTATTTAAACTTTTACAATAGTTCAAAAACTCTTCATCATCCACTTCAAATTTGATCACCTCCATTTCCCTACACAAATAAGATATTGGCAGTTATATAGAAGAGGTAAGAAGTTCAGATTGCAACAATATAGAGAGGCAAGAAATCCAACAGTTACAGAAAATTAGATTGCATCTTTTGATGTTCAAACAAGCAAGATGAATAGTGGTCAAGAGAAACAAAACCTTAGCTCAATTCAAACCAAAGCCACTAACAATAAATTACCAATGATGAAATAGCAAAAACAATATATAAGTCAATAAGCAAGATCAAAGATCTGTTATACATACCCTGTGCAAATACGTTTCTGAGTTCTTAGGAAAATCAGAATTGATAACAACGTTAACTGATTGAATATCAATTCCTCTAGTAAACAAATCTGTTCAATCAAGAAAGAACACAAAATTAAGAGAGTTACTATCTATACTTATGGCCAAAACGACTGATGAAATTTGTAAATTTGTAAGTCTAAATTTGTACTTACTTAATGAAATCAGTTCTTCAGCTTCCGTCCTTCAGCTATTCGAGTGAGGTCTGGGGATACAACAAATACACAATGTAATCACACAAGTGAAGGATAGAGTTAATATGCACTGGTAACTATGAGGAAAACCACATTACCTTTCTTCAGGCAGTGAACTGGAACGGTTCCATCAGGGAAACGATCTTCACCAAGAAACTTGAACACTAACAATGGATAAGAATTCCGGGCAGAATCACGAACTCGAACAAAGATTGGGAAAACTGATACGCAAAACGAATTAAAAAATGTGATACTCTTATAGCCACTTGACTCTCCCTGCCTTGAATGTGTTTCTATATATATATTTTAACTATTTTCTTTAGCTGCTCTAAATGTTTTTGCTCAAATAAATCACAACTTTTTTCCATCCGTAACAGTGAAAAAAGAGGTTTATATATGGAGGCTAAAATACAAACTACACTCCCAAAAATCGTATAAAAACACAAGAATATCAAAACAATAAAGCTAAAATTTAGACTTTCAGAATGAAATTTCTTACCTGATAAAACCTACTCCAACAAAATCTGTTTGAAATTGTGTTCTTCAGTGAGAAACTTGAGAGAAAAGTGTGACAGAGAGACTAATTAGCTTCAATTCATCATCTTGCCAACAACCCAAAAATATTCATTCCTTTTAAACAAAAAACAAAAAAGCAAACACTTCAGCTAACAAGAAGACTGCTTTAGAACTAACACTTGACGAAATACGTATAGAAAAAGAGAATCGTACTTGCTCTTCAAAAAATTGTTATTTGGAGAGGAGGACTTGAGATATGAGTTCTTTGATGACTGCAACTCTTCAACTCAACTCTTCAGCGTGTATCAGAAAGGAGAATCGGTTCTTCAGCTATCTTCACCTCTCTTCAGCTTGGTTCATCGAAAATCTGGATGGAAATGTGAAGGAGGAAAGCTGAATGAAGAAAGTGCAGTGAAAGAGTAAAGTGAAGTGAAAAAGTTAATGTTTGGTCATTTATTAATGTTTATTTTTTTGGCCAATAAAAATGGGAGGGAGTGTTAAAAATATTGGAGGGAATATAATATTTGAGTGGAAAATTTTAAGGCAACACTTATAAAGTGTTATTTTCTCAACTATAAAAATAGGACACTTTAGAAGTGTGGTCATATATGTAAATAGGTGTTGCCAATTATATCATATTTTAACAACACTTATAAAGTGTATCTTATATTATTAAAGAGTACACTTTTGAAGTGTTGCCAAAATTATTGTAGCTAAAAGTTAAAAATTTTGGCTACGCTTTAAAAGCGTTCCCAAAACTACTTTAGGCAACACTTTACAAGTGTAGTCCAGAATAAGTGTGGTCGTAGGCCTAAAATGGTGTAGTGTATTGGCTTAAATATGTCTAAGTTGTATTATACTCCTATGATGGTATGTGTTGTCTCGTGTTGATGCTATGTATGTTTCCTTGTGGCTTTAAGGTGATGCATTGCACCTAGTATCACTAGAGGATTACTTGGGATATTAATGAATAAAAGGGAATATAGATCACTATTAAGGGAAAACTAGTTCACTATAATGTGACTATAAAATGTAACAAATTCTATAAGGATCTTATGAAATGTTTGGCCTTCGAATATGTTTATATTAAGTATGTGAATGATGTAAATTCTATTGAATAAGGGTTTTATGAAGATTTACTCAAAAAGGCATGAAGTATGATTTCAAGAAAATGTCCCTTTTAAATGCATGTTTTTGCATGGTTGTCATACTTAGTGCATTGTTGTACAAACTCCATTCTTTCTGCTTTTTACACAAAGTGTAGGTTATTGATGCTCAAAGGATGTCTTGAATGGTGAAGAGATTGATAGATGATTCCCAAACTCAATGAAAAGAATCCTTAAGTTCAAGGATCTCCTACTTATGACTTTACTGTAAAGTTTATTAATATTGTATAGTTATGTCTTATGCTTTAAGGGTCGTGTCCCTAATGTATGATAATGTTGTTGAGTCTAAGATGGAAAAGAGACTTAGAGTCAATGTATGTATTATGTTTTTGAGTTTGTAGCATATAATGTGTTATGAAAAGTTCTAAATTTTCCGCTAAATTTACTATGTCAATGAGATGAATGAAAATTATGGGCTTGTATAAGACCTTTGAGAGGTCAAGTACTCCATGTTACTTCTAGGAGGTGCTCCCCGGATGTGAAAAACGTGGCATCAGAGCACGAGGTTTTTAAAAGTGGTTTAGGGTCCAAGAAGTCTCATATTGTAATGTCTAGTAGAGTCTTGTATCATTGGTGGTGAGTCGTGACACGTTAAATGGTACGAGAGGCTATAGGACGATAGAGTTTCCCTTTTTTATCATTCTCATATCGTTCCATAGAACTTACTCTATAAGATCTCTCTCTTATGTTTTCTTGTTCGGTGGTCTTTTAGATGTGATTGCTTGGATGAGATTTTTCTCTATGGTTGAGGGAGAAAAGGTGAGTTTAAATGCTTATCTTGGTTTTATGATTTGAATGAGGATGTGTGAAGGTGAATTTTGGTATGTTTGGATGATATGATGCCATTTATAGCTATATATGAAAACTTATGTGAAATAGTATGTTATATTGAGAAATGTATGTCATGATATAGTTAAAGCATGTTAGAAGTTATTATGGTTAAAATGAGTTCTTTTGGAATGATGTGTTCCTATACGATTTTACATGATGGTAGCCTAATACTATGATTTGAACTTCAAATGCTTAGTGACTACCTATGGAAGCATGCTACCCTAAGAATATGTACTTAAAGGTCCTCAATGTTTCCCTTTTTATCTATGTGGTCTATGATAAGTTGCTTAGTATGGATTCGAGTTCTTTGTATAGACATTGATCCTAGAAGAGATGATAGTATGATTGTCTTGTTAAAGTTTTGTATATTATATGGTCATGCATTTCCCATAAATTGCCTAAATGTTGCATTTTTGGAGTTTTGAAGCATGTTCACTGTAATGATAAGCAGCTTAATGTGAGATATTTGGGAAATCAACTAAATTGTTCTTTGATTGAAAGTTGTTGAAATGTGTATATGATTGATACATATGAACATGATAATGAATTTTAAAAGGAGATTTGCTATTTGTAATAAATACTGAGAGTCTTATGGCATGATGAGTCGTGGATCCGTTTCTAACTTCTTATTGCATATTGAATCCCTTTATGTTGTGGAATTTGTGTTACCCTAGAATTAAGGGTAGTACTCTCATCTTTGTAGAGTGATGATGTGGGTTTCTTTGACCTAGAAGTTACCTTACTTTAATCTTGAAGGAAAATAAAGAGTTCTTAAGGCTATGTCTCCCCATTGTATTGTATGAAAACCTTATGTGGTTAAATGGTATGACCTAACCTGATAATTGGAGGATAATTTATCTAAAAAAAATAGGTTTAGAATACCTTAGTGTGCCTATGTTAACTTACTATAAATTCCTTCTAAATCTGTAGTCACTTTTAAGTGATGAAATGAAAGTTGTTTATTAAAGATCCTCTTGAAGTTGGATTAGGTTGCTTTTAAATAGGGTTTACCCTAAGTGGGGGATGATGATTTAGTAGTAAGGTCGTAGAAATTTTCTACCTTGTCCTTCTATTGTTACTTGAACTTGAATCTATTGAATTTTTAGTAAGCTTAATCATGAATAAGAGTTTTGCATAAAGAATGAATTGCATGACCTTATATGTTTGGTATGCATTGATTGACATTACCTTCAAGATATTGTAAAGATTTCAAAGTGCATGAAAGAAAATTTTTGACAAAATCCATGTTTTCTCATGATAAATTGCATCTTGATATGCTACTTGTGCATTTGACTTCATGAGATAAGATAAGAAACATGGTAATAGTCACTTGTGAGGTGAAGTGTTTAGCCACATGATGGAAAGTTGAGTCTTTTTAAAATGAAAAGTGTAGAGTCTCTTGAAAATAATGTGACTTGTATGGTTTGGGAAGCCTAATTGTAGGTTCATCTTTGAAAAGTGATATCATGTTTAGCTAAGTGTTAATGTGTGTGCCTATGATGTGTGATACTCTACTCAAAATAATACCTAATGTGAAGGTGAGCACTATGTTACAAAATGATATTTTGTGAAATAGATTCCTATTTGTTGTGATGTATTTGGTGTAACTTGCAATTAAGACTTCACTAGGAATAAAACATGCTAATACCTTGGTTCAGAAGTTGAGAATTTCTCATTTTAAAAGGAATTTACCTTGTATTTTGCTAAGGTGTGAACTCATGATACATGTAAGTTTGTTGAGGAGAAGGGAATTCCTCCATGCACACCACTAAGCATGGTATGGCTGAGTATGACCTTCATGGCACTAGGGCTAACTAATAATGATCTTTGTTGATTCAATTAACTCAAGTCAGTGTACATTGAAGTATGAGTGCCTAAATTTCTTCTTGAGTGTTGTTTAAATCTGCGTAAGTGAGACTTAAAGAATAGTTGTAAAATGAGCTCTTAATGAATAAAGTGTAATGCCCAAGTTATGATCAGGAGAAGGATGTTCCTCCTATGAACATGATAAAAGCCTTTGTGTTTGATGCATTAAAGAGTGAGTGAATGGGATTTTTTATTTCTTGTGTGCATTGAGTGTTAAAATGATTTGATGATGTTATAAATGTTATGAACTGCTCTATGATGCATTAAAATCCTTGTTGTGATTAAAGAGCCCTAAGTGTCATTCGAGGACGAATGTTCCCAAGTGGGGAGTATTTTAAGACCCCAAAATAATTTAGGGTATATAGAGAAAAACATGGTTGTATTAAGGTTCTAAGGTCCTAAAATTACTTATAATATGGTTTAGAGGCAGTGTGTAAAGTTTGAGGTGATTTGGAAGTCGAACATCAAGGTACAACCAAACCGTTCCACAACTAATCACCTATGGGCCTCATGTGTCTATAAGTGTTTATATATTGTATGTGATGATATTATTAAGTTTTAAAATGAGTTATAATGCTCTTTAAAGATGGTATATGGAGTTTCGAGAAGATTGGAGGTCAAACGGTCAAGAACGTCCAAGGCATTCGAAAGATAGCTCTTAAGATGCTCAATGTGTTTCTTAACGGGGCCTAGCATGTTTGGACGATTTATAGGTGTTTTTTTAGGTGAAACTTATGTGTAAGGTCTAAAACTTGTTAAGGTTCGTATTTACATTGAAAATGTCTGGGTACGACTTCTAAAGGGCCCCGCAAAAGGCCCCACAAAAAGGACCCAGTTATGGTCAAGACACGGTCTTGGCAGTGTTAATCGAGGGGCCAAACGACGGCCAGTTGGTCAACCAATGGCCTGTTGGTGAGGTCTCGTCGATTGAAACTTAGCTTGTCCAGGTATCAACCCAAATTTTGGCTAAGGACCAATCGAAGAAAGCCAAAGGACGGCTAGCCCATTGACCAATGGCCAGTAGATGGGTTCCTTCGATGGTGGCTTGTAGCTACTGCATTGTGACTGTTTTACATAAGGGGTGAATGGGAAATTCACCCCACGACGTAAACTGATTATAATTTATTAATTTACCTATATTTGGGTGTATATAAGGGATCAAACACGTGAAGAACCCATTCCAAATCCATTCCCATAAAATTGAATCGTTCCCTCCAAAAATATTATCCTTATAAACCACTATTGTTGGTGAAGCTCAAGAACAACTTGGAGGTTCAATTTACATGGATGAATTATAATGTTTTATAGGTTTTCAACTATAAAAAGGTATGGTTATCCTTCATCTCTAAGTAACCTTTCACTTGGAGAGTTCTTCACAAAGTTTTCAAAGAAGTTTTTATGATCAATCTTTCAATCTAGCCATGTGTTCTTTCTAAAAACTATTTAAATGGTAAAAACATGATAAATTGATGTTAATATATATTTTTTGAACGTGATTTTACTCCAATTGCATGATGAACCCATGCTCCTTCCTTAAATCAATTTAGCCCTTGCATGGGCTTTGTGATCACGACTTGTTAATAGTTGAATTGTGATTTTCTTATGTTGAATTGTCTACATCTACTATAATTTACATTAATTGACTGTGTATTATTGATGAAGTATCCATGAGGATCAATAGTCCATGTAAGTGAAATTGGTTGATGATCTATGTCCTTCTACATTCTAGCATGTTAATGATATGTTGTACTAGTTTGTAGCATGGCCTTGTAGTAGCTTATGAATGACTTCGTATGTCATTATTATGTTTTAGATTTTGTCCTATACTTGAATTATTGATGAAATAGTAGTAATGGTCAATAATATGACCAAAGGCTAAAGGATTGGTAAGAATTGTCTTACTCTTTTACTTCTCTACTTCTTTATAGTAGTGTTGATGAAGCCTTGTACGGCGTTGTGTGGTATGTACACTTATGGTGGCGGTTTTTACTTTATTACCATTATATATGTGTTGATTAAGGCCATCAAGGCAAATTGATGAATATATGAACATGTAATTATGATGATATTATGAGAAGATTTTTCTACTTTCCTATTCTAATTGTGATCTAGGTTGTATGGCTATTGTATAAGCATGTGTATATCCATGTTAGGGTAAAGCATAGGTACTTCCATTGATGAGTTAAAAAGGTTAATAATCCCTTACTATGTACCCCTATGTGAATGCATGAATAACACAAGTTAGGAGTCTTAAGTGTAATATGAAGTTGACTTGTCTCCTATGCTATTGTGTGTTGTGTGATTTATGCTTGATAGAGTATTATAGTCTAAGAGGGTGGATGCCTCAATGTGTTGTGGATAGTCATTATATGATTATGTTGACCAACATACACACACACTCACTCTGATTGTATGTTACAAGTAGTATAGGTCATGGTGTCCAAATGAAATGCAGTTCTCATATTCACTAGTGTCTACTACTATGCATGTTAAGATGATGTTTATGAAGGTATGATATGTGTTTTCTTAGATAGTATGACTTGATAGGTGTACTAGTATGGGAAAGGTTATGGGACTTTTCCTATGCATTGCATATGTGTACCTTGATAGATTAGTTCTAGTTTTGGTTTCTATATGTAAGAATATGAATATATGAACGTGTGACTTAAGGTTTTATATGAAAGGTTTGCTCACATATATGTCAATAGAGAAGCATTGAAAGGTGTGATCCAGTGTATCCTAAACTATATAGTGCTAATACATATGCTATGTCCATGTGAAAGGATCTTCTCACATGATTTAGGTTGATGAAATTTCATCTATAACCTATGAGCTAATCATATGAGGGGATGACTCTCCTAAGCCTATATTTTATAAAAGTAATGTAACAATGGCTTTTCAAGAAAGGGAACTTAGCTTAGCACCGATTGAACTTGAATATGAGTGTGTGGCCCTTCCCAATGTGGGAAGGTAGGTCACCATAAATCTCATAAGATGGATAACCACAATGCCTTAATAGTCATAAATAGGATTTCCGTAAGTGAATTAACATAATGCCACATCTTGACATAAAGAGGGTTTTCACATGTACCTCCAAGTTCCATAACTACGCTTGCCATATAGCATCTAGCAAGGTGATATCACTTAGTATGCTAGTATGCGCTAATGTTCTACCTTGTCTAGGTAAGAACACCTTCTATTGGTATAAGGATCTACAACACCAAATTCAATGTTTAGCACCCATAATCTTAGTGTCGGTTAAGAATATGGTTTCCCTAAAGTAAAATGGACAATGGAAGTAAATGAATAGGATCCTAACAAGGACTTAAGGTTTGTGGTCTGATGAAGGGTTTACTATGAATGTATGGGGTTATGGGGCTCCATATGTTCATTGCACTAGTAGACTTAGATTGGGGTAATTAACAAGGTCTTATAATAAGGAATATGAAAGAATTAAAAGTGTGTGTGGAAGTTAGATGTATCTTACTGTAATTGTACTATGGTATTGGCTTAAATATGTCTAAGTTGTATTATACTCCTATAATAGTATGTGTTGCCTCGTGTAGATGATATATATGTTTCCTTGTGGCTTTAAGGTGATGCATTGCACCAAGTATCAATAGAGGGTTACTTGGGAGATTAATGAATGAAAGGGAGATAGCTCAGTGTTAAGGGAAAACTAGTTCACTGTAATCTGTCTTAAAAATATAACAAATTCTATGAGTGATATGATGAAATGTTTGGCCTTTGAATATGTTTATGAAGTATGTGAATGATGTAAATGCTATTGAATAAAGGTTTTATGAATATTTACTCAAAAGTCATGAGGTATGATTTCAAGAAAATGTCCCTCTTAAATGCATTTTTTTGCATGGTTGTCATACTTAGTGCATTCTTGTACTAACTCCATTCTTCTCTACTTTTTACACAAATTTTAGAATATGGATGCTTAAAGGATGTCTTGAATGGTGAAGAGCTTGATAGATTATTCCCAAGCTCAATGAAAGGAATCTTTAAGTTCAAGGATCTCCTACTTATGACTTTACTATAAAGTTTATTAATGTTGTATAGTTATGTCTTATGTTTTAAGGGTCGTATCCCTAATGTATGCTAATGTTGTTGATTCTAAGACGGCAAAGAGACTTAGGGTCTAAGTATGTATTATGACTTATATTTTATATATACGAAGTTAAGTTTCTAGCATATGATGTGCTATGAAAAGTTCTAAATTTTCCGCTAAATTTACTATGTCAATGCGATGAATGATAATGGGCTTGTATAAGACCTCTGAGAGGTCAAATACGCCACGTTACTTCTAAGGATGCTCCCCTGATGTGACAACGTATGTCTTTGATGGTATGATGATTAGTATAAGATTAGTAAATGATATATATTTCTCATGTTAGGGTGCATCTAGTATGAATTGCTTAAATTGCCCCCATGAGTTAAAATGTTGATCATGCCTATGTGTTCATTAGAAGATATTGCATATTAGACATTATTATGAAATGATGAGCATGCCTAAAGTGGAGAAGGTAGTTCCTCTAAATGGCAAAAAGTATGATGAAGATGTGTGCATTATGAGTTATGGAGATAGTCTGTACTTGCTTGAGTTGCATTGAGTGCATAATGATATAAAGTTTGTGTTCCTTGTAAGTTCGGTGCATTGAGTATTATATTGTATTAATGTGGTAAGGTTGTGAGTTGCTAGTCTTGAGTCTCTATACCTTGAAATTTTTTTAAGTGTTTAAGTGTCATTCGAGGACGAATGTTCCCAAGTGGGAGATATTGTAATGACCCTCAAAATGAACTACGATGAACTAGAGCATCACATTAGTTTTATGAGATAAAAACTTGTCAAAATAATTAAGAATAACTTTTGAAGTCAGTTTTAAAAAGTTAGGAAGTCAAACGTCATGAGACGACCTAGACGTTCGAAAGCTAGCATGTTATGTTGGTGTGTTCTAGTATGTTGTTCATTTTTTATATGTTGTTTGGCGTGAAAAATCAGTGGAGGTGACCCTAGCGTCTTAATGATTGTATTTAGGGTTAAAATGTTGGGGTACGAATCCCCAAGGACCAACCTAAGGGTCCTTGAGGAGGACTCAAACATTGGAAGAAGAAGCTGGCAAGGCAGCTTATGGGTCGCACCTAGTGGGAGTGTCTCAACATCGCGTACCTGCTCTAGCAAGGGCCAAAAAGTGTCTCCTCATCGCGAAGACCATTGCGGACCCTTCTGTCCCAAACTTTGATTCCCCAAAACTCCATTGGAGGTCAAGCTCAAGATCAAGCTAGAAGATGGGTTTCAACTAATTTTTTCTTCATTCTTATGGGTATTCAATCAATAAGGTATGGTGAGTCTTTATTGTTGAATAATCTTTCATTAAAGGAGTTCTATCATAGATTTTCAAAAGTGATTCAAAGACCAAAATTCCCAATTTTCAATCTAAGCATGAGTTCCTTGTCAAACGATTTTCTAAGTGATTCTAATGATGAATACATGTCAAATTAGTGTTTTTATAATGATTTCCCAAGGAATTTATTAAAGAACCCATGATACCCTAATTCTCAAAATTTGGTTGATAATGTACGTCTTGATGAATATGATTTCATGTTAATGAATTATACTTGAATTGGATTGCATTGATAGATTTTATTATTATCTATATATATTGATTATGAATTGTTGATTTTTGATCAATGATGATCATGTCTTGGAGATTTTGTAAGTTGACCTAACTTCTAGTCTATAATTTGTGAATTGGTGTTGTATGATTCGATCCACTTATGGTGGTGGTGTTCACTTTTTGTCTATCTATACATGTTGTGATAATGGCCTTGAAGGCAATCGTTGTAAAGTCAATTGTTGATTCTGATGCATATGTTCATAAAATGTGCCATGAAGGTTATGTATGGAGTTCTCAATGTTAGAGTCATGATTAAGGTGTATTGATAATGTGAAGTATAATGTGTATGAGAATGTTAGGGTAAGCTAAGGTGTACATGCTTGATTGTGATAAGTTCTAGTGTGGAATGACCCCTACCTATATGATCCCTATATGAATGTGTGATGTTATAAATGTTAGGAGTTTTCTATTCAAATGTTGAACGTTCTCTTATCTTTTATGATGGAATGTGGGTGTGTGGTCTAGAATCCCTAAAATGCTCTATATGTGAGTTTATCATGACTTGAGGTATATTCCAAATGAGTTGTGAACCTTTGAGTAGAAGTTTCCCTCAATACAAATGTGGTTGTTGTTATGTCATTACGAGGACCAATTTGTACACACACACACACACACCATGCATATCGACGAGCATGATATATTTAGGGTGTTAATTGAAAGGATAATTCTCATATGCACCTTTACATCTTCTTAATCATTAAACGTATTTGACTAGTGAAGTATGAAAATGTGTTTTATAAAGGTGTTTATGTGAAAGTATTTCTCACATACGTATACACACATGAATGTATGAATAAATAAGGCTTATGATAGTCTAGTGAAAGTGAGTCTTTTGAAAGGTTTCCTCAATTGTACTCTAACCTAGACTATGTTATGAATGTAATATGATTATGTGAAAGGACATTCTCACATAATGTATGTTATATGATGAAAAGTCATTCTCATCATAGCAACCTTTGTGCTGTATGATGTATGAGGGAATTAAGTCCCTAAAGTGTACTTCATGAACTAATGTTAAATAAAGGCTTTAAAGATGTTCAAAAGGGGAGTTTGAGCTTAGCACCGAGTGAACATGAAAAATGAGAGTGGTGGCTCACGTCTAGCAAGTACGGCTTCCCACAAGGGAACTTTCACATTTAGCAAGTCCTGGATCACAAAATAGATATTGTCTCATGAGCTGGAAATCTTCACGTCTAGCAAGTTTGGGTTTCTAGTAGCAATCTCCTTGTTCTATAACTACGTTCCCTATTGGTCTTAGCTTAGTGGATCCACTAGATAGGTATTATGTATGTAGGTCCTACCTTGGAAAGTAGTACCTACTATTTTAGGTGTGAGAGTAGAACACCAGATTCCATGTAGCTCACATTGTCTATGTCAGTTATGCCAATGTCTCCTGAAAGTTAAGAAATTAACTAAGATAAGTATATGAAATCTATTCATGACTTCTTGATGAGTTCCTTAGTGTAGGTAGGATTATGGACCCTACTTATGCATTGCACAAGTGGACTTTAAGGACGTTTACGATCAGGTTCTTTTATGAAATAAGGACTATGGTTTACGTATGTTGAAATAAATGCATGTTAAAGTGACTTTACTGAAGTAAAGACATGAATTATGACTATGCATGTTAATTACACTTATGACTTTTTAATTGGTTTGCTTAATATATGTGGGGGAATGGGACTCCATTTGTACATTACACAAGTAAGTTTGTGAAGGGGTTGTGAGGGTGGTTTACCAATGATATGAACTAAATGGTTTATAACTAAAGATGTAGTAAATGAAGGAGTTCTTATATTATATTATGAAGTATTTTGGTCTTATGTCTAATATTAAAGGAAGATGTTGTGACTTGCTGAGTGTGATATACCTAGTCTAGGGTGGCTTCCTAGGAACATTTGGTGTGGGTAATATTATGGGATGCTACTGGCACATTGCACTAGTGTGACTTATGGTTTGTCTTAGATTATGGTTCCTATGTGAAGATTATGTCTTATGATGTGCTTATTACTTTATGAAGGTATTGGTTTGATTGATGAAGGCTATATGAAAGTTCAGCTTTGGTAATCTTAAGGTGAAACATTACACTAAGTAGTACTTAAGGGTTGCTTGAGGAAAGGAGTTAAAATAAGAAGGAAAGTAATGTATGGTATGTATTGAATGTGCCTCGAAATGTTATAAATGGATTTATGTGTGATTATAAATGGTTTCCATGTGTATGACGATGTATGTGGTCTATGTTGTGCCTATTGTATCAATGTTCATGAAGTTTTTTCTAAAAAGGTGTGATGCATGGTTTCCAACAAAATTTCCCTTTTAAAGCATGTTTTTGCATGGATATCATACTTAATGCATTCTTGTACTAACACCATTCTTCTTCCTCTTTTAACACCATTCTTCTTCCTTTTTTAACACAAAGTGTAGGTGGCGGTGGCTTATGGACCTTTCCTAGAATGAAGACCTTGGGTTTCCATTCCCGAGTTCGAATTCTAAGGACCTATTTATGTGAAGAGTTTCTTTAAGTTCATGTAATAGGGTCGTGTACCTATTATATTAGTCGTGTCCACGATGGCAAGATAAGACTTAATGTCCTAATTTATATTAATGATTTTTAAATGAGTTGACTTTTAGTCTTGTGTTACATTTTGGAAAAGTTTTGAATTTTCCGCTATATGTTTATGCGATGAAAGTATGCTAAGGGCTTGTATAAGACCTACGAGAAGTCGTGTTACGACTAGGGGGTGCTCTCGTGTTGTTACAATTCTTTATAGAAATCTCACGTCTAGGATTAGAGAAATCAAGGATTGTATTGATGAAAAATAGTGTTAACTACGTACTTTTTATATGTGGAGAGAGTTGTAGAGTCCTAAGTTAACTATACTTAGAGTCCTACTACAATACCTATTACTACTATAATAATAAAACAATTATAAATAATTAAATCCTAATTGTACTATAATCCTAATCCTAATCTAATCCTAGTTGAATATTATCCTAATTAATATAAATAGTCTAATCATAGTGATACTATATTTCAACAACAGTGTTGCAAACTCGTCAGTCGGCTTCGTTGGACCTGTTCCTTTGACATGTTTCATTTGTCAACTTTCTTCTTCATCAACACTTGTTACAGAAACATCAGTCATTTGCATTGGACTTATTCCTTTGACATATTCCAATCGTGAGCGTCCTTCTTCTTCAACATCCTTAATACCAATATCTTTCGTAGCTATAATAAGTGAAGGATCTCCCGTACACTTCTTCAACATAGAAATGTGAAACACTGCATGAACAATTGCTAACTCTTGCGGTAGCTCCAACTCATAAGCTACAGTACCAATTCTTTTGGATAATCTATAAGGACCAATATACCAGGGAGTAAGTTTCTCCTTCTTACCAAATCTCATAACACCCCTCATTGGTGAAACCTTCAAGTATACCCAATTATCTACTTCAAACTCTAAGTCTCTTTTCCTAACATAGTATAGGATCTATGAATACACAAGCCCTCAAGATATATTACAAATTCTAAATAGAAGTGTTCTCTTCTTTCCCCGTTTGAGGATGAAAAGTAGTACTCAAGTTCACCTTCGAACCCAAAACATTCCGGAATGACTTCCAAATTGTGTAGTAAATTATGCACCTCTACGTGAAATAATTAACATGGGAACTCCAAGAAGTCTAGCTATCTCTTAAAGATATAACTTAGCATAATCTTCTGGTGAATGAGTAGTCTTTACTGGCAAAAAGTGTGCTAATTTAGTCATTCGATTTGCTATCAATCAAATAGAATCATGTTACATGCGAGACCATGGTAAACCTGTAATAAAATTCGTATTAATGATCACCTACTTCCATTTCAGAATCTCAATATTTTGAACCATACCACCGGGCCTCTCGTGCTCTACCTTCACTTGTTGGCAATTTGGGAACTTAACAGCGAACTTTATAATGCCCTTCTTCATACTACTCGACCATAAACCTCTCTAAAGTCATAATACATAATTTTGGAACCCAAATGGATAGAATATCTAGAGCTATGAGCTTCCTTTATGATCGTCTGTTGGAGTTTATTTACCTTTGGTACACATAATTTACCTTGATACCTCAATACACCATCTCCCCTTGTTCAAAACCCATCACTTTTTTCTTATGAACATTTACCTTCAATTAAAGTAAAATAGGATCTTGGTCTTGTTTTATCTTTTACTTCAGACACTAGTGACGATTCATCCACATTCATAACCACTACTCCTCTGTCGTTGGAATCCATAAGTCAAACTACTAATCGTGCAAGTCTATTCACATCTTTTGCTAACTCTTTCTTGTCTTACTCTACATGGGTGGTGCTACCCGTAGACAATTTGCTCAAAGCAACAACAACATTAGCCTTTCTTGGGTGATAGAGAATATTCATATCATCATTCTTGAGTAACTCCAACCACTTCTTTTGTCTGAGATTAAATCATTCTGACTAAATACAAACTGAAGGCTCTTATGATCGGTGAACACATATACATCAATACTATAAATATAGTGACGCTAGATCTTCAAAGTAAACACTACAATAGTCAACTATAGATCATGGGTTGGGTAATTCTTCTTGTGAACTTTAAGTTGTCTAGATGCATAAGATATAAATTTGTTATTCTACATTATCACACAACCCAGTCCAACTCTTAACGGATCAAAATATACCACAAAACCTTGTATACTTTCTGGTAAAGTCAATAATGTGGCAGTAGTCAACCTAGTTTTCAATTGCGGAAAGCTTTTCTCACAAGCTTAAGCCATTAAAACTTCACTGTTTTCTGAGTCAACTAAGTCAAAGGGGATGAAATAGATGAGAACCCTTGACGAACCTTCTACAATATCCAGTCAACCCCAAGAAACTCCTAAAATCAATTGGAGATGTATGTCTAGACCAATTTTGCACTAAATCTATTTTCTAAGTGTCATCTTGAATTCCATCATTGGACATAATGTGACCTAAGAATTCCACATGCTCAAGCCAGAACTCACTCTTAGAGAACTTAGCACACAACTCTTTATTTTATAGGTTTGGAGAACTACTCTGAGATGACTAGCATAATCCGCCTATTCCTCGAATATATTAGAGTGTCATAAATAAATACGATTACAAACATATATAAATAAGTCTTGAATACTCTATACATAAAGGTTATGAACTTTGAAGGAGCACTAGTTAAAGCGAACAAGATTACTAGATACTCATAATGACTATAGCAGGTCCTGAAAGCTATATGATGGATACCACTTTCTCTTATTCTCAACTCATGATAGACAGATCTTAGGTCTATCTTAGAAAAACAAATGGTGCCCTAAAGTTGATCGAAAATATCATCATTCTAAAGAAGGATACTTATTCTTGATAGTAACATTGTTCCACTGACGGTAATCTATGCACATTCTAAGAGAACCATCCTTCTTCCTCACAAATATGACAGGATAGTTCAAAATGTCGAGGCCTTCTAATTATAGATATGAAATGATTCACATCAATAACTAGGAATCTACAAACACGTTTTCATAGACACCCTAAGACTTTTGAACTTTATGCTCTAATACTAAGTTTATCTCACTCCAAACCTACACCCTAGATGGGACTAGAACTCGAGAATCATTGTTGGCCACAAGCAAACCCTTGGTCTGGTTTACCAAGCGCAAGACTTTACTCAACAAAGATAAACTCATGAAACGACTTTAAATATTGTAAAGAAAATATTCAACTATATAATGAGGCAACTCGAGTCTTATAACAAAACAACTAAACAAGACTAATGAACTAATAATGTAAACTATCTATTGAAGTCTCTAATACTATGAGGGATGTCAGGGCAGGACCCCAATCATCCTGATAACAAAGCTGAAATGATAAAAGAAAGATAAAGGGATCCTCTAGAAAGCAAAGAGGCTCACATACTACTCTAAATGCTCAACTAGATAAACGAAGTGTAAGATGCAGGCCAAATGGCGTTAGTGCAAATTCATTAACTACTAGAATAGATTGAAGAGTCGGTGATTCTGCATCTATATCATAAATGCGAACAAGATGATAAATACAACCCTTAATAATCATTCTCCTCATCTTAAGATAGGAAATAAATCTACATTTTGGCATTGTTGTATCGTCTTTCCATTCCAAAATTGCCTCTAGTAGAAAGTGGAATCTAACAATCTTTGTCTGGCACTCAACATTAAAATAACAAGATGCTAACCAGTCCTTACCGATAATGACATCGAAATTCACCATATGTAACTCTATTAGGTCTAAATCTAGGTCTGACGATTGATAATTTCTAGCGTGCAACCTCGATGGACTCTCCTGGAAATAATAGACTAACCAACTGGTATAGATACAACAAAGGGTCGATCTAATAACTGTGCTACCATATATAACTTCCCTGCAGTAAATGGGGTAACATAAGATAGAGTAGATTCAGGATCTACCAAGGAATAACCACAATGGGAGCAATCAATTAATGCACCAGACACAACATCTTGTGATGACTCTGAATCTTATTAGTCAGCTAGTGAATATGTATGGTTTTGGCCACTACCAAAACTAGATGCTCCCTCGATGTCTCCACCTTTGCCTCTACCTACTGAAGTTTGGTGTCCACGCCCTGTAGACTGTGCTGATAATGATGAACCTACTATTGACCTGGTCGACTGACTTATACCACCCTGATTTATAGTTGTGCAGTTTCTCCACCCATACCCCTATTGTCCATAAAAATAACAACATGTGGAACCCTCCATGCAACTCTCGAAATGCATCCTACTGTAAGTAGCGCAATACATCAGTGATGTCCTAGCTTGGCCTGAACCCCTTTGTAACTGAGCGTAATGCTCGTGAACCCTCATCTAGGCCTGAGTGTCCCTAACAATCAAATCTAATACCCTGGAGCTTTTTTAGTGGAGGTATAGGTGGCCAACTAGAATATTGAGGGTTGGGATCATCCTTAATCTCTAGTGAACCGTGGGCCTAGCCCTCTTCTATCTCTCTGTCGACCCTCTCACTCAAATACGATAGATGTTGGCAATTCTCTATGCTTTGTACAAAGTCCTAAATTTGTGATATATCGATATTGTCATTTAGTGCAGCAATAAGAGAGTATAACATGCAGAGATGCCATAAGAGGGGGGTTTTGTCTAGAAGGAGTACCAGGTATATCCACTTCATTTTGTGAGATCATCCCTTCTAAATTTAATCTTTGAAGATGTTCCTCAATAGGTGGAATACTTCCTTCTACTATTTGAAGAGGTATCACACATAGTATTGTTTATTATCCAGTTTTCTCCTCTTTTTTTGATCTATTTGTTCTTCAAAAAGCACCATCGGTAGATTTTCTTAAACTATGTAAACCTCATTCATCTTTGTTATTCTAATAGACTCTACTTCCTTTTGCATGTACTACATCATTATGAGCCACTTTAATTCCCAATTTATTGTTGCTAACCCCTTCCATACCTTCTTCCTCTAATTCATGTATTGTATTGCTGCATTTTCAAACTTTTTTCATGTTTGATTTACTATCAAATTACTTTGAAACCCAATCAATTGTGGACAAATATTGTTGTGTACTCCCTCCATTATGAGTTGCATGTTTCCTAAAACTTGTGCATTAACAATCCCTGTGGTGTTATCAAGAGATGTTACAACTTTTAGACTTTGAGCATATATATTGTTTGTTTTTTTCATACTGTTTTGTTGGTCCTTCTCAGTGGTTGAGTTATATTCAGATAAGGCTCCAAAAGTATTTGTAATAGTAACTTCTTGTCCGGCTTTTCTTGCTTTGTTTGACACATTGATATGACATATATACTATTATAATTAGTGGTAGGGTGCCATCTTTTACATTGCCTGCCTACCCATATCAATGGACCGTCAATGCTTTCCTTAGCCTCTTCATGCTCAACATTCTTCTCTTTGTCGTCTTTCAAGAGATATACTCCCTCCATTTAAAAAAGAATGACCTATGAGTTAAACGAAGTTTAAGAAAAGAAATAAGACTTTGTAATCTTATAGTTATAAATTAAAGTTATGTCAATGAACCAAAATGACTTTTAATCTTGTGGTCTTAAACATACCACTTGGAAAGTTAAAGTTAGTGTTGTCAAAAAGGAAATGAGTCATTCTTTTTTAAACAAACTAAAAAGGAAATAGGGTTATTCTTTTTTAAACGGGAAAAGTAATAAGTATTTTCTCTTTTTTCTACTTTATTATCATTATTTTATTTAGTTTCATAAGAATATATTTATTCTAGAAATTTCTGTAATAAATTTGAGTGATTCCCATTTTATCCTTTTTTGACATAAATTACAAAGGGTATTTTAGGTATTTTACTTTACATATTTGTACCTCCTATAACCCCTATTATGTAAGCATATTTTAAACTTCGCCTATAGCTACCCTAACTTTGCTTTTCCCACAAATAGATGACATTGCTCATATGAATTCCTCTTTCCACATATTACTCGGTTTGTCTGTAGAAAATTGAATTCTTTGTATTGAAGCACATCTGTGACTTGAGGTACTATCTTTTCTCCATACATATTGTTTTTAGCATATGATTTTTTGTTGTATTTCAATTTTCTTGCAAAATCACTCAATATATGTGTGCTTTCAATTTTATCAGCCAGAAACGGTAGTAAATACACCTGAAATGGCAATTATCTGAATGGCGATGAACCTCATTCTGCATATTTATTTATGGAATTAATATGAGTGTCTTCTTCTCCGCCAATATCATTTTTTAGGGGTTTTAGGAACTGGGTTTAAAGCAGATTTCATATTCTTATAGTAAACTTAAGTCCCACTACTTTATGCTTTTTTTCTCCATCAATAGTTCAGTACCCTTATTTTCTTTTTTTGTTTTGTTTTTGGGAGTGAGGAATTAGAATTTTTCATTAACAGTGGGAGGTTTATTTATTCTAATCTAAGGAAAATAGAAGTATAAAGTATTAGGTACTCTTGATTAGATAAATATGAGTAATTTTAAGATTATTGGTAGTAACTTATTTATATTGTTGACACTCAATTTTGACCCTCCCCGGTATAAATTAGTTCTCGAGCTTCTTAAATTTCCAAACAATTTAAAAATAATTACTTTTATAAATTTTACGATTATTTCTCAAAATATTTTAAATTTTAGTAAGTATTCTAATTTAGCTAATTTAGTTTAAATTATGGTTATATTTTGAATCACTATTTTACAATTCAAATAATTATATTACTAAATAGCGGAGCTCGTTAATTAAACTATACAAATTCATTTTTTTTTCTATTTAAGATTTAGCCTTTATTTTATTTTATTTTGTTATTTTTGGTTTAATTAATTTGGTCATCCTTAAGAAAACCAAATTTGGGCCTTTTTCCCTTTGGTTCTATTGGCCCAGACTTCATTTTCTCCACTCCCAATTAATTCCGGCCCAAGAACTCAATTAATTCCCAGGCCCAACATTTCCAGCAGCCCAACTCTTCCAAACATTCCTAGCCCGACCCCCATTCCCTTCCAGCCCAATTTTCTTTTTCCCCTTTCCCTCCAACCTTGCCCATTTTTAAAATTCAAATTCAAAATTCAAATTTTAAATAATATTCCCCCTTTTTTGGCCATAATTTGGCTTATAAATAATCCCATCTTTTATTGTTAAAGGGGGTTGGTTTTTTGAAGGTTTAGAGAAAAAGAGAAGGAGGGAAAGGGTTTTGTTTTTTTTGGAGAGAAGAGGGAGAGAGGAGAAACTTGAGTTGATATTAAAAAATTTAGCTACAACACCCCTTAAAAGATAAAAGGTTTTGAGGTAGAAAAATAGAATTGAAGCATACAAAATGATATAGGATATATTTAAATTTCGATTTTTTTTGGGAGGTGCTCTTTTCTTTGTTTTGTAGCCATATTTTGGTGGAATCGTCCTCATAGTCGGCTCGTTTCGTCTCCAGCTCGCTGCCCCGAAGAAGGTGAAATCCTTTATTTTCTTCTTCTTTTTAGATGTTTGTCATTCAACCTTCCTAATTTTTTTTATTTTTTTTGTGTGTGGCATCGATTCGAGTCCACTTTGGATTCCATTCTCGCATTCCTCGCTGATCCATGAAGGCTCAAAACATTCTCCTCGAGTCGTAGATTCCTCAAAACTGGCGTACAGGTTGCGAAACTAGCAGCTTCGGTGCTAAAAATCGAATTTGCAGAAAGCTGTATACCAGCTATATACACTGTGTATACACTGATATACGGGCCAAAAGATGTACAGGAGACCACATTTGAAATTTGGGCTGGTAGCAGTGAAAATACACTTCTGAAAGGGAACTTTCAACTTCCGAAAGTTGAAAAACAGGCTGATATACAGCCATACACTGATATACAGGAACGGTATACCTCAAATATGTGTAAAAATGTGAGTTGCAGGTTAACGTACAGGGAGATCGATTTTAAATAAAATACAGGACTAGGCAATGAATACGGACATAGGGTGCAGCCCGTGTACATTAGTATACATTTTTGGGTAACGATATACACTTGCTAAATAAGTTTAAATAATAAAAAATAAAAATGATATAGGTACAAATACGCAGAGCGATGCGGAAATACAGGGGAAATAGCGGAAAATATGTATCCAAACAGGTGCATGGCTCAAGAGGTTCAAAATAGATCAAATATATATTGTATACAGTATGTTTACGTTTGTGTATACCCTTCATGATCTTTTTTTTTTTTCAGGAATGGGCCAGGACCTTCAGAATTTTTTTAGGCCCAAGGGGCCAAATGTTTTTTTTTTGCAGGATATAGTTTATTGAAAGGGACCAAATTTTGAAGTTAGTTTAGGACAGGTGGGCCAAAGCCCAATTGAAAGAATTTGGGCAATCAAGCCCAAGTTCAAATATCTTTTATTGTTTGTTTGAGTTAATTAATTTTGGTAGAATTTAAATAATCTCCTAAAGGGTAGCCATTTCTCATTATTTTAAATTTTACTACTTTATTTACTTATTTTATTTTATTTACTATTATCACTATTTAGTTTTCCTCAAATTAATTCCCTCTAAATATCTCCCTTTAGGAATAAATAAATAAATAAAAATATATATTAAAATGAATTTCTCTTTACTTAAGTAAAAATTAAATTTTAAAAAGTCATTCAGTCAAATCGCCGGTCAACCGCAAGTTAGCGGACATTCCGAGTGCCTAATACCTTCTCGGGATGTATATTGAACTTCGAACCCTTTTCAATTGATTTTTAATCTGTTTTAAATCTTTTGAAATTTTTTTTTTCTTGATTTTATCAAAAATCAAGTGGCGACTCCGTAATTTGGAAAGTTGATTTTTCTTAAATAATAAGATTAATTGATTTTTCGAAACTTAGTCAATTTCTCGCCATTTTAAACAACTAATAATGGTATTTTTAAAATAAAACAGAAATGGCGACTCTGCTGGGGATTAGTTAAGTTCTAACCACAAGATTTGACTGTTTGATTAATTGTTTTGATTGTTGAAATATTATTTGTGCTGAATGTGTTTAATTTTTCATAAACTGTTGCATTTTCATGGCATTCTTCCGCCAAATGGCAAATAGTATGCATTAGGAAAACGAAAGTTACGTGGCTTTCAACGGCTTTCTTCAGAAATACCCAAGAATTCATTTGGAAGTATCAAACAATTAGTTGGAATGCGGTCATCCGACGTTGTTTGGTAGCTTCACCCCGATGTTTGTCCGACTCAGGTAACCGTCAAATTGAAAACTATTCTAGTAAGCCTAGGATAGAGCTGAACCAAATCCCGAATTTAGGAGCATTCGAACTAAGATGACCCAATGCCCAAGGCGTGTTGGGCCCATTAGAAGACCACCTTGAGTCCAAAACGGCCCACGGCCTAAATGGACGTTCATACTTATGTGTTTAAATTTGAAGGATGTATACGTTGTTTGAGAAAATCATTGTCTCATAGGGTAAGGATTATATTATAGTTTATATAAGAGTTTTAAAAGCTACTGGTCCATCCGAAGACGTTGGCACCTGAAGATTGCAAAAGTCAAAAAAGAAGAAGGATCATTCGTGGAGGCATAGTTTAGAGTCGTACCCCTGCGTGGGACTGATTATTTTGTATACCTTTCCCCTATTATGTATCCCCATTAAGTTTTATTCATTAAATTTGTATAAATTTGAGTTTTGGGGCAATGAAATATTTTAAATGACGTATACATCCCTTAAATCGCTAGGCCCACCCTTGGCACAAAAGGGTCACATATCTGTTTAGAACACGCAATATTTGTTTATGTGTTATAACTGCTTATGTGAATATGTTGTTTTATCTGGAGATATTCTAGCTCACTCTTCTTCAAATACTTTTAGAACCCCTAAGCACAAATATCAAGTCAATTTCAAAAGTGCGTCCAAATACTCTTCGAGTCTTTAGTTTCCTAAAAAAAAAAAAAAAAAAAAAGATAATAATTTTTTTTAGTACTACTCTAATATCTGAAAAAGATTCCGCATTTCAAATCAAAAGAATCTTGAGAAATTTTATCTTCTTCGACTCTTACAAAGAAATTAGAGTTACAAAGTACGGTAATGAAAAATACCGTCAACTTTATTTCGACTCAAGTCGACATTTTTATTCACTAATCCCAAAGTCAAGTAGACAAATTCCTGTCTATTTAACCATTTCTTTATATTGGTGAGCAAGTTTATCTCCGAATAAAGCAACTCTTATGTGTTTACACCTATATGTGATATCTTGTATTATTTACCACCTCCAGGCACTAACGTATTGGCCTTTTGAGTTTTTTTTCATTTGTCAGGTATTTAAAACTGATCTGTGTTGGTTGATCAGCCGTATTTCACAAGGTCTAAGGCCCCTAAAGATTCCTTCCCCGCAAATTTGCAAAAGGAAAAGACAGCAATGGGGGATAACAATGAGGAGATTGACATGAATGATGTTGTCGTGGCTCAACCCGCCGCCGCTGACAAAAATGAATTGATTATGCAGTTGATGCAACAAATCGCTGAAATGAGGGTCGAAATGCAAAGAATGCAAGATTTGCCTAATCCAAATTCATCCTTCAAACCTCCAAGAGATGAAAGACCTCCACTCGACTTTCCTCCACCAAGCACGAAACAGGTTCAAAACCTTCTCTCTAACCCCACTCAAAATCCTCCAACTATTGACTTAACTACCCCCAATCCCCGTCACACCACCATATCATGTCAAGCCCCACATCATCCTCAAAATACCAATCTTCAAATCCTCCAACTCCCTCAAAACCGAAATACGAACAATGCTCAAACATTCCCGCATCTTCAAAACCAAAATACCGATCCTCAAGATTTCCCTCAAAATTATCAAGGCAATCAAAATACCCAGAATTCCTCCATTGTTCCACCCATACCTCAAAAGACTACTTTATAAATCCCAACTTCAAATGAACCTTATGCCGACAGTTCCGAGCTTGATCACTATAAGGGACATGAGAGAGAGTGGAGGTCAAAAGAAGAGGTAGCCAAGATAAATATGAAAGAAGAGATCAGGAAAGCCATGAAGGAGTTGCACTATTTTTCTGAAGTCGATGGATTGAGCTATAAGGATTTATGCATCCATCCGAATCTCGACCTCCCTGAAGGATTCAAAGTGCTAAAGTTTGTCACCTTTAATGGAACAGGAAATCCTCTGGCACATCTGAAAGTTTATTGTGATCAACTCGTGGGAGTTGGCAAAAATAAAGCATTATTGATGCGTCTCTTCAGTCGAAGTCTAAGTGGAGAAGCTCTAGAGTGGCTTACATCACAAGAGCTGAAACAATGGAAAAGTTGGAATGCACTTGCAAAGAATTTCACGGAAAGATTTGGACATAACATAGAAGATGCCCCAGATCGCTACTACTTGGAGAAGATCAAACAGAAGTCTCCAGAAAATTATCGAGAGTATGCTCTTCGTTGGAGAAAAGAGGCCGCAAGAGTTCAACCTCCCATGTCCGAACGTGAGATCACTGAAATGTTCATTCGTACTCAAGAGCCTGAGTACTATGAAAGAATGTTGTGTATGATGGGACAAAAAATTGTCGAGATTGTCAAAGTGGGAGAAGCTTTGGAGGATGGTTTCAAGACTGGAAAGCTCACCAAATTTACCATATTACAATCTAATGGAAAATCTACCACAATTAGTAATATGGCTAAATCAAAAGGAAAAGTGGAGGAGGTAAGTATGGTTACGACTACCCGTATGAGGCCAGCTTCTCAAAGGGAATATCAAAATCATAATGCCAACCAGAAAAAATTTCCTCACTCAAAATTTAGGAAGACTCCTAAAGTATTTACACCATTAAGGGAATCTCAAACTCAACTTTATGAAAGGTTGAAAGCAATGGGTATGCTCCATCCTATAGAAGGAAGACCAGCCAATCCTTTGGGGAAATTTTACAGAGCTGACCACAGATGTGCTTATCATTCAGGAGTTGTTGGACATGACACAGAGAATTGTTCAACTCTGAAGCACAAGATACAAAACATGATCAACAACAACTTGATCAATATTGAGGAAACCACCTGAATGGATGACATATTGGATGCTCAAGAGTGAATACAAGACATTTCTGAACTGCGTCATTTGAAGATATTCATCGTCAAAGGTCGAGAAGAAGAATGCCCAACATTGGCCAAATTTTGCATATGAAGTTTTGTTACTTTTCTTTTGAAAATGTATCGCAAAATTCTACGGGGGAACTACGTTTGACCTGATTCCTGCTCCAATGGGATACGTAGGCGCCACAACGGCTCGGTCATATTCCCAGTAAGATTTCCATTTCTCTTCATAATGGAAACTGGGACAGAATTTTTGAGAGGATCTCAAAAATTCATTTGAAGTTGGACTTCTTTAACGAGTCAAAACAAAAGACCAAAATTTTACGATCTGAACTACGCTTGACCTGATTCCTGCTCCAACGGGATACGTAGGCGCCACAATGGTTCGGTCATATACCCAGTAAGATTTCCATTTTTCTTCATAATGGAAACTGGGACAGAATTTTTGAGAGGATCTCAAAAATTCATTTGAAGTTGGACTTCTTTAACAAGTCAAAACAGAAGATCAAAATTCTATAGAGTTAGCCTTGGGTGGATCTAAAAAATTATATATTATATGGTCATGCTTTTCCCATAAATTGCCTAAATGTTGCATTTTTGGAGTTTTGAAGCATGTTCACTGTAATGATAAGCAGCTTAATGTGAGATATTTGGGAAATCAACTAAATTGTTCTTTGATTGAAAGTTGTTGAAATGTGTATATGATTGATACATATGAACATGATAATGAATTTCAAAAGGAGATTTGCTATTTGTAATAAATACTGAGAGTCTTATGGTATGATGAGTTGTGGATCCGTTTCTAACTTCTTATTGCATATTGAATCCCTTTATGTTGTGGAATTTGTGTTACCCTAGAATTAAGGGTAGTACTCTCATCTTTGTAGAGTGATGATGTGGGTTTCTTTGACCTAGAAGTTACCTTACTTTAATCTTGAAGGAAAATAAAGAGTTCTTAAGGCTATGTCTCCCCATTGTATTGTATGAAAACCTTATGTGGTTAAATGGTATGACCTAACCTGATAATTGGAGGATAATTTATCTAAAAAAATAGGTTTAGAATACCTTAGTGTGCCTATGTTAACTTACTATAAATTCCTTCTAAATCTGTAGTCACTTTTAAGTGATGAAATGAAAGTTGTTTATTAAAGATCCTCTTGAAGTTGGATTAGGTTGCCTTTAAATAGGGTTTACCCTAAGTGGGGGATGATGATTTAGCAGTAAGGTCGTAGAAATTTTCTACCTTGTCCTTCTATTGTTACTTGAACTTGAATCTATTGAATTTTTAGTAAGCTTGTTCATGAATAAGAGTTTTGCATAAAGAATGAATTGCATGACCTTATATGTTTGGTATGCATTGATTGACATTACCTTCAAGATATTGTAAAGATTTCAAAGTGCATGAAAGAAAATTTTTGACAAAATCCATGTTTTCTCATGTTAAATTGCATCTTGATATGCTACTTGTGCATTTGACTTCATGAGATAAGATAAGAAACATGGTAATAGTCACTTGTGAGGTGAAGTGTTTAGCCACATGATGGAAAGTTGAGTCTTTTTAAAATGAAAAGTGTAGAGTCTCTTGAAAATAATGTGACTTGTATGGTTTGGGAAGCCTAATTGTAGGTTCATCTTTGAAAAGTGATATCATGTTTAGCTAAGTGTTAATGTGTGTGCCTATGATGTGTGATACTCTACTCAAAATAATACTTAATGTGAAGGTGAGCACTATGTTACAAAATGATATTTTGTGAAATAGATTCCTATTTGTTGTGATGTATTTGGTGTAACTTGCAATTTAGACTTCACTAGGAATAAAACATGCTAATACCTTGGTTCAGAAGTTGAGAATTTCTCATTTTAAAAGGAATTTACCTTGTATTTTGCTAAGGTGTGAACTCATGATACATGTAAGTTTGTTGAGGAGAAGGGAATTCCTCCATGGACACCACTAAGCATGGTATGGCTGAGTATGACCTCCATGGCACTAGGGCTAACTAATAATGATCTTTGTTGATTCAATTAACTCAAGTCAGTGTACATTGAAGTATGAGTGCCTAAATTTCTTCTTGAGTGTTGTTTAAATCTGCGTAAGTGAGACTTAAAGAATAGTTGTAAAATGAGCTCTTAATGAATAAAGTGTAATGCCCAAGTTATGATCAGGAGAAGGATGTTCCTCCTATGAACATGATAAAAGCCTTTGTGTTTGATGCATTAAAGAGTGAGTGAATGAGATTTTTTATTTCTTGTGTGCATTGAGTGTTAAAATGATTTGATGATGTTATAAATGTTATGAACTGCTCTATGATGCATTAAAATCCTTGTTGTGATTAAAGAGCCCTAAGTGTCATTCGAGGACGAATGTTCCCAAGTGGGGAGTATTTTAAGACCCCAAAATAATTTAGGGTGTATAGAGAAAAACATGGTTGTATTAAGGTTCTAAGGTCCTAAAATTACTTATAATATGGTTTAGAGGCAGTGTGTAAAGTTTGAGGTGATTTGGAAGTCGAACATCAAGGGACAACCAAACCGTTCCACAACTAATCACCTATGGGCCTCATGTGTCTATAAGTGTTTATATATTGTATGTGATGATATTATTAAGTTTTAAAATGAGTTATAATTCTCTTTAAAGATGGTATATGGAGTTTCGAGAAGATTGGAGGTCAAACGGCCAAGAACGTCCAAGGCATTCGAAAGATAGCTCTTAAGATGCTCAATGTGTTTCTTAACGGGGCCTAGCATGTTTGGACGATTTATAGGTGTTTTTTTAGGTGAAACTTATGTGTAAGTTCTAAAACTTGTTAAGGTTCGTATTTACATTGAAAATGTCTGGGTACGACTTCTAAAGGGCCCCGCAAAAGGCCCCACAAAAAGGACCCAGTTATGGTCAAGACACGGCCTTGGCAGTGTTAATCGAGGGGCCAAACGACGGCCAGTTGGTCAACCAACGGCCTGTTGGTGAGGTCTCGTCGATTGAAACTTAGCTTGTCCAGGTATCAACCCAAATTTTGGCTAAGGACCAATCGAAGAAAGCCAAAGGACGGCTAGCCCATTGACCAATGGCCAGTAGATGGGTTCCTTCGATGGTGGCTTGTAGCTACTGCATTGTGACTGTTTTACATAAGGGGTGAATGGGAAATTCACCCCACGTCGTAAACTGATTATAATTTATTAATTTACCTATATTTGGGTGTATATAAGGGATCAAACACGTGAAGAACCCATTCCAAATCCATTCCCATAAAATTGAATCGTTCCCTCCAAAAATATTATCCTTATAAACCACTATTGTTGGTGAAGCTCAAGAACAACTTGGAGGTTCAATTTACATGGATGAATTATAATGTTTTATAGGTTTTCAACTATAAAAAGGTATGGTTATCCTTCATCTCTAAGTAACCTTTCACTTGGAGAGTTCTTCACAAAGTTTTCAAAGAAGTTTTTATGATCAATCTTTCAATCTAGCCATGTGTTCTTTCTAAAAACTATTTAAATGGTCAAAACATGATAAATTGATGTTAATATATATTTTTTGAACGTGATTTTACTCCAATTGCATGATGAACCCATGCTCCTTCCTTAAATCAATTTAGCCCTTGCATGGGCTTTGTGATCACGACTTGTTAATAGTTGAATTGTGATTTTCTTATGTTGAATTGTCTACATCTACTATAATTTACATTAATTGACTGTGTATTATTGATGAAGTATCCATGAGGATCAATGTATAAAGAATTCAATATGACCAGTATATGATCTATGTATTCACTGTAAGGTTGGCTTTATGTCAATTGTTGTAAGATGTTGGATTATGTTTTGTTGTTTGTAGCCACTGTTTTAGGTTACATAATGATTGAATTATGGATAGGAATCTCGTATGATCAAAGTATAGAATGATTGGCATGAATTGATATCATTCTTCTAATCTATCGATTGATAATACTATGTAAGTGATATGATCCATATTTTTAGATTATGTGAAGCATGATTTCTTTGAGTAATGATCTAATTAGATACTGCCTAACATGTAAATTATAGTCAAAATATAATTGATGATCAAAGCTTTAGAGTATCAATAGTATTGGTTAATTCCTCTATATTCTAGTCAATTAATAAGTCTAATGTCTATGTTGGAAGCTTGATCTTGAAGTGCTTTAAGCATGATTTCATTATGACTAAGTGTATGATTAGATACAGCCTTCGATTAATATTATTGATGAAATATGATCTATAGTCCATGTAAGTGAAATTGGTTGATGATCTATGTCCTTCTACATTCTAGCATGTTAATGATATGTTGTACTAGTTTGTAGCATGGCCTTGTAGTAGCTTATGAATGACTTCGTATGTCATTATTATGTTTTAGATTTTGTCCTATACTTGAATTATTGATGAAATAGTAGTAATGGTCAATAATATGACCAAAGGCTAAAGGATTGGTAAGAATTGTCTTACTCTTTTACTTCTCTACTTCTTTATAGTAGTGTTGATGAAGCCTTGTACGGCATTGTGTGGTATGTCCACTTATGGTGGCGGTTTTTACTTTATTACCATTATATATGTGTTGATTAAGGCCATCAAGGCAAATTGATGAATATATGAACATGTAATTATGATGATATTATGAGAAGATTTTTCTACTTTCCTATTCTAATTGTGATCTAGGTTGTATGGCTATTGTATAAGCATGTGTATATCCATGTTAGGGTAAAGCATAGGTACTTCCATTGATGAGTTAAAAAGGTTAATAATCCCTTACTATGTACCCCTATGTGAATGCATGAATAACACAAGTTAGGAGTCTTAAGTGTAATATGAAGTTGACTTGTCTCCTATGCTATTGTGTGTTGTGTGATTTATGCTTGATAGAGTATTATAGTCTAAGAGGGTGGATGCCTCAATGTGTTGTGGATAGTCATTATATGATTATGTTGACCAACATACACACACACTCACTCTGATTGCATGTTACAAGTAGTATAGGTCATGGTGTCCAAATGAAATGCAGTTCTCATATTCACTAGTGTCTACTACTATGCATGTTAAGATGATGTTTATGAAGGTATGATATGTGTTTTCTTAGATAGTATGACTTGATAGGTGTACTAGTATGGGAAAGGTTATGGGACTTTTCCTATGCAGTGCATATGTGTACCTTGATAGATTAGTTCTAGTTTTGGTTTCTATATGTAAGAATATGAATATATGAACGTGTGACTTAAGGTTTTATATGAAAGGTTTGCTAACATATATGTCAATAGAGAAGCATTGAAAGGTGTGATCCAGTGTATCCTAAACTATATAGTGCTAATACATATGCTATGTCCATGTGAAAGGATCTTCTCACATGATTTAGGTTGATGAAATTTCATCTATAACCTATGAGCTAATCATATGAGGGGATGACTCTCCTAAGCCTATATTTTATAAAAGTAATGTAACAATGGCTTTTCAAGAAAGGGAACTTAGCTTAGCACCGATTGAACTTGAATATGAGTGTGTGGCCCTTCCCAATGTGGGAAGGTAGGTCACCATAAATCTCATAAGATGGATAACCACAATGCCTTAATAGTCATAAATAGGATTTCCGTAAGTGAATTAACATAATGCCACATCTTGACATAAAGAGGGTTTTCACATGTACCTCCAAGTTCCATAACTACGCTTGCCATATAGCATCTAGCAAGGTGATATCACTTAGTATGCTAGTATGCGCTAATGTTCTACCTTGTCTAGGTAAGAACACCTTCTATTGGTATAAGGATCTACAACACCAAATTCAATGTTTAGCACCCATAATCTTAGTGTCGGTTAAGAATATGGTTTCCCTAAAGTAAAATGGACAATGGAAGTAAATGAATAGGATCCTAACAAGGACTTAAGGTTTGTGGTCTGATGAAGGGTTTACTATGAATGTATGGGGTTATGGGGCTCCATATGTTCATTGCACTAGTAGACTTAGATTGGGGTAATTAACAAGGTCTTATAATAAGGAATATGAAAGAATTAAAAGTGTGTGTGGAAGTTAGATGTATCTTACTGTAATTGTACTATGGTATTGGCTTAAATATGTCTAAGTTGTATTATACTCCTATAATAGTATGTGTTGCCTCGTGTAGATGATATATATGTTTCCTTGTGGCTTTAAGGTGATGCATTGCACCAAGTATCAATAGAGGGTTACTTGGGAGATTAATGAATGAAAGGGAGATAGCTCAGTGTTAAGGGAAAACTAGTTCACTGTAATATGTCTTAAAAATATAACAAATTCTATGAGTGATATGATGAAATGTTTGGCCTTTGAATATGTTTATGAAGTATGTGAATGATGTAAATGCTATTGAATAAAGGTTTTATGAATATTTACTCAAAAGTCATGAGGTATGATTTCAAGAAAATGTCCCTCTTAAATGCATTTTTTTGCATGGTTGTCATACTTAGTGCATTCTTGTACTAACTCCATTCTTCTCTACTTTTTACACAAATTTTAGGATATGGATGCTTAAAGGATGTCTTGAATGGTGAAGAGCTTGATAGATTATTCCCAAGCTCAATGAAAGGAATCTTTAAGTTCAAGGATCTCCTACTTATGACTTTACTGTAAAGTTTATTAATGTTGTATAGTTATGTCTTATGTTTTAAGGGTCGCATCCCTAATGTATGCTAATGTTGTTGATTCTAAGACGGCAAAGAGACTTAGGGTCTAAGAATGTATTATGACTTATATTTTATATATACGAAGTTAAGTTTCTAGCATATGATGTGCTATGAAAAGTTCTAAATTTTCCGCTAAATTTACTATGTCAATGCGATGAATGATAATGGGCTTGTATAAGACCTCTGAGAGGTCAAATACGCCACGTTACTTCTAAGGATACTCCCCTGATGTGACAACGTATGTCTTTGATGGTATGATGATTAGTATAAGATTAGTAAATGATATATATTTCTCATGTTAGGGTGCATCTAGTATGAATTGCTTAAATTGCCCCCATGAGTTAAAATGTTGATCATGCCTATGTGTTCATTAGAAGATATTGCATATTAGACATTATTATGAAATGATGAGCATGCCTAAAGTGGAGAAGGTAGTTCCTCTAAATGGCAAAAAGTATGATGAAGATGTGTGCATTATGAGTTATGGAGATAGTCTGTACTTGCTTGAGTTGCATTGAGTGCATTGAGTATTATATTGTATTAATGTGGTATGGTTGTGAGTTGCTAGTCTTGAGTCTCTATACCTTGAAAAAATTTTTAAGTGTTTAAGTGTCATTCGAGGACGAATGTTCCCAAGTGGGAGATATTGTAATGACCCTCAAAATGAACTACGATGAACTAGAGCATCACATTAGTTTTATGAGATAAAAACTTGTCAAAATAATTAAGAATAACTTTTGAAGTCAGTTTTAAAAAGTTAGGAAGTCAAACGTCATGAGACGACCTAGACGTTCGAAAGCTAGCATGTTATTTTGGTGTGTTCTAGTATGTTGTTCATTTTTTATATGTTGTTTGGCGTGAAAAATCAGTGGAGGTGACCCTAGCGTCTTAATGATTGTATTTAGGGTTAAAATGTTGGTGTACGAATCCCCAAGGACCAACCTAAGGGTCCTTGAGGAGGACTCAAACATTGGAAGAAGAAGCTGGCAAGGCAGCTTATGGGTCGCACCTGGTGGGAGTGTCTCAACATCGCGGACCTGCTCTAGCAAGGGCCAAAAAGTGTCTCCTCATCGCGAAGACCATTGCGGACCCTTCTGTCCCAAACTTTGATTCCCCAAAACTCCATTGGAGGTCAAGCTCAAGATCAAGCTAGAAGATGGGTTTCAACTAATTTTTTCTTCATTCTTATGGGTATTCAATCAATAAGGTATGGTGAGTCTTTATTGTTGAATAATCTTTCATTAAAGGAGTTCTATCATAGATTTTCAAAAGTGATTCAAAGACCAAAATTCCCAATTTTCAATCTAAGCATGAGTTCCTTGTCAAACGATTTTCTAAGTGATACTAATGATGAATACAGGTCAAATTAGTGTTTTTATAATGATTTCCCAAGGAATTTATTAAAGAACCCATGATACCCTAATTCTCAAAATTTGGTTGATAATGTACGTCTTGATGAATATGATTTCATGTTAATGAATTATACTTGAATTGGATTGCATTGATAGATTTTATTATTATCTATATATATTGATTATGAATTGTTGATTTTTGATCAATGATGATCATGTCTTGGAGATTTTGTAAGTTGACCTAACTTCTAGTCTATAATTTGTGAATTGGTGTTGTATGATTCGATCCACTTATGGTGGTGGTGTTCACTTTTTGTCTATCTATACATGTTGTGATAATGGCCTTGAAGGCAATCGTTGTAAAATCAATTGTTGATTCTGATGCATATGTTCATAAAATGTGCCATGAAGGTTATGTATGGAGTTCTCAATGTTAGAGTCATGATTAAGGTGTATTGATAATGTGAAGTATAATGTGTATGAGAATGTTAGGGTAAGCTAAGGTGTACATGCTTGATTGTGATAAGTTCTAGTGTGGAATGACCCCTACCTATATGATCCCTATATGAATGTGTGATGTTATAAATGTTAGGAGTTTTCTATTCAAATGTTGAACGTTCTCTTATCTTTTATGATGGAATGTGGGTGTGTGGTCTAGAATCCCTAAAATGCTCTATATGTGAGTTTATCATGACTTGAGGTATATTCCAAATGAGTTGTGAACCTTTGAGTAGAAGTTTCCCTCAATACAAATGTGGTTGTTGTTATGTCATTACGAGGACCAATTTGTACACACACACACACACCATGCATATCGACGAGCATGATATATTTAGGGTGTTAATTGAAAGGATAATTCTCATATGCACCTTTACATCTTCTTAATTATTAAACGTATTTGACTAGTGAAGTATGAAAATGTGTTTTATAAAGGTGTTTATGTGAAAGTATTTCTCACATACGTATACACACATGAATGTATGAATAAATAAGGCTTATGATAGTCTAGTGAAAGTGAGTCTTTTGAAAGGTTTCCTCAATTGTACTCTAACCTAGACTATGTTATGAATGTAATATGATTATGTGAAAGGACATTCTCACATAATGTATGTTATATGATGAAAAGTCATTCTCATCATAGCAACCTTTGTGCTGTATGATGTATGAGGGAATTAAGTCCCTAAAGTGTACTTCATGAACTAATGTTAAATAAAGGCTTTAAAGATGTTCAAAAGGGGAGTTTGAGCTTAGCACCGAGTGAACATGAAAAATGAGAGTGGTGGCTCACGTCTAGCAAGTACGGCTTCCCACAAGGGAACTTTCACATTTAGCAAGTCCTGGATCACAAAATAGATATTGTCTCATGAGCTGGAAATCTTCAAGTCTAGCAAGTTTGGGTTTCTAGTAGCAATCTCCTTGTTCTATAACTACGTTCCCTATTGGTCTTAGCTTAGTGGATCCACTAGATAGGTATTATGTATGTAGGTCCTACCTTGGAAAGTAGTACCTACTATTTTTGGTGTGAGAGTAGAACACCAGATTCCATGTAGCTCACATTGTCTATGTCAGTTATGCCAATGTCTCCTGAAAGTTAAGAAATTAACTAAGATAAGTATATGAAATCTATTCATGACTTCTTGATGAGTTCCTTAGTGTAGGTAGGATTATGGACCCTACTTATGCATTGCACAAGTGGACTTTAAGGACGTTTACGATCAGGTTCTTTTATGAAATAAGGACTATGGTTTACGTATGTTGAAATAAATGCATGTTAAAGTGACTTTGCTGAAGTAAAGACATGAATTATGACTATGCATGTTAATTACACTTATGACTTCTTAATTGGTTTGCTTAATATATGTGGGGGAATGGGACTCCATTTGTACATTACACAAGTAAGTTTGTGAAGGGGTTGTTAGGATGGTTTACCAATGATATGAACTAAATGGTTTATAACTAAAGATGTAGTAAATGAAGGAGTTCTTATATTATATTATGAAGTATTTTGGTCTTATGTCTAATATTAAAGGAAGATGTTGTGACTTGCTGAGTGTGATATACCTAGTCTAGGGTGGCTTCCTAGGAACATTTGGTGTGGGTAATATTATGGGATGCTACTGGCACATTGCACTAGTGTGACTTATGGTTTGTCTTAGATTATGGTTCCTATGTGAAGATTATGTCTTATGATGTGCTTATTACTTTATGAAGGTATTGGTTTGATTGATGAAGGCTATATGAAAGTTCAGCTTTGGTAATCTTAAGGTGAAACATTACACTAAGTAGTACTTAAGGGTTGCTTGAGGAAAGGAGTTAAAATAAGAAGGAAAGTAATGTATGGTATGTATTGAATGTGCCTCGAAATGTTATAAATGGATTTATGTGTGATTATAAATGGTTTCCATGTGTATGACGATGTATGTGGTCTATGTTGTGCCTATTGTATCAATGTTCATGAAGTTTTTTCTAAAAAGGTGTGATGCATGGTTTCCAACAAAATTTCCCTTTTAAAGCATGTTTTTGCATGGATATCATACTTAATGCATTCTTGTACTAACACCATTCTTCTTCCTCTTTTAACACCATTCTTCTTCCTTTTTTAACACAAAGTGTAGGTGGCGGTGGCTTATGGACCTTTCCTAGAATGAAGACCTTGGGTTTCCATTCCCGAGTTCGAATTCTAAGGACCTATTTATGTGAAGAGTTTCTTTAAGTTCATGTAATAGGGTCGTGTACCTATTATATTAGTCGTGTCCACGATGGCAAGATAAGACTTAATGTCCTAATTTATATTAATGATTTTTAAATGAGTTAACTTTTAGTCTTGTGTTACATTTTGGAAAAGTTTTGAATTTTCCGCTATATGTTTATGCGATGAAAGTATGCTAAGGGCTTGTATAAGACCTACGAGAAGTCGTGTTACGACTAGGGGGTGCTCTCGTGTTGTTACAATTCTTTATAGAAATCTCACGTCTAGGATTAGAGAAATCAAGGATTGTATTGATGAAAAATAGTGTTAACTACGTACTTTTTATATGTGGAGAGAGTTGTAGAGTCCTAAGTTAACTATACTTAGAGTCCTACTACAATACCTATTACTACTATAATAATAAAACAATTATAAATAATTAAATCCTAATTGTACTATAATCCTAATCCTAATCTAATCCTAGTTGAATATTATCCTAATTAATATAAATAGTCTAATCATAGTGATACTATATTTCAACAACAGTGTTGCAAACTCGTCAGTCGGCTTCGTTGGACCTGTTCCTTTGACATGTTTCATTTGTCAACTTTCTTCTTCATCAACACTTGTTACAGAAACATCAGTCATTTGCATTGGACTTATTCCTTTGACATATTCCAATCGTGAGCGTCCTTCTTCTTCAACATCCTTAATACCAATATCTTTCGTAGGTATAATAAGTGAAGGATCTCCCGTACACTTCTTCAACATAGAAATGTGAAACACTGCATGAACAATTGCTAACTCTTGCGGTAGCTCCAACTCATAAGCTACAGTACCAATTCTTTTGGATAATCTATAAGGACCAATATACCAGGGAGTAAGTTTCTCCTTCTTACCAAATCTCATAACACCCCTCATTGGTGAAACCTTCAAGTATACCCAATTATCTACTTCAAACTCTAAGTCTCTTTTCCTAACATAGAATAGGATCTATGAATACACAAGCCCTCAAGATATATTACAAATTCTGAATAGAAGTGTTCTCTTCTTTCCCCGTTTGAGGATGAAAAGTAGTACTCAAGTTCACCTTCGAACCCAAAACATTCCGGAATGACTTCCAAATTGTGTAGTAAATTATGCACCTCTACGTGAAATAATTAACATGGGAACTCCAAGAAGTCTAGCTATCTCTTAAAGATATAACTTAGCATAATCTTCTGGTGAATGAGTAGTCTTTACTGGCAAAAAGTGTGCTAATTTAGTCATTCGATTTGCTATCAATCAAATAGAATCATGTTACATGCGAGACCATGGTAAACCTGTAATAAAATTCGTATTAATGATCACCTACTTCCATTTCAGAATCTCAATATTTTGAACCATACCACCGGGCCTCTCGTGCTCTACCTTCACTTGTTGGCAATTTGGGAACTTAACAGCGAACTTTATAATGCCCTTCTTCATACTACTCGACCATAAACCTCTCTAAAGTCATAATACATAATTTTGGAACCCAAATGGATAGAATATCTAGAGCTATGAGCTTCCTTTATGATCGTCTGTTGGAGTTTATTTACCTTTGGTACACATAATTTACCTTGATACCTCAATACACCATCTCCCCTTGTTCAAAACCCATCACTTTTTTCTTATGAACATTTACCTTCAATTAAAGTAAAATAGGATCTTGGTCTTGTTTTATCTTTTACTTCAGACACTAGTGACGATTCATCCACATTCATAACCACTACTCCTCTGTCGTTGGAATCCATAAGTCAAACTACTAATCGTGCAAGTCTATTCACATCTTTTGCTAACTCTTTCTTGTCTTACTCTACATGGGTGGTGCTACCCGTAGACAATTTGCTCAAAGCAACAACAACATTAGCCTTTCTTGGGTGATAGAGAATATTCATATCATCATTCTTGAGTAACTCCAACCACTTCTTTTGTCTGAGATTAATCATTCTGACTAAATACAAATTGAAGGCTCTTATGATCGGTGAACACATATACATCAATACTATAAATATAGTGACGCTAGATCTTCAAAGTAAACACTACAATAGTCAACTATAGATCATGGGTTGGGTAATTCTTCTTGTGAACTTTAAGTTGTCTAGATGCATAAGATATAAATTTGTTATTCTACATTATCACACAACCCAGTCCAACTCTTAACGGATCAAAATATACCACAAAACCTTGTATACTTTCTGGTAAAGTCAATAATGTGGCAGTAGTCAACCTAGTTTTCAATTGCGGAAAGCTTTTCTCACAAGCTTAAGCCATTGAAACTTCACTGTTTTCTGAGTCAACTAAGTCAAAGGGGATGAAATAGATGAGAACCCTTGACGAACCTTCTACAATATCCAGTCAACCCCAAGAAACTCCTAAAATCAATTGGAGATGTATGTCTAGACCAATTTTGCACTAAATCTATTTTCTAAGTGTCATCTTGAATTCCATCATTGGACATAATGTGACCTAAGAATTCCACATGCTCAAGCCAGAACTCACTCTTAGAGAACTTAGCACACAACTCTTTATTTTATAGGTTTGGAGAACTACTCTGAGATGACTAGCATAATCCGCCTATTCCTCGAATATATTAGAGTGTCATAAATAAATACGATAACAAACATATATAAATAAGTCTTGAATACTCTATTCATAAAGGTTATGAACTTTGAAGGAGCACTAGTTAAAGCGAACAAGATGACTAGATACTCATAATGACTATAGCAGGTCCTGAAAGTTATATGATGTATACCACTTTCTCTTATTCTCAACTCATGATAGACAGATCTTAGGTCTATCTTAGAAAAACAAATGGTGCCCTAAAGTTGATCGAAAATATCATCATTCTAAAGAAGGATACTTATTCTTGATAGTAACATTGTTCCACTGACGGTAATCTATGCACATTCTAAGAGAACCATCCTTCTTCCTCACAAATATGACAGGATAGTTCAAAATGTCGAGGCCTTCTAATTATAGATATGAAATGATTCACATCAATAACTAGGGATCTACAAACACGTTTTCATAGACACCCTAAGACTCTTGAACTATGTGCTCTAATACTAAGTTTATCTCACTCCAAACCTACACCCTAGGTGGGACTAGAACTCGAGAATCATTGTTGGCCACAAGCAAACCCTTGGTCTGGTTTACCAAGCGCAAGACTTTACTCAACAAAGATAAACTCATGAAACGACTTTAAATATTGTAAAGAAAATATTCAACTAGATAATGAGGCAACTCGAGTCTTATAACAAAACAACTAAACAAGACTAATGACCTAATAATGTAAACTATCTATTGAAGTCTCTAATACTATGAGGGATGTCAGGGCAGGACCCCAATCATCCTGATAACAAAGCTGAAATGATAAAAGAAAGATAAAGGGATCCTCTAGAAAGCAAAGAGGCTCACATACTACTCTAAATGCTCAACTAGATAAACGAAGTGTAAGATGCAGGCCAAATGGCGTTAGTGCAAATTCATTAACTACTAGAATAGACTGAAGAGTCGGTGATTCTGCATCTATATCATGAATGCGAACAAGATGATAAATACAACCCTTAATAATCATTCTCCTCATCTTAAGATAGGAAATGAACCTACATTTTGGCATTGTTGTATCGTCTTTCCATTCCAAAATTGCCTCTTGTAGAAAGTGGAATCTAACAATCTTTGTCTGGCACTCAACATTAAAATAACAAGATGCTAACCAGTCCTTACCGATAATGACATCGAAATTCACCATATGTAACTCTATTAGGTCTAAATATAGGTCTGACGATTGATAATTTCTAGCGTGCAACCTCGATGGACTCTCCTGGAAATAATAGACTAACCAACTGGTATAGATACAACAAAGGGTCGATCTAATAACTGTGCTACCATATATAACTTCCCTGCAGTAAATGGGGTAACATAAGATAGAGTAGATTCAGGATCTACCAAGGAATAACCACAATGGGAGCAATCAATTAATGCACCAGACACAACATCTTGTGATGACTCTGAATCTTATTAGTCAGTTAGTGAATATGTATGGTTTTGGCCACTACCAAAACTAGATGCTCCCTCGATGTCTCCACCTTTGCCTCTACCTACTGAAGTTTGGTGTCCACGCCCTGTAGACTATGCTGATAATGATGAACCTACTATTGACCTGGTCGACTGACTTATACCACCCTGATTTATAGTTGGGCAGTTTCTCCACCCATACCCCTATTGTCCATAAAAATAACAACGTGTGGAACCCTGCATGCAACTCTCGAAATGCATCCTACTGTAAGTAGCGCAATACATCAGTGATGTCCTAGCTTGGCCTGAACCCCTTTGTAACTGAGCGTGATGCTCGTGAACCCTCATCTAGGCCTGAGTGTCCCTAACAATCAAATCTAATACCCTGGAGCTTTTTTAGTGGAGGTATAGGTGGCCAACTAGAATATTGAGGGTTGGGATCATCCTTAATCTCTAGTGAACCGTGGGCCTAGCCCTCTTCTATCTCTCTGTCGACCCTCTCACTCAAATACGATAGATGTTGGCAATTCTGTATGCTTTGTACAAAGTCCTAAATTTGCGATATATCGATATTGTCATTTAGTGCAGCAATAAGAGAGTATAACATGCAGATATGCCATAAGAGGGGGTTTTTGTCTAGAAGGAGTACCAGGTATATCCACTTCATTTTGTGAGATCATCCCTTCTAAATTTGATCTTTGAAGATGTTCCTCAATAGGTGGAATACTTCCTTCTAATATTTGAAGAGGTATCACACATATGTATTGTTTATTATCCAGTTTTCTCCTCTTTTTTTGATCTATTTGTTCTTCAAAAAGCACCATCGGTAGATTTTCTTAAACTATGTAAACCTCATTCATCTTTGTTCTTCTAATAGACTCTACTTCCTTTTGCATGTACTACATCATTATGAGCCATTTTAATTCCCAATTTAATGTTGCTAACCCCTTCCATACCTTCTTCCTCTAATTCATGTATTGTATTGCTGCATTTTCAAACTTTTTTCATGTTTGATTTACTATCAAATTACTTTGAAACCCAATCAATTGTGGACAAATATTGTTGTGTACTCCCTCCATTATGAGTTGCATGTTTCCTAAAACTTGTGCATTAACAATCCCTGTGGTGTTATCAAGAGATGTTACAACTTTTAGACTTTGAGCATATATATTGTTTGTTTTTTTCATACTGTTTTGTTGGTCCTTCTCAGTGGTTGAGTTATATTCAGATAAGGCTCCAAAAGTATTTGTAATAGTAACTTCTTGTCCGGCTTTTCTTGCTTTGTTTGACACATTGATATGACATATATACTATTATAATTAGTGGTAGGGTGCCATATTTTATATTGCCTGCCTACCCATATCAATGGACCGTCAATGCTTTCCTTAGCCTCTTCATGCTCAACATTCTTCTCTTTGTCGTCTTTCAAGAGATATACTCCCTCCATTTAAAAAAGAATGACCTATGAGTTAAACGAAGTTTAAGAAAAGAAATAAGACTTTGTAATCTTATAGTTATAAATTAAAGTTATGTCAATGAACCAAAATGACTTTTAATCTTGTGGTCTTAAACATACCACTTGGAAAGTTAAAGTTAGTGTTGTCAAAAAGGAAATGAGTCATTCTTTTTTAAACATACTAAAAAGGAAATAGGGTTATTCTTTTTTAAACGGGAAAAGTAATAAGTATTTTCTCTTTTTTCTACTTTATTATCATTATTTAATTTAGTTTCATAAGAATATATTTATTCTAGAAATTTCTGTAATAAATTTGAGTGATTCCCATTTTATCCTTTTTTGACATAAATTACAAAGGGTATTTTAGGTATTTTACTTTACATATTTGTACCTCCTATAACCCCTATTATGTAAGCATATTTTAAACTTCGCCAATAGCTACCCTAACTTTGCTTTTCCCACAAATAGATGACATTGCTCATATGAATTCCTCTTTCCACATATTACTCGGTTTGTCTATAGAAAATTGAATTCTTTGTATTGAAGCACATCTGTGACTTGAGGTACTATCTTTTCTCCATACATATTGTTTTTAGCATATGATTTTTTGTTGTATTTCAATTTTCTTGCAAAATCACCCAATATATGTGTGCTTTCAATTTTATCAGCCAGAAACGGTAGTAAATACACCTGAAATGGCAATTATCTGAATGGCGATGAACCTCATTCTGCATATTTATTTATGGAATTAATATGAGTGTCTTCTTCTCCGCCAATATCATTTTTTAGGGGTTTTAGGAACTGGGTTTAAAGCAGATTTCATATTCTTATAGTAAACTTAAGTCCCACTACTTTTTGCTTTTTTCTCCATCAATAGTTCACTACCCTTATTTTCTTTTTTTGTTTTGTTTTTGGGAGTGAGGAATTAGAATTTTTCATTAACAGTGGGAGGTTTATTTATTCTAATCTAAGGAAAATAGAAGTATAAAGTATTAGGTACTCTTGATTAGATAAATATGAGTAATTTTAAGATTATTGGTAGTAACTTATTTATATTGTTGACACCCAATTTTGACCCTCCCCGGTATAAATTAGTTCTCGAGCTTCTTAAATTTCCAAACAATTTAAAAATAATTAGTTTTATAAATTTTACGATTATTTCTCAAAATATTTTAAATTTTAGTAAGTATTCTAATTTAGCTAATTTAGTTTAAATTATGGTTATATTTTGAATCACTATTTTACAATTCAAATAATTATATTACTAAATAGCGGAGCTCGTTAATTAAACTATACAAATTCATTTTTTTTCTATTTAAGATTTAGCCTTTATTTTATTTTATTTGTTATTTTTGGTTTAATTAATTTGGTCATCCTTAAGAAAACCAAATTTGGGCTTTTTTTCCTTTGGTTCTATTAGCCCAGACTTCATTTTCTCCACTCCCAATTAATTCCGGCCCAAGAACTCAATTAATTCCCAGGCCCAACATTCCCAGCAGCCCAACTCTTCCAAACATTCCCAGCCCGACCCCCATTCCCTTCCAGCCCAATTTTCTTTTTCCCCTTTCCCTCCAACCTTGCCCATTTTTAAAATTCAAATTCAAAATTCAAAAATTCAAAATTCAAATTTTAAATAATATTTCCCCCTCTTTTGGCCATAATTTGGCTTATAAATAATCCCATCTTTCATTGTTAAAGGGGGTTGGTTTTTTGAAGGTTTTGTTTTTAGAGAAAAAGAGAAGGAGGGAAAGGGTTTTGTTTTTTTTGGAGAGAAGAGGGAGAGAGGAGAAACTTGAGTTGATATTGAAAAATTTAGCTACAACACCCCTTAAAAGATAAAAGGTTTTTAGGTAGAAAAATAGAATTGAAGCATACAAAATGATATAGGATATATTTAAATTTCGATTTTTTTTTGGAGGTGCTCTTTTCTTTGTTTTGTAGCCTTATTTTGGTGGAATCGTCCTCATAGTCGGCTCGTTTCGTCTCCAGCTCGTTGCCCCGAAGAAGGTGAAATCCTTTATTTTCTTCTTCTTTTTAGATGTTTGTCATTCAACCTTGCTAATTTTTTTTGTTTTTTTTGTGTGTGGCATCGATTCGAGTCCACTTTGGATTCCATTCTCGCATTCCTCGCTGAGCCATGAAGGCTCAAAACATTCTCCTCGAGTCGTAGATTCCTCAAAACTGGCGTACAGGTTGCGAAACTAGCAGCTTCGATGCTAAAAATCGAATTTGCAGAAAGCTGTATACCAGCTATATACACTGTGTATACACTGATATACGGGCCAAAAGATGTACAGGAGATCACATTTGAAATCTGGGCTGGTAGCAGTGAAAATACACTTCTGAAAGGGAACTTTCAACTTCCGAAAGTTGAAAAACAGGCTGATATACAGCCATACACTGATATACAGGAACGGTATACCTCAAATATGTGTAAAAAATGTGAGTTGCAGGTTAACGTACAGGGAGATCGATTTTAAATAAAATACAGGACTAGGCAATGAATACGGACATAGGGTGCAGCCCGTGTACATTAGTATACATTGTTGGGTAACGGTATACACTTGCTAAATAAGTTTAAATAATAAAAAATAAAAATGATATAGGTACAAATACGCAGAGCGGTGCGGAAATACAGGGGAAATAGCGGAAAATATGTATCCAAACAAGTGCAAGAGGTTCAAAATAGATCAAATATATACTGTATATAGTATGTTTACGTTTGTGTATACCCTTCATGATCTTTTTTTTTTCAGCAATGGGCCAGGCCCTTCAGAATTTTTTTAGGCCCAAGGGGCCAAATGTTTTTTTTTGCAGGATATAGTTTATTGAAAGGGCCCAAATTTTGAAATTAGTTTAGGACAGGTGGGCCAAAGCCCAATTGAAAGAATTTGGGCAATCAAGCCCAAGTTCAAATATCTTTTATTATTTGTTTGAGTTAATTAATTTTGGTAGAATTTAAATAATCTCCTAAAGGGTAGCCATTTTCATTATTTTAAATTTTACTACTTTATTTACTTATTTTATTTTATTTACTATTATCACTATTTAGTTTTCCTCAAATTAATTCCCTCTAAATATCTCCCTTTAGGAATAAATAAATAAATAAAAATATATATTAAAATGAATTTCTCTTTACTTAAGTAAAAATTAAATTTTAAAAAGTCATTCAGTCAAATCGCCGGTCAACCGCAAGTTAGCGGACATTCCGAGTGCCTAATACCTTCTCGGGATGTATTTTGAACTTCGAACCCTTTTCAATTGATTTTTAATCTGTTTTAAATCTTTTGAATTTTTTTTCTTGATTTTATCAAAAATCAAGTGGCGACTCCGTAATTTGGAAAGTTGATTTTTCTTAAATAATAAGATTAATTGATTTTTCGAAACTTAGTCAATTTCTCGCCATTTTAAACAACTAATAATGGTATTTTTAAAATAAAACATATATATAAGTATGTTTATTGGTGTTTGTCATTTTATTCATCTCTATTATTGAAAATTTATATTGCTGCAAATGAAGTACAATTGTGGCTCACGGGAAACATTAAATTCAACCTTTATTGAATAGGAAATAGGAACAACTTTTTGCCTGAAGGTCGTATATTAAAGATGAATTTCTTTTTATCGAGATGTGCAACAGACATATTCTTTGTCAAAAACAAGAATCAGGTTGTGTAAAAATTTATGGAAAATGGTACTCGGAGAAGAATGTATAGAACCAATGGATGTATCTTATTTGTTGGTAACTGAGTTACCAAACTTTCAACGTAGATTTTAGAGTTAATCTAGTATTTGGTCGAATGATGTTTTTCATTGTTGTTTATATGAGCTGAAACATCTAACGTGCACTATTGGGCATGTATTCAGCGCTGGTGCTTTTTTACTAGTAATAGAAATAAGGGAAACTCCTTATATGAGTTGATAACTGTGCGAGTTCAGCAGCCCTCAGAGATAAAGGCATACCCTACCCAGTTTGATATTCAAACAGGTGCAGGGCTCAAGAGGTTCAAAATAGATCAAATATATACTGTATACAGTATGTTTACGTTTGTGTATACCCTTCATGATCTTTTTTTTTTTTCAGGAATGGGCCAGGCCCTTCAGAATTTTTTTTAGGCCCAAGGGGCCAAATGTTTTTTTTTTGCAGGATATAGTTTATTGAAAGGGCCCAAATTTTGAAATTAGTTTAGGACAGGTGGGCCAAAGCCCAATTGAAAGAATTTGGGCAATCAAGCCCAAGTTCAAATATCTTTTATTATTTGTTTGAGTTAATTAATTTTGGTAGAATTTAAATAATCTCCTAAAGGGTAGCCATTTTTCATTATTTTAAATTTTACTACTTTATTTACTTATTTTATTTTATTTACTATTATCACTATTTAGTTTTCCTCAAATTAATTCCCTCTAAATATCTCCCTTTAGGAATAAATAAATAAATAAAAATATATATTAAAATGAATTTCTCTTTACTTAAGTAAAAATTAAATTTTAAAAAGTCATTCAGTCAAATCGCCGGTCAACCGCAAGTTAGCGGACATTCCGAGTGCCTAATACCTTCTCGGGATGTATTTTGAACTTCGAACCCTTTTCAATTGATTTTTAATCTGTTTTAAATCTTTTGAATTTTTTTTTTCTTGATTTTATCAAAAATCAAGTGGCGACTCCGTAATTTGGAAAGTTGATTTTTCTTAAATAATAAGATTAATTGATTTTTCGAAACTTAGTCAATTTCTCGCCATTTTAAACAACTAATAATGGTATTTTTAAAATAAAACAGAAATGGCGACTCTGCTGGGGATTAATTAAGTTCTAACCACAAGATTTGACTGTTTGATTAATTGTTTGATTGTTGAAATATTATTTGTGCTGAATGTGTTTAATTTTTCATAAACTGTTGCATTTTCATGGCATTCTTCCGCCAAATGGCAAATAGTATGCATTAGGAAAACGAAAGTTACGTGGCTTTCCACGGCTTTCTTCAGAAATACCCAAGAATTCATTTGGAAGTATCAAACAATTAGTTGGAATGCGGTCATCCGACGTTGTTTGGTAGCTTCACCCCGATGTTTGTCCGACTCAGGTAACCGTCAAATTGAAAACTATTCTAGTAAGCCTAGGATAGAGCTGAACCAAATCCCGAATTTAGGAGCATTCGAACTAAGATGACCCAATGCCCAAGGCGTGTTGGGCCTATTAGACCACCTTGAGTCCAAAACGGCCCACGGCCTAAATGGACGTTCATACTTATGTGTTTAAATTTGAAGGATGTATACGTTGTTTGAGAAAATCATTGTCTCATAGGGTAAGGATTATATTATAGTTTATATAAGAGTTTTAAAAGCTACTGGTCCATCCGAAGACGTTGGCACCTGAAAATTGCAAAAGTCAAAAAAGAAGAAGGATCATTCGTGGAGGCATAGTTTAGAGTCGTACCCCTGCGTGGGACTGATTATTTTGTATACCTTTCCCCTATTATGTATCCCCATTAAGTTTTATTCATTAAATTTGTATAAATTTGAGTTTTGGGGCAATGAAATATTTTAAATGACGTATACATCCCTTAAATCGCTAGGCCCACCCTTGGCACAAAAGGGTCACATATCTGTTTAGAACGCGCAATATTTGTTTATGTGTTATAACTGCTTATGTGAATATGTTGTTTTATCTGGAGATATTCTAGCTCACTCTTCTTCAAATACTTTTAGAACCCCTAAGCAAAAATATCAAGTCAATTTCAAAAGTGCGTCCAAATACTCTTCGAGTCTTTAGTTTCCTAAAAAAAAAAAAAAAAAAGATAACAATTTTTTTAGTACTACTCTAATATCTGAAAAAGATTCCGCATTTCAAATCAAAAGAATCTTGAGAAATTTTATCTTCTTCGACTCTTACAAAGAAATTAGAGTTACAAAGTACGGTAATGAAAAATACCGTCAACTTTATTTCGACTCAAGTTGACATTTTTATTCACTAATTCCAAAGTCAAGTAGACAAATTCCTGTCTATTTAACCATTTCTTTATATTGGTGAGCAAGTTTATCTCCGAATAAAGTAACTCTTATGTGTTTACACCTATATGTGATATCTTGTATTATTTACCACCTCCAGGCACTAACGTATTGGCCTTTTGAGTTTTTTTTCATTTGTCAGGTATTTAAAACTGATCTGTGTTGGTTGATCAGCCGTATTTCACAAGGTCTAAGGCCCCTAAAGATTCCTTCCCCGCAAATTTGCAAAAGGAAAAGACAGCAATGGGGGATAACAATGAGGAGATTGACATGAATGATGTTGTCGTGGCTCAACCCGCCGCCGCTGACAAAAATGAATTGATTATGCAGTTGATGCAACAAATCGCCGAAATGAGGGTCGAAATGCAAAGAATGCAAGATTTGCCTAATCCAATTTCATCCTTCAAACCTCCAAGAGATGAAAGACCTCCACTCGACTTTCCTCCCCCAAGCACGGAACAGGTTCAAAACCTTCTCTCTAACCCCACTCAAAATCCTCCAACTATTGACTTAACTACCCCCAATCCCCGTCACACCACCACATCATGTCAAGCCCCACATCATCCTCAAAATACCAATCTTCAAATCCTCCAACTCCCTCAAAACCGAAATACGAACAATGCTCAAACCTTCCCGCATCTTCAAAACCAAAATACCGATCCTCAAGATTTCCCTCAAAATTATCAAGGCAATCAAAATACCCAGAATCCCTCCATTGTTCCACCCATACCTCAAAAGACTACTTTATAAATCCCAACTTCAAATGAACCTTATGCCGACAGTTCCGAGCTTGATCACTATAAGGGACATGAGAGAGAGTGGAGGTCAAAAGAAGAGGTAGCCAAGATAAATATGAAAGAAGAGATCAGGAAAGCCATGAAGGAGTTGCACTATTTTTCCGAAGTCGATGGATTGAGCTATAAGGATTTATGCATCCATCCGAATCTCGACCTCCCTGAAGGATTCAAAGTGCTAAAGTTTGTCACCTTTAATGGAACAGGAAATCCTCTGGCACATCTGAAAGTTTATTGTGATCAACTCGTGGGAGTTGGCAAAAATAAAGCATTATTGATGCGTCTCTTCAGTCGAAGTCTAAGTGGAGAAGCTCTAGAGTGGCTTACATCACAAGAGCTGAAACAATGGAAAAGTTGGAATGCACTTGCAAAGAATTTCACGGAAAGATTTGGACATAACATAGAAGATGCCCCAGATCGCTACTACTTGGAGAAGATCAAACAGAAGTCTCCAGAAAATTATCGAGAGTACGCTCTTCGTTGGAGAAAAGAGGCCGCAAGAGTTCAACCTCCCATGTCCGAACGTGAGATCACTGAAATGTTCATTTGTACTCAAGAGCCTGAGTACTATGAAAGAATGTTGTGTATGATGGGACAAAAAATTGTCGAGATTGTCAAAGTGGGAGAAGCTTTGGAGGATGGTTTCAAGACTGGAAAGCTCACCAAATTTACCATATTACAATCTAATGGAAAATCTACCACAATTAGTAATATGGCTAAATCAAAAGGAAAAGTGGAGGAGGTAAGTATGGTTACGACTACCCGTATGAGGCCAGCTTCTCAAAGAGAATATCAAAATCATAATGTCAACCAGAAAAAATGTCCTCACTCAAAATTTAGGAAGACTCCTAAAGTATTTACACCATTAAGGGAATCTCAAACTCAACTATATGAAAGGTTGAAAGCAATGGGTATGCTCCATCCTATAGAAGGAAGACCAGCCAATCCTTTGGGGAAATTTTACAGAGCTGACCACAGATGTGCTTATCATTCAGGAGCTGTTGGACATGACACAGAGAATTGTTCAACTCTGAAGCACAAGATACAAAACATGATCAACAACAACTTGATCAATATTGAGGAAACCACCTGAATGGATGACATATTGGATGCTCAAGAGTTAATACAAGACATTTCTGAACTGCGTCATTTGAAGATATTCATCGTCAAAGGTCGAGAAGAAGAATGCCCAACATTGGCCAAATTTTGCATATGAAGTTTTGTTACTTTTCTTTTGAAAATGTATCGCAAAATTCTACGGGGGAACTACGTTTGACCTGATTCCTGCTCCAATGGGATACGTAGGCGCCACAACGGCTCGGTCATATTCCCAGTAAGATTTCCATTTCTCTTCATAATGGAAACTGGGACAGAATTTTTGAGAGGATCTCAAAAATTCATTTGAAGTTGGACTTCTTTAACGAGTCAAAACAAAAGACCAAAATTTTACGATCTGAACTACGCTTGACCTGATTCCTGCTCCAACGGGATACGTAGGCGCCACAATGGTTCGGTCATATACCCAGTAAGATTTCCATTTTTCTTCATAATGGAAACTGGGACAGAATTTTTGAGAGGATCTCAAAAATTCATTTGAAGTTGGACTTCTTTAACAAGTCAAAACAGAAGATCAAAATTCTATAGAGTCAGCCTTGGGTGGATCTAAAAAATTACGACAATCTAGCTTGCAACTGGGACAGAATTTTTGAGATGATCTCAAAAATTCCACAAATGTCATATGTTACTTATTGAAGTAAACTGGTAAATTTTTTTTTTTTTTTGAGGAGGGGCCTCAAAATTCCAGAATGAGCAACCTCAGAGTTAACAGAGCAAGTTATAAGAGTTCTTCTATATTGTAGACCGGGACAAATTTTTGAGGAGGGTCCTCAAAAATTCCACCAAATATCTCATATAAAGAACGGGGGAGCGTGCAAGCCAACTGCAAGAAGGAGCATGAAGACAAAACCAACACAAATCAGTCTTTCAAACTAAGAATTTTTCTTTGGATGCAGGAACATTGAAGTCACAAAAATGACTATATAAAGTTGTCAAGAATGACAAAAGGCGTCACTTGCACCCATCGTGGATTCCTCAACAAAAAACCTAGAAATCTTCCATTTCATTTTATCTCTATTTCTTTATATTGCCTCAAGTGATTTATAAACAAGTTTCTTTTTATCTTGCAGGAATATTATCGAGCCGTCCACCTCGTTACAGTTGGACTATTATCGAGCCGTCCACCTCGTTACAGTTGGACTATTATCGAGTCGTCCACCTCGTTACAGTTGGAACATTGTCGAGCCGTCCACCTCGTTACAGTTGGACTATTGTCGAGCCGTCCACCTCGTTACAGTTGGACTATTGTCGAGTCGTCCACCTCGTTACAGTTAGACTATTGTCGAGCCGTCCACCTCGTTACAGTTGGACTATTGTCGAGCCGTCCACCTCGTTACAGTTGGAATATTATCGAGCCGTCCACCTCGTTACAGTTGGAACATTGTCGAGCCGTCCACCTCGTTACAGTTGGACTATTGTCGAGCCGTCCACCTCGTTACAGTTGGACTATTATCGAGCCATCCACCTCGTTACAGTTGGAATATTGTCGAGCCGTCCACCTCGTTACAGGTGGAACATTATCGAGCCATCCACCTCGTTACAGTTGGAACATTATCGAGCCATCCAGGCCTCGTTAAAAATCATGCATCGCGAAAAATCATTTATTGCGGAAATCATGCATCGCGAGTCAATAATTATTCATGACGAGAAGATTTCATGCCTCGTCAAATTTATACATCGCGAGAATACTTTATACCTCGCGGAATTCATTTATCGCAGAAAAATCATGCATCGCGGAAATCATGCATCGCGAGTCAATAATTATGCACGACGAGAAGATTTCATGCCTCGTCAAAATTTATACATCGCGAGAAGATTTCATGCCTCGCCGAAAGTTGTGCATCGCGAGAAGACTTGATACCTCGCAAAAATCATTTATCGCAGAAAATCATGCATCGCAGAAATAATGCATCGCGAGTCAATAATTATGCACGACGAGAAGATTTCATGCCTCGTCAAAATTTATACATCGTGAGAAGATTTCATGCCTCGCCGAAAGTTGTGCATTGCGAGAAGATTTCACACCTCGCAAGAATTTAGGTATCGCGGGAATATATTCATGCCCCGCAAGAAGACATGCACGGATAAAGAAAGACCGATCGAGTCGACGTCAAATATGGAAGAGAACAATGAAGTGCCGACATGGTAAAAAAGACATTGTCTCCCATACTAATTGCATTTTTAAGCTAACGAGTTTTATCTTAGTCTTTGTCGAGAGCATCCCAAAAGATGAATTCTCCAAAAAAAAAAAAAACACAGGTGCAGACGACATAAAAAAGGATGCAGCACAACGTGGAACTTTTTCTAAGCAGCGAACTGGGACACAGTCCAAAGAGGAATGTCAAACTTTTAGGACGCGAGCAGAGGAGCGACTTCCACCACAATCAAACCACACCCCTATCAAAAGGCATGTGGGGTTTTTTTTTCTTTAGTTTTGTCAGTTTCAGTCTCGCATCCGAAAATTTTGGTATATGTCGGAAGCAAGTTTCCAATCTGAGTGACAATGCGCCAAGAGCTTTGGAAATTATGTCCATGTAAGTTCTTAATTATGGGTGTGAAGCGCGTCACATTCATGGCTAAGAGGTTACAAGCCTCTTTTTCATACTCGTTTAATTTGTCACTTGTCCGAAACCGAAGGTTATCTAGCATAATAGATTTCCTTTTCAACCGATCGAGTCGAACTACACACAGCCTGATTCCTGATGTATAAGGATATGTAGGCGGATTCAATGTTGAAAACTCGGCTGTATTCCAACATTCGCTCTCCAATTTTATTCTCGAGCATTTCGATACCTTCATAATTCGGTATCGAGGTGGTTTTGAATTTTTTCAAAATCGTGCGTTAAATCAAGCTTATCGAACTACAAGTGGCCTGAATTCTCATATAGCCTGAGATATGTAGGAAACCCGTTTCAAGGGTTCGGCCATAATTCCTAAACCCTTTGCCAAATCCTTTCCTTAAAGATGAATGGTGTTGGTCAAAATTGGTTTGGTCAATTTCATTTTCCTCAAATTGCTTGCATCAATCCAAGTAAAATGAGGGACAGCTGTTGACACCCAATTTTGACCCTCCCCGGTATAAATTAGTTCTCTAGCTTCTTAAATTTCCAAACAATTTAAAAATAATTAGTTTTATAAATTTTACGATTATTTCTCAAAATATTTTAAATTTTAGTAAGTATTCTAATTTAGCTAATTTAGTTTAAATTATGGTTATATTTTGAATCACTATTTTACAATTCAAATAATTATATTACTAAATAGCGGAGCTCGTTAATTAAACTATACAAATTCATTTTTTTTTCTATTTAAGATTTAGCCTTTATTTTATTTTATTTTGTTATTTTTGGTTTAATTAATTTGGTCATCCTTAAGAAAACCAAATTTGGGCCTTTTTCCCTTTGGTTCTGTTGGCCCAGACTTCATTTTCTCCACTCCCAATTAATTCCGGCCCAAGAACTCAATTAATTCCCAGGCCCAACATTCCCAGCAGCCCAACTCTTCCAAACATTCCCAGCCCGACCCCCATTCCCTTCCAGCCCAATTTTCTTTTTCCCATTTCCCTCCAACCTTGCCCATTTTTTTTCAAATTCAAAATTCAAAAATTCAAAATTCAAATTTTAAATAATATTTCCCCCTCTTTTGGCCATAATTTGGCTTATAAATAATCCCATCTTTCATTGTTAAAGGGGGTTGGTTTTTTGAAGGTTTTGTTTTTAGAGAAAAAGAGAAGGAGGGAAAGGGTTTTGTTTTTTTTTTGGAGAGAAGAGGGAGAGAGGAGAAACTTGAGTTGATATTGAAAAATTTAGCTACAACACCCCTTAAAAGATAAAAGGTTTTGAGGTAGAAAAATAGAATTGAAGCATACAAAATGATATAGGATATATTTAAATTTCGATTTTTTTTGAGAGGTGCTCTTTTCTTTGTTTTGTAGCCTTATTTTGGTGGAATCGTCCTCATAGTCGGCTCGTTTCGTCTCCAGCTCGCTGCCCCGAAGAAGGTGAAATCCTTTATTTTCTTCTTCTTTTTAGATGTTTGTCATTCAACCTTGCTAATTTTTTTTGTTTTTTTTGTGTGTGGCATCGATTCGAGTCCACTTTGGATTCCATTCTCGCATTCCTCGCTGAGCCATGAAGGCTCAAAACATTCTCCTCGAGTCGTAGATTCCTCAAAACTGGCGTACAGTTTGCGAAACTAGCAGCTTCGGTGCTAAAAATCGAATTTGCAGAAAGTTGTATACCAGCTATATACACTGTGTATACACTGATATACGGGCCAAAAGATGTACAGGAGACCACATTTGAAATCTGGGCTGGTAGCAGTGAAAATACACTTCTGAAAGGGAACTTTCAACTTCCGAAAGTTGAAAAACAGGCTGATATACAGCCATACACTGATATACAGGAACGGTATACCTCAAATATGTGTAAAAAATGTGAGTTGCAGGTTAACGTACAGGGAGATCGATTTTAAATAAAATACAGGACTAGGCAATGAATACGGACATAGGGTGCAGCCCGTGTACATTAGTATACATTGTTGGGTAACGATATACACTTGCTAAATAAGTTTAAATAATAAAAAATAAAAATGATATAGGTACAAATACGCAGAGCGATGCGGAAATACAGGGGAAATAACGGAAAATATGTATCCAAACAGGTGCAGGGCTCAAGAGGTTCAAAATAGATCAAATATATACTGTATATAGTATGTTTACGTTTGTGTATACCCTTCATGATCTTTTTTTTTTTCAGGAATGGGCCAGGCCCTTCAGAATTTTTTTAGGCCCAAGGGGCCAAATGTTTTTTTTTGCAGGATATAGTTTATTGAAAGGGCCCAAATTTTGAAATTAGTTTAGGACAGGTGGGCCAAAGCCCAATTGAAAGAATTTGGGCAATCAAGCCCATGTTCAAATATCTTTTATTATTTGTTTGAGTTAATTAATTTTGGTAGAATTTAAATAATCTCCTAAAGGGTAGCCATTTTTCATTATTTTAAATTTTACTACTTTATTTACTTATTTTATTTTATTTACTATTATCACTATTTAGTTTTCCTCAAATTAATTCCCTCTAAATATCTCCCTTTAGGAATAAATAAATAAATAAAAATATATATTAAAATGAATTTCTCTTTACTTAAGTAAAAATTAAATTTTAAAAAGTCATTCAGTCAAATCGCCGGTCAACCGCAAGTTAGCGGACATTCTGAGTGCCTAATACCTTCTCGGGATGTATATTGAAGTTCGAACGCTTTTCAATTGATTTTTAATCTGTTTTAAATCTTTTGAATTTTTTTTTTCTTGATTTTATCAAAAATCAAGTGGCGACTACGTAATTTGGAAAGTTGATTTTTCTTAAATAATAAGATTAATTGATTTTTCGAAACTTAGTCAATTTCTCGCCATTTTAAACAACTAATAATGGTATTTTTAAAATAAAACATATATATAAGTATGTTTATTGGTGTTTGTCATTTTATTCATCTCTATTATTGAAAATTTATATTGCTACAAATGAAGTACAATTGTGGCTCACGGGAAACATAAATTCAACCTTTATTGAATAGGAAATAGGAACAACTTTTTGCCTGAAGGTCGTATATTAAAGATGAATTTCTTTTTATCGAGATGTGCAACAGACATATTCTTTGTCAAAAACAAGAATCAGGTTGTGTAAAAATTTATGGAAAATGGTACTCGGAGAAGAATGTATAGAACCAATGGATGTATCTTATTTGTTGGTAACTGAGTTACCAAACTTTCAACGTAGATTTTGGAGTTAATCTAGTATTTGGTCAAATAATGTTTTTCATTGTTGTTTATATGAGCTGAAATATCTAACGTGCACTATTGGGCATGTATTTAGCGCTGGTGCTTTTTTACTAGTAATAGAAATAAAGGAAACTCTTATATGAGTTGATAACTGTGCGAGTTCAGCAACCCTCAGAGATAAAGGCATACTCTACCCAGTTTGACATCTGCTGCGTCTGTGTGGAATGTGGATGATAAAACCTGAACCGACTTGATAATTATATGGTTGTGTCCGGCCATTTCTAAAGTTTAATAGTTCAAAATTAGGGTTTAGCGAAGGGGTTTTAAGTTAGCTGTAATGGCGGTTGAGTGAACCTTTTGAATTCTAGGGTTTAGTCGAGGGATTTATGTGGCCCTACTTTCCTAAGTTTCTTGAGATTATTGATTTTAAGCTAATATTAGTATGAACTATGAAGGAATCAATCGCGGATGATGTAATGATAAAAGAAGACCTTACAAATCCCTGCTGCATTGCTGTAAGTATTCAGGTTTAACATTTTTATTTACTTCTTCTGTTGATTTTTGGCTGATTTTTGATTGTCTTTGCAGTGGAAAGACAAGTACAGTAAATTGAAAGACGGGTACACAAAACTTGAAGATCGAAGAAATGCTCTTCGTAAAGGTCTCAACATTTATGAGGTACAAGTCGCCAAAATGCAAGCAGAAAATTTGTCTCTCAGGAAAGGTATAGTTACTTAACCTTTAGATTCACAACCCCTTTAATTTCTGAATATGAGATTTTTGAGTATTAACTTTAAAGAGAAGCACTGAGAAATTCATAAATTATTAAATAAAAAGAAGTAAAATACTGGAAATTAATGTCTAGGAGTTTGACCATGCCAAACTGCCTGGTGAATTAGTCCAGGCGTGCAAGTTCGCTGGGACTCCACTTTGTTAAAGAAAATGCTACCAATACTTTTGAGTGTACACTGGCTGCCTGTTGAATTCATAAAGGTGCGTTAAGAAAGTGCCTAGGAATTTAAACACGTCATCTTGATTGGTGTCATAGAAACTTGGTGCATACCTACATACTAAACACAATCGACAATATTGTATAGTTAGAAGCTTACATTCTTTGGTCTTGTTTAACTTTGGAAGTGAGAGTCTGTGCTCCTTGTTGATTGCATGCCTTTTTTTTGTCAGAGACATACATTGATTTCACACTTTATTTTGTTTGATTTCTTGGAGCTGACACCCATTGATTTGCTGCTATATTTTGTTTAATTTTTCCCAGATCTTGAGGATGAGAAAGTTAGGGCAAACAATGAAAAGGAGGAAAAAATAAAGGAATCTGCTTTAAAAGTTTCTTTAGAGAATGAAGTTGCAGGGTTGAAGAATGAGATTTTCTCCTTGAAGAAAAAACTGGTTGCTGATGATGGAGGTAGAGAAATTAGAGAGCTTAAGGAGAATCTCTCTGAGAGGGAAACCAAGGTAAATGAACTGAAGGAGCTTGTTGAGAAAGAACAAGTGAGAGCAGAGTCAGAGAAAAAGAAGGCTGCGTTGGAGAGGAAAAAGGCAGACGACTTGAGGAAAAAACTGAAGGGTGAAATAACAAGGGCTGATGAAGAGAAAAGACATGCTGATGCTGAAAGGAAAAGAGCAGAAGTAAATAGGCTTAGTTTGGAAAATCTGAAAAAGGAAGCTGATCAAGTGAAATCGAAGTTAGCTTTGGTGATTTTGGAGTTTGAGGATGCTAACAAGAAGCTGGAGGCAGAAAGAGAAAACACATCCAAAGAGAGAAAACGTGCAGATGCAGCAGAGATGAAAACTGTAGAGCAAAAAAAGATTGCAGAAGCCAACCACAAAAGGGCGATGGATGAAAAAAGTTGTGCTACTGCTCTATTTCGGCAATTGGAACAGGATAGACAAACAATTGATAATTTGAAGAAGGAGATTGGTGAACTCGTGTCATCTGGTAAAATGGTTAACATCGAATCTAGTGAAGGGACTACTGCAGGAACTGCTCAATTATCATCTGAGCTTGGTCAAGTGGCAGTGGATAGAGATGTTGCTCCTAATTCTGATGCAGCCCAAAGAAAGCTCCAGGAAATGGAACATAAAGTGGTGGTTGAGAAAAAGCGTGTTAAATCAGAGATGAAAAAAGTGGAAAAGCAAAGAAAGGCTGCAGAAGCATATAAAAAGAAGGCATCCAAAGAAAAACATCGTGCTGATCAGCTATCTGAAGTGGTTAAAAATTACACAAAACAGGTTGAAGAACTGCAGAAAGAAATTAAAAAGTCAATTTCTGCAAGGTCATTAGCCGACTGTCCTCTTCACGCGTCTGATAGTAATGTGCATGTTGAAACAGGTAAACTTAAGCTGTTGAAGAAGCAATTGAAGTTTGAAAAGAAGCTGCTGAAGCACGCCGTAAAAGTAGCTAAGTTAGAAAAAACTCATAATAATGCACAACAGAAACATCTACTTAGCATAAAGCAGGAGGTTGTTCACTTCTTAAGGCGTCTAAATATGTTGGATGGTTGCTTCTTACAAGATGATGAGCAGGACCCGGAAAAGGTTTGTTTCTGTTGTGCTTGGTATTGTTAAAGCTCTTATATAGTAAGGAGGGTGTTTTTGATTATGTTTTCTCAAGAAACCTTAGGGAAATTATAGAGATATTTTCTTCCAGAACTGGAGTTGGTAGAAACAGAAATTGTGACTGTTTGAACAATTATCTTAACATTTTCAAGATTTCGTTGTACTTCATTAAAATTGTTTTTTGACTATTTTTGAAGTCATGCTCACTCTTGCAGAATGTTCAGCAAAATTTGAAAAAATAGTATATGATATGTGCAGAAGAGCTCAGTCCTCTATATCTGCTCCATTTTCATGTAGCACCCATTTAATTTATTTTTGGGTTGTCTTTATTCCTTCAATTCCTCAAATTAAATTGATGCAAACTATGTTTATATGGTTTCTGATGATACGATCTTCCTGATGTGCAGGTTTGCAGCTTCAACTTGAAAAACAATTATTCTGGTTTGAAAGCTTGTGATATGCTCTGCCATCTTGGGAATGATTCGGTGCAGTTAGCTGCTGTAGTGTCTGATCCGTCTAAGCAAAAGATAAAACGTAGTGTACCTTCGCTTCTTAAGTGTAGAGGGAACAACCCTGGATCAATATCAGGTATTAACTCTAAATTGGAGCCTTTGCTTAGAGGTTCCAACAAAAATGTGTTACAGAGCTCTGCCATGAATTCCAGTTCAGCATCTTTTTCTGATAAGCTATTGGTGAGCTCACAGGAAAGATGTGCTTCTATCACAACATCAGCTAAATCAGCTGAAGGAAAATTGGACATAGAACCGACCATATCAAGTTTATCTGGAGATGCAAGAAAAAAGTGCAACGAGAATGTTGTAGCAATTGCTGAAAGTAGTGTCAAGAGTCCTATCAGTTGTATTTATACTGAGAGGAGAGCCTCACATCATAAGAGGGTGAGCAGATCTATTGATGCCAATGAATATAATGGAAACTTGAATTCCGAGGGTATCAAGTGGCAAAGACAGCTGTCACAAAATATCTCTTCACATGATGGTGTGTTAAATAGTAGAACAGATAGAACTCATGATGAGAAGAAGCATTTGGTAGCTGACATGCAATATGACTCGTTCAGCGAACATTTTAGATCTACAAAGAAGAGAAAAACATCCTGTGAACTAGGCCTGCAGCTTTTAAACAGTGATAGTGTGGCAAAGACAAAGTTCGACAGTGCTGGTGTCAAGTCTGATGTCTGGGCACATCCATCTACGAACGTTTATAGCCTTCCAGAAACTGCCCGGGATTACAAGGATGGGGAAGACAATGATCTGGGGCATATTGATGAACTTCTCAATGGTGGTTATATGAAGCTTCTCAATTTGGATAATGATACAGATGAAGAGTCTTATCGTCTAGCCATTGAAATGCCTTTATCGCCTACACTTCCTGAGATTCAGTTCCACAGCAGTGTGGAACTTGTCCCGATTAACACACCTTTATATGAGGGATTCTCAAATGCAAGGGGGACTGTGGCTTCATCTGGCAATTTTGATGTCATCAATGTGGAAAGCAATTCTAACCAGTTAAAACACCCTACCGTAGATCCTCCAAAAAAATCATCATTACCCGAGAAAAAAGATCATGTTGATTCATCTAAGAGATTAAACCTTGACACAGCTTGCAAGTTATCCTCCAGTTCCTATTCAGATACATTGAAAGCATTGTGCAGGTCAGACCTAGCTGCTCCCACTAGTGAGGGGTTGCAGATTTCATCGGAGAGGAGAGTCGTCTCATTACAGGATGGGTTTGCCAAGTATTGTGTCATCTTTTCAAATAACAATGATGAGAACAGCATTTCAAGTGTTTACCATGCTACCAGCCGTTGTCTTGCTCAATGCTCAGCATCATCAGATACTTCTCTTAGGAGTATTATGGTCACTCTTTTAGATCTTCAAGAAATTTCAAATGAGTAAGCTAAGCTATTCTATTTTAAGTTGGATTTCGTGCTTACTTTGCATATTGGAATATACATATATTAAAATTATTTATTTGTTAGTCTAAAATAAGGTTTACTTCACGTTTCTTTTAAAATTTAAATATTACTATGTAAGTACATTTGTGCAACCAATGACTCAGGGAGTTGCTCTGTAATTATGTTATACAATTTTTTTTTGAAATTATTAGGATGTGTTCTTACTACCCAATAATTGCCCGACCTATTAATTATACATTAATTTGTAAACACATCCTAAGGGTTAAAAGGCAGGATTTAGCCCATGGCCTGAACGTATTAGAGAGAAGAGATAATAAGATCCAGCCTTAGGTCAAACAAACGGCCATGAATGAAATATTCAAAAATGTCACTTGACAGACTAAATTTTTAGATGTCTCACACCATATGTTTTATGCTCGTACCTTATTTGGTATTCATGTTTCTTCATGGTTGTGGGATATCCGAGAATCATGTGCTTTTATCCCAAAAAGAAGTACCTTACTAGTATCTATATTGTTTGTTCTTGTAATATGACACAATGGTGTTACTCTGCTCAACTTTACTTGCAACTGGTACTAAGAAATTAGAAGGCTTAGTTAGCTCACATGTTGAAGTACTTGGCATCAATTGGATGGACAGTATTAATTTTTTTAGGGTATTACATTGTTGATTATGTCCAAGCTTTATCTGTATTCTTGAATCACAAACTTTTGACATCCCAAGCTCATAAACTGTGCCTATTTGTAACAATTGAAAAACACTAGTTCTTTCGGCAGTCGGCACACATTGATTTTGATCAGAAAGGATGATTTACAAGATGGAAGTTGATTTTTTTTTCTTTTTATTAGGTTGTGATGATAATGTATGGAGGTTTTTATAATTTTATTGATAAATTATGCTGGATTGGTTTTCCTAATCTATTTTCTAGATGCCCTATTTGATATAGAGGTCTGGAGTGTTTACATATTTTAAGCTGTTTGCAAGAGTTCAAGATGCTTTCGGCCAAATTGTCGGATGTTCGTAGTTTATGTGCATTCTCGTCCTTGTCCATGTCAAGTGTTATTCCTATGCTTCTTTAGCTAGCAAATGTTCTCAAATATGATATGTTCATAATGAAACAGGAGCTAACACTTTATCCCTTCCCACCTTTTTCAGGGAGAAGACATGTGTCTTCTTTTCACTCTTACTTCTCTACATTTCTGATACTGCAAAGAGATCCTTTGGAGATGATTGGGAGAGAGACCTAATCCTTTTTATAAATTCTGTTGCTCAGCATATATATACAGGTTCTTGGCCCTTAGTCTATTTAGATTAAGATGTTTCCTGGAAAACTTTATCGTGTATGTACTAAGCAACTCCTTATCTTCCGTGTTTGCAGAACTCTCACATGAAGATTCAAGAAGAATTGTTGTGGAATCTTGCAACTTGTCTGATGTACTTACCCTTATGGAGGATTTTCTTTTGCATGGAAAATTGCTGGTGCATGCTTTAAGTTCTGATTCAAAGCTTGCGTCCAATTCAGGAATCAATCTTATTTTGGATGGTCGTAGTATAAATTTGTGCAAGCAACCAGCTCCTACTCAGTTGTTGCTAACTGGAGGAATTATTCTAGCATCAGTATGTGCTGCGGTTGACCATATTGGTTTTGTTTGTGAGGCTTCCTGCAACATTTTAAGGACGCTGAGATCTGATGCTCTAAATATTCTTCATATATTTGCCTATCTATGTGGCTCTAAATATATTACCCTCAAAGAGTATGACTTATCTATGACTGTAGTGAAGTCATTGGTGATGCTTATTCACAACAATAGATCGTCTCCTAATCCTCTTTCCAGTGTTGCATCTACAATTGAATCTTTGCCTAAGATTTGTTCAGGTTGTAAGTGTCCATTTTCAGAGGGTGCAGCTTCCATGGATGTTGTGGCATCCTCACTCTTGGATAGTCTTAAGAGTTATTCTTGCACTGCTGTGGGGTTGGATTTGATGGAATCATTGAACTCATCAAGACATGGAATGAAATGTGATGGAAAGAAAAATGAGGAATCCACAGATAATGAAGATTTAGTACAGTCAGCCTATGTTACTTTGGGGGATTCAAGTCAGTTCATTGATACCCTTGCACTGGTGGAGCTTGTTGCAGGTTTCATGGTATGATTCTTATTTTATTAGTATACTCTGTAATCTTGTGAATTTCTATCCTCTTTTCTGGTTCTCTTTTATTTCTCTTGATCTAGGTCTAAAGAAAGTATGAAGATTTGAGTGCTATTATGGGATAATGTTTCTTGAATGAATGACATTGCTATATCACAACAGTGTCATATCTTTTATAAATTTAAGAAGTTCCGGCTGAATATATTATCAATAGTTAGTGACTTAATCCTCCCAAAAAATCTTATCACAATGCATTGGTAAGTACTTTTGCATACTACTGACTTCTTTGTGACTTGCTAATTTTGATAAAATTATGTTACCTTATCTAAAGAAAAAAACATAATTTCGAGTATTGCTGTCCTCTTGCTTGGAGAAGTTTGCAGAAAGGTTTTTCAAATGAGTAGTATGTTTTTTTTGTGCATTCTTGTAGAATGTATCAACATTTTGCACATTGTCTTCCATCATTTTCTAGTATCCATATTAGGAACCCCACTTGCAAGGGGAGACCCAAAATCAGTTTGTTGTTGTTCATTCAGTAGTGGGTGCTGATTTTTTAAAAGTAATAATTACTGCACTATTTATTTATTTTTTAACTTGGCAACACAACAATACATGGCTTGTACTGAAACCTTATATACAGATGAACTCCAAACTGCACTGTTCTGTCTATACAGTCTAAAACATCAATTATAGAGACAGTTTCATTTGAGTAAAATTGGTTACACCAAAAACATAATGACAAAATGCAGTTTAAGTTTAACTTTCTGCACACTGTTCTCCATACTCTTCAAAACAGCTAGAACTCCCCTTATTCCATATTTCCTACCATATTGAAGCAGGGATAATTCTCCATCTAGCTCTGTCTTTAGCATGTACACCTGCCTCCTCCCAGCTTTTTAGATCTTCAGTGACTCTCCTAAGCATTGTCCAAGAAATGCCTTTGAGGCTAAAGAACACCCTCCATAACTTTGAGTATATTTGCAGTGTAGAAACAGATGGTTTACAGTTTCTCAGGTTTCCCCACATAGAAAACGTCTAGAACATAAGGTTATCCCCCCTTTTCATTACATTATCCTGAGTCAGAGTTGCTTCCTCGGCTAGCAGCCATATGAAGCATGACACTTTATAAAGAATCTGCACTTCCAAATTTGTTTCTATGCAAGTCGGGTTCTGTTGACTTGGTTGCTCCATCAACATGTAAGCTGCCCCTACTTTAAATATGCCTCTACTGTCACCTTGCCACCATAACACATCCTCATTTGTCTGGAGTCCATTAAATTTCCGACGATGTTGATAAATTTTGCCACCCTCATCACTTCCCAGTCATTAAATTGTCTCCTGAAGTTGATCCGTCCCTTTATTGTCCACATTTTGCTATGGTCCTTCGTTGAGAAGGAACTAGAATGTAAATTATCAGGGAACAAAAGTTCCAGGTTACCCATGTCATGCCATTCTTCCTTCCAGAATGTGGTTTTATTCCCATTGCCCACTTTCACCTTGGAGTTGGATGGAAAAGGAGTAACACTTTCTTAAAAGATTTTTGAATCCACTCCAATTCCTAATATCTCAAAAGGAGATACTAATATTACAAACATGTCCACTTAAGTGCTTTTGCATCCTGAACATTTGCAGAAGGATGGAAAATCCGAAAGAAAATATAAATGGATTTCATTTAAAAATCAAAATGTATTCAGGTGAATCTTATTAGGAATTGCACCATTTAATTGGATAGGAGTTATATTTCGTCACCTTTAATGTTTAAGTTAATTCTCACGCAATTTATCTCTATACTTAGTTGGTTGTGGTTTATTTTGGGCTTGAAAGGTGTAGTTCTCCTGTAGTTTCTTTTCCTTCTACTTTTGTTACTATCTGACGTCTCTTGTACTTCGATTATCACACTTTTTGTTGTAGAAACTGTTCTTGTTTCCGAATGCTTTCATGCTCTCTATAGTATTTTCCCATGATTTCTTCACTTGTGTTATTTCTTTTTCGATTTGCTTTGATATGCATCGGAAATAACCTCTCTATCTTCCAAGGTAGGGGTAAAATTTGCATATACTCTACCCTCCTGAGACTATAGTCGTGGGAGTACACTGGATATGTTGTTGTTGACTAGGTCGCATGGTGGTTATGAAATTCTCTCAATTGATTCCTCAAGTAGACATTTATGGGAGCAATTGAAGTCGTACTACTTCTCCACCCAAATTCTTAACTCTTTTAACTCCAATATTGTTGTATTTGAATCTTCTTTATGCTCACTCTATCTTTTGTTGGATCTTTTACTCAATGGAGGATGTTCTTGGAGAAACATTTTCCTTAAAAATAATATCTTGCATAATTCTCTTGTTAGGTTCTAGTGGGCAATAGGGTGGGTGGGGGTGGGGGGAAGGGGGCTTTGGGTAGGTAATTACTTTCCTGCTTTTCAGTTCATTTCTCAGAAGTTTTCTGCCTAATTCTATTATTTTTGATCTCTCAAGCAGAACTGGGATTGGATGTTTGACAAAATTGCATGTCCACTATTGGATTTATTGGAATATTGTTCAACAGAGCACAATGCTGCTGCTGTTACTACTCTTCTTGGTCAACTTGGAAGGTAACTGACCAAACTTGTTAAATTATTTTCAGCATTAATCTTGTACACAGTGCTTATCTCTTAAATGGGGAAATATGAGAGGGGGCTCTATTGACATTTTGATTGTTGTTGATGGCCTGAGCTGCATACTTGTGTTTTTACCATTTTCTGATCATATATGATGTATTCTTTTTCTTTCGGAAATTGAAGCAGCCTTTGTTATGAACCAAATCATAGCATTTCTTATGGGATAATATCCTGATCTTTATTATATCTCTCCCTATCCTGAAGTTTTTTCATAGTTCAATATAAGTGGCATTGCTGATATTGGATGCGTTTTATAAGTTTTTGTTTGGCCATCCAAAAATCTTTTTGACCAGTTCATCCATCCAAACATGTATATGTTGTCAGTTATGTACTCTGATTGATCATAGTACATCTGCTCTGGGAACCGAACGAACTCACATTGTTCCCAACCGTGTTCCATTGTTGGTCTATGCTATAGGACTCATGCAAATAAGAACTTTAATGGACATTATTGGCCTGATCTCTTTTGGACTCACACTAACCTCAGTATTTCATTGATTTGGTAGGCAGAATTAGCATAAACCTATCTATGTTTATAGGTGTTCCAATGGAGAAAAGCTTTAAGACGTGGCTATGGACATAAACAGGAAATGATAAAGTTAAAAAAAAGACTCATTTATGGATAGTTTACTTATATTATATTTTTACATATCAAGAAAATTAGGTTTTTATTGCCTTATAGTCAGCGACATGATGAATGAACAAACTCATTCTGTATTGGCTAGAGTACTCCGTATCAGCAATAGAAAAGATGAAACTTCACATAGCAGTGGGGTATCTGAATTTACTTTTGTATGGATGATTTTGTAACCAGCTTTTGGAATGAAATTGATGGGGAACAGTGTTGGAATACCACAAATTGATTTTTTCGGCATTTGATTATATTAGAACCATCAGTTGGATGAAATAAATTGACCTTTGGATGGAGGGCTTGTTATTATAATCTCAGTGCTTCTATATCTTAATTGTGTTTGTGTTTTATGTTTATAGCGGCGTTATATTCTTTGGTTTTATTCAGTTCATGCTAAACCAACATTTATATATGATATCTCTTACAGGCGTGGACTCGAAGCTTTTGGATATGAAGATGTTGGGATTCAGAGGTTAAGAAGCTCTTTCTGTGCCTTACTTTCGCAACGCGACTCCAAAAGAATGGGTGTCCACCTCCAGTTCTCCATTGGAATTGCTTTAATTGGGCTCGTTCCACTCAGCTTTGAGGAACTTGTTGAAAGTAACATTGAAGTTGCACCAGCTGCAAATCCATGTGATCCAACTGATTGTCTAAGAAAGTGGTTCTCTTTATTAAGCAGCGAGCAGCGCTTATTGTTCAAGGCTAGTATATTGTCGTAGTTGGCTAAGGGAGAATGTGCATGATTGACAAACAAAATTTTGAGGGAGAGCAATAGTTGAAAACTTGCCCATTTGTGTCTTTGTTGATATAGATAATTTGCAGTAGTTGAGGAGTTGTACAGAAAAGGCTTACCTATGCCACATCTGCTTTTGGATATTGTTGGGCAATGCCTTTGTTCCGATTGTTCACATTTTGGACAATGTGGAATATGAGATTGTTAGTATTTTATAAAATTGTCAACATTTTGCACCTTAAATTAATTAAAAACAAAGGAGAAACTTTACAATGTTTTATTTAAAAAGTTATGGAGCAAGAGGTGGGATACTTTGCTCATTTCTGAAGTAATTTGTTGGATCGACACTATATTTCACCCTAGCCAATTTCTCAAAATTTCTTTTGAAATACATTTCACCCCAACTCTTTGCTTGTGAGTATTTCTCATTTCCAATTAGTGTTCTTCCCAATTCCAAATCCCTTGTATTTAGATATGCTGTTCTTGGGCTTGAAACAAACTTCCCCATGTAATCATAAACACCATTAACCCAATCAAACTTTATCTTTTCTACAGTTAGGTTAAGATGATGCCATAGTGCAAAATATTGTAGGTTATACAAAACTCCTTTTCTATGTGGAAATGGAATTGCATCATCTAATATTTCACTCATTTTTCCACCATGAGGAGTCAAAATCACAAGTCCATCTCCTGTACTTTTGAACACATCCCATAACCCTTGTAATGCCTTTTCTGATAGAGGTTTTGTCACATAGTCTGATTTTGTTTTATAAAATGTAAGTTTCTTTCCTTTATTCCTTTCTAACAAATCTTCAATTCTTGAATCTTTTCTATAACTATCTATCCTTATTGTTGAATTTATCCAGCTCATCTCTTGACAATCTTTAGACTTTAACTTCAATTCTGGGAATTTCTTTCTCATTAGTCTCCGAAGATGACTCTTCTTTCCTAGATACAACGCGTTAAATGAAGCTAGTATCGATGGTCTCCCTAAAGAGTCCTTTTTAGGGTTTATGTTTATTCTTAGGAAAAGCTCCTTAGGGAATTCCATTACTAGTTTTTGCCATTTTTTCACAAGCTTAGTAGCACCTTCCTCCTGAGTTCGAGCAACGGTGAAGAGAGTGACCACGGGTGGTACCTCGACTAGTTGTAACTTCCAAGATAGAACCACCCCAAAACTAGCTGCTCCACCACCTCTGATAGCCCAAAATAGGTCTTCTCCCATGCCTCTCCTATCGAGAATCGTTCCATTAACGTTGATGATGGTGGCATCGAGCACGTTATCTGCTGCGAGGCCGTGTTTTCTCATCAAAGGTCCTTGTCCACCACCACTTATATGACCTCCAACACCTACTGAGGGACAAGTTCCTGCTGGGAAACCTAAAGTTCTACTCTTATTACCAATGTTGTAGTAAAGTTCCCCTATTGTAGCTCCAGCTTCTACCCATGCAGTCTTTTCTTCTACGTCGATATCGATTTTTCGGAGACTAGATAGGTCAATTAGACAATAAGGTTTGTAAGAAATGAATGAAAGACCTTCATAGTCATGTCCACCACTTCTAATTCTACTCTCAAATCCTATTTTTTTGCAACAAATCATAGCTCCTCTCACTTGCTCTTTATTTTGTGGCACAATTATATAGTATGGTTTTGGTACATTGGAATTATTGAACCTAGCATTGTGTATAGATGATTCAAGAATAGATTTGTAGTTTTTTGACCATACAGTATGAATAATATTATTGTGTGGTTGATTGTCAGATTCATTAGAGAGACATAATCCATATAAATTGGTAACATCACGAGAGGTGACTATGTAAGGAAGAAAAAATAGGACAAACAATAATATTGAATCAAGAGTGACCATTTTTCTTTTAAAAAAAAGTTGTTCCTTGTTTCCTTTTTCAGTTTGAATTTTTATTTTTTTTATAATGTGTAACTGTTAAGTTATCTAAACAAAAGTTAATACTTTCATTGAACCTAGCTAATCCCATTAATTCAAATAACCTTAAGTTAAATTAATGCTAATCTTTTTTTTTGGCTTGTTTGTTGCTTTTGATTTGGGGTATTAAGACTGAACCTGGAATTCCATTAATTTTTTTTTGTGTGTGTGTTGCGTGCATGAATTAATAAAGAAAAAATGACAAATATACCCTTCAACTATCATAAATAGTAAGCTGATACCCTCCATCATATTTTTGGGACATTGGTGTCCCTACCGCCCAAAAATTAGAGCACATATGCCCTTCAATCTAACGGAAGACTAAATAGGGGACGTGACACAATCTTATCCATCAATTCGATATCGGATCGTTGGATAAGATTATGACATGTGTATGTCAGTTAGTATAAAGGGTATATATGTTCTAATTTTGAACAACAGGGACACTAATATTCTAAAAATATGACGGAAGGTATTTGCATATCATTTAAAATAATTTAAAAATATATTTATCCTTTATCCCATTAATAAATAGTAGACGATTGTTAAAAGATGACATAGGCACACAATCAACGTACTACTGACGTTACCGCATATGTTCTATAGTTTTGGGTTATGATATTTTATCATGAAAAGAATGTTTTAAGAATAATAGAAATAATATGCTTATTAGGGAAAGAGTCTGACCCAAAATTAACAATAATAAGAACTTATTTTTATCAAAATACTAGAAAAAATGACTGTATTGATACAGATTACGGGCCCAACATTATAAAAATTTAGGAATAATTACAGATATCTCACCTTTTAGTTTACTTATTACTATTATTTCATGTAAGTTTCACCGAACTCTAAAATTCCTCATTTTTTCAGTCAAAAATGCTATTGGTGTATCTGACTCTCTTTTAAATGTATCAACGCATGTATCCGATCCTCTTTTAAGTGTATCATCGCTTTAATTTTTTGGTCATTAATGTATTCAGAACCTCCATTAATGTATCCGACCCTCTTTTTAATGTATCAGCCCATGTATCCGACCCTCTTATTAATGTATCAGCCCATGTTTCCGACCCTCTTATTAATGTATCAGCGCTTTAATTTCTTGGTTATTAATGTATCCGGACCCTCCATTAATGTATCCGTTTGAGGAATTTTTGTAATTGTAAACTTTTAAGGGATATATTGTAATTTTGCCTTTAAAGTATATGATTTTTGTAATTTGCCTAAAAATTTATATACAAAATATTAGGACAAAGTTATGCATAATTTATTTTTGACGAAATGGTTTGGTGGACCCTTATACTTGTACGAGTTTATATTGTGCACTCTTATATTTAATATTTTGTCAACTTTACTCTTATACTCAATAAAACACAACATTAAAATCCTCTGATCATTGACCATCCTTATGTGACATTAATATAGATAAGTTGGCAAGAGAGTGTAACCACACGCCTGTTAAGGCAAGTGAACGTGATACTTTTAAATTTAACTTTTAATTTCAAATTATTAAAATTATAAGAAAAGAAAATAATAAATTTAAAAAGGAAAAAACTTTCCCACACCACCTTTTTTTTAAGCCACCCCCACCCCATTGTTGCCCTAACCCCATTTTTCTTTGTTCTCCATGCCCTGTCGTTATCTTCTTTAGCTGATCTTGACATTGAAACTTTCGTGACGTCAGATTTCACGAGTTTTATCAGTGGAGGGAGGAAGCAGCGTTTGTTTCATGGTGGTGCTCTCCGTTTCGCAGTGGTGTGAGAGGGAGAGAGGCATCGGTTGATCCCTTTTCGCTGGAATGTGAGGCGATGAAGTTTGTTGGTACACTGAGAGAATGGAGAGGAGACGCCATTTCCGATGGTTCGCAGAGGATCGTCGGTGGTGTGGAGAAAGAAAAATAGTGAAAGGGAGAACTAGGCGGGAGACTACACGAGGAGCTGACCATGACGACGAAAGGTTTTTTGTTCGCAGCTAGTGGAGTGTCGCTTATGATTGCTGGTTGTGAAGGTCGGAGAAGAGGATCCCGATTTACTTTTATGAAATAAATTAAATTCTTATTAATTTATTTTATTTAATAAATTTAGTTAATAATTTTTAAAATATCAATTAGTAAATAAAATAATGATTATTATCAATTTTAATGACTGGATTTGACATGTTATCTATTCAAAGAAGAGTGAGCTACACACATGGTAAGAGGGGCTTAAAATTTTTTTTTGATTGAGTTTAAGGGTTTGATTGGTGAGAGGTTAAGTAAAAAGATTCACAATACAAACATATACAAGTACAAAGGTCTACCAGACCCTTTTGCCTTTATTTTTCATTAAATTTTCAATTTTATATACTATTGATTTTTTAATTAATTTTTTAAATCTCAATTACTTAAAAATATAATATAGTAGAGGAAGATGCTTTCACTCACGATAAATTCTCTCCGAAGCATAAGGAGTATATTCACTTTTTCATTTTATTGTATATGATATGTTTTTAATTTTTTCGAAAGAATATTATTTATTATTAATCAAAATATAATATATTAGAGGTAGATGTTTTTCGATCACGATAAATTTTCTCTGAAGCTTAAGGAGTTTATTGACTTTTTCATTTACTTTTATGATATTATTTTTATTTTTTTTAAAAAAGAATATTATTTATTTTTAATCATATTTCATTTTAAAGATGATATTTATCAATGATTGAATATCTTTATTTCACACTATATTCTCTATATTTAGAGAGTAAAATAGAGAATATTCTCTCCAGTAATTATCCATTTCACTCTCTATTCTTCATTTATATTGAGGATTGAAAATTACTATTCATACTTTTTATTTTACTTTTTAATTATTTTATTATTATTTATACTATATAATATTTGTAATTAACATATTATAAATCATCAAGACCATTAATTAGATCTTAATATTTATAACTTTTTTAGTGCAATATAACACTTTAAAAAAATATTATTTTATGAATGTATTTTTATTCTGAATTAATAATATTTCATTTTAAAAGAATATTTAGGACCAATTCCAATCTCGGACATTTCATAAATAAATTGTCATAACGTGTTTTATTAATTTAAAAAAAGGTTGAACTCATTGGCAGCCCCCTAAAGTTGGCATCAATTTTCACTTAAATACCTCAAATAGACTTTGTTCATTTTAAACACCTCAAGTAGGGATCCGTTGTGTCAATCAGCTAAAATTACAAAGTGTGTATAATACACTTGCGGATGACATGACATGATGACTAATTAAAAGTTGACATGTGGTATTTGAGTAAAAAATAATAATTTTAAAATAAATTATTAATAAGCAACTAATTTTTCGACAAAAATAAATAAATAAATTACTTATGTTCTGCCATCCTACCCCACCTTACATAAGTCACTATTTTAGTAAGTAACTAAAATAAGCTTAGTGGAAGAAAAAGTTCCACTATATCCAATAATTTAAACGTTTTTCGTTAGTTTCATAAGGTTTATTTTTAGTATATAAAGGAACTTTTTCTTACACTTTATATAGTGGAGTTTTTCTTCCACTTTATAAAGTGGAACTTTTTATTTCATTTTATAAAGTGAAACTTTTTATTCCACTTTATAAAGTGGAACTTTTTATTACACTTTATAAAAAGATATTTTTCAAGTCTTGAATAAGTTTTTTCAGTGTTGTCATATAAATTATATTGATTTGATATGTCATTAAAAAGGAAAAAAATATTTCGTTATATATTTTTATTATTTTTTCTGAAAAATCTATTTAAGGGCGTTTATACACAGTCGATAGCACCTACAACATAAAGTCTTCTATATTTGTTCATTTCAATCTAGAAAAAATATCTTCTACACCTAAAGTTAAAGTTTCAATTTATTGGGATGGCGAAATTATACATGACGGAAATATCATTTATTATAATTGTCCTCATAAACAGAATGCTAAATATCCAATAAATGTCCGATATCATAAATTTATTTCATCAATTTATAAATGAATGGGTATATACAGTACGATTATAATTTGATTATAGCCGGAAAATACCCTACTTCATTTTTATCACAAGGACAAGTAAATTTTTGAGAGTGAATTATATATAATGACGAATCGTTGACCGACTTTTTAAGGGTTCCAAATTACTATATAGATCAAATCAAGTCAACAATACTTGGAATCTAAGTTAGGAAGGAGCCTAAGATTAGTCAACAACGTTCTCCTTTATCAGTCGATGTTCATCCCTAATTAGAAAATCATAATAGCATTGATGGATTTTCGATAACTCAATCTACTGATTTTCCTAAAATGACTCATTATCGAAATACTCTTACCGGCCGATATGATTTTGATTTAAACAAAACTATCAATGATAGTGATCGGTAATGCTCAATTATTATATTTCAATTATTGTTTGTTGATTTTGTCAATTATTTATTAATTTATATTATTTATTATTCTTATTATTATATATTTTGTAGCGTTTTACCTCAGCAACATAGGGATATTGCTCCAAGTTATGGACTTAATAATTATTTTTGTTAGTCCTCATACTTTGAAATGACTGAAAATGTTGGGACATCCTCAAATTTTCATGTCTCGCCTACTTTTGATGCAGATGATTATCGCTATGTCTAACACTTATTTTTTAAGTGAATTTTTTATGCAGGTGACCATCTTCAAAGTGAATTTTTTTTTTTGGAATCCATAAAAAGAAAAAGGAGAGAAGTTGAAGGTGAAGATGAAAAGGTAACTTTTTATAAAGTGGAAGATTTTCTTCCACTTTATAAAGTGGAACAAAAAGTTCTACTTTATAAAGTGGAAGAAAAAGTTCCATTATTGTCATGACCCAAAACCGAGCCGCGAGTGGCACCCACACTTATCCTACTATGTGAGCGAACCAACCAATCTAAACCCCAATATTTCAAACATAATGAATAAAATACAATGCGGAAGACTTAAACTCATTAATGAAAATCAATTCAATAACTTCTAAAAACTCAACATCTATTATTCCCCAAAATCTGGAAGTCATCATCACAAGAACATCTATCCTCAAATTACTAAATCTAAGAGTATCTAAAAAGCTAAAATAAGTAAAAAGCTAGTCCATGCCGGAACTTCAAGGCATCAAGACATGAGGAAGAAGATCCAGTCCAAGCTAGAAGCATTAGCTCACCCTGAAATCCGGTGTAATGAAGACTGGCTAGAGTTGTAGTTGAGTTGAAGACGACCGTACGTTTGCTGCACTCCACAATTAACAAAGAAAAACAAATACAAGTAGGGGTCAGTACAAACACAAGTACTGAGTAGGTATCATCGGCCAACTCAAAATATAAAACACTATACATCAGATAATATCATCAATCAACTATAATACTCAACATGTAGCAACAACAAGTACTATAATCATTAATAAGTACGCCAAGTACACCCATGAGGACTCAAGCCTCAATACCATACTCATTTGGGGAATAGGTTCATTAAATTGAGTATATTAACATCTTTCAAGATTCATTATCTTTATTCCTCAAGTGTCGGTACGTGACACTCCGCTCCATATACTATCCTGGTGTCGGAACGTGACACTCCGATCCTCATATACTATCCTCGTGTCGGAACGTGACACCCGATCCATATTCTATCCTGGTGCCGGAACGTGGCACTCCGATCCTAATTCTATCCTGGTGTCGGAACGTGACACCCGATCCATATTCTATCCTGGTGCCGGAACGTGGCACTCCGATCCTCATTCTATCCTGGTACCGGAACGTGGCACCCGATCCCCTAATCTCACTACTTTCGTTCATCAAGCCTTCTTTTATACCAAGGCATCATCATTAACAAAGTAGATTAGGGTTTTTCAAGATTTAGGATTCAATAGCTTCATCATGCTTATTTTATCACAATTATATAATCACATTCATGCAAGCATACAATTAAGCATATAGAAGGGTTTACAATACTACCCAATACATATCATTCGCTATTAAGAGTTTACTACGAATAACATAAACCATAACCTACCTCCACCGAAGAATTGTGATCAAGCAAGCTAATCCTCAAAGCAGTGTTTCTTCTTCTCTCCCTTGTTCGTTCGTTTTCTCCCTCTCTTGTTCTTTCTATTTTTCTTATTCAAACCCTGTTTCTTTTACCCTAATTAGCATATAATTAAGTATAAAAGATGATGAATTAACCCATTAATTAATTCAAGGTTATCTAACTAAATTTATAATTATAGCAGGAATAGTCCAAAACGCCCCTTAAAATATGTAACAGAAATCCGACCCAGTAAGGGTTTACGCAGCCTGTGACGGCCCATCGTGCCTGCGACGGTCCGTCCTGCTGCTTCCGTCACGGAGTTCAGAGACTAAATTTCACTAAAGGTCTGTGACGGCCCGTCATGCCTGTGACGGTCCGTCCTGCCATTTCGTCGCGAAGTTCAGAGACTAAATTTCACTAAAGGTCTGTGACGGCCCGTCATGCCTGTGACGGTCCGTCCTGCCATTTCGTCGCGAAGTTCAGAGAGTCAATTTCAGTACCCAAATTTCAGAATTCTAAGTGTTTTTGAACGAGACCCCTGCGACGGTCCGTCGTGGGATTCGTCGTCTACGTCAGTTTTTCCAGAAATAAAATCTGCTGCTCAAAACGACTAAACAGGTCGTTACAATAGATACCAATTTACCCATCGTTCGTCCTCGAACGATCACAAGAAAAGAAACAAGGGCAAAAAGGAGTACCTGAATATGTAAACATATGCGGGTATTTTTCTTGCATATCAGCCTCCTTCTCCCAAGTAGACTCTTCAACTGGTCGATTCTTCCATTGAACTTTGATGGATGCAATCTCTCTTGATCTCAACTTGCGAATTTCTCTATCTAGAATGGCAACAGGCTCCTCCTCATAAGACAAATTCTCATCAAGCAGAACTGAATCCCAACGAATGATGTAGTTTCCATCCCCATGGTATCTCTTCAACATAGACACATGAAATACCGGATGCACTCCTGACAGTCCTGGAGGCAAGGCTAATTCATAAGCCACCTCTCCTACTCGCTTAAGTACTTCAAATGGTCCAATATACCTTGGGCTTAGCTTACCTCTTTTACCAAACCGCATCACCCCTTTCATGGGTGAAACCTTCAGCAAGACTTGTTCACCCTCCATGAACTCCAAGTCTCTAACCTTTCGATCTGCATATTCCTTTTGCCTACTTTGCGCCGCTAAAAGCTTTTCTTGAATAGATTTCACTTTCTCCAATGAATCTCTCAAAAGATCAGTACCCCAAGGTCTAACCTCAAATGCATCAAACCAACCAATGGGAGACCTACATCTCCTCCCATACAATGCTTCAAATGGGACCATGTCAATACTTGAGTGATAGTTATTATTGTATGAAAACTCCTCTAAGGGTAAGAAGTTATCCCAATGACCACCAAATTCTATCACACATGCACGAAGCATATCTTCCAACACCTGAATCGTTCGCTCAGACTGACCATCGGTCTGAGGGTGAAATGCAGTACTAAGGTCCAACCTAGTACCTAATTCCGCATGCAATGTTCTCCAAAACTTAGAAGTAAACTGTGTACCTTTATCTGATATGATGGAAAGTGGAATTCCATGCAATCGAACAATTTCTGAGATAAAGAGTTTGGCTAACTTCTCTGCATTGTAGGTCACCTTGACCGGAATGAAGTGAGCAGACTTAGTTAATCTGTCCACAATTACCCAAATAGAATCGAACTTTCCCAATGTCTTTGGAAGACCAACCACGAAGTCCATTGCGATTCTCTCCCACTTCCATTCCGGAATGGGCATTCTCTGAAGTGTTCCTCCGGGCCTCTGGTGTTCATATTTTACTTGCTGACAATTTGGATATTTGGCAACAAAATCAATAATGTCTCGCTTCATTCTACTCCACCAAAAGTGTTGCTAAAGGTCACGGTACATCTTGGTTGCACCAGGATGTATAGAATATCCGGAACTATTAGCCTCTGTAAGAATAGTGTGGATCAAATCATCAACACGGGGCACACATACCCTTCCCTTAATCCTCAAAACACCTTCCTCATCAATTATTGCCTCTTTAGCCTCTCCTCGCAACACTATATTCCGAATTCGGCTTAGTTTCTCATCATCAAACTGCTTTCCCTTAATCTTGTCAAGAAAAGAAGATCTTGCCTCCACACGAGCCAAAAATTCTCCCTTCTCATTTACTTCTAGCCTCATAAAGTCATTGGCCAAGTTTTGGAATTCTCTAGCCAATGGGCGCCTGGAAACCTGTAAGTGAGCTAGGCTTCCCATGCTCCCTGCTTTTCTACTTAAGGCGTCTGCCACAACATTTGCCTTTCCTGGGTGATACAAGATGGTAACATCATATTCCTTCATTAGTTCCATCCATCTCCTTTGTCTCAAATTCAAATCCCTCTGAGTAAAGACATACTGTAGGCTACGATGATCCGTATAGACTTCACACTTAACCCCATATAGATAGTGTCTCCATTGCTTTAATGCAAACACTACCGCAGCCAACTCCAAATCATGGGTCGGATAGTTACGTTCATGCACCTTTGATTGCCTCGAAGCATAAGCAATTACATTCTTCTCTTGCATTAGCACTGCACCCAAACCAGAATAGGATGCATCACAATAAACAATGAAATTCTTACCCTCTACTGGCAAGGTAAGGATAGGTGCAGTAGTCAGCAAGGTCTTGAGTTTCTGAAAGCTTTCCTCACATTCATCCGACCATACAAATGGAACATTCTGCTTAGTCAAGTTCGTCAATTGGGAAGCAAAAGAAGAGAATCCCTTGACAAATCGACGGTAGTAGCTAGCTAACCCAACAAAGCTCCTTATTTCTGACACATTAGTAGGTCTTACCCAATTCTTCACTGTCTCAATCTTAGAAGGATCCACCATCACTCCATCCTTACAAACCACGTGCCCCAAGAAGGACACTGAATCTAGCCAAAACTCACACTTGGAGAATTTGGCATAAAGCCTTTTCTCCCTTAATACTTCCAACACAATTCTCAAATGCTCCTCATGTTCTTTCTTGCTCTTTGAGTATATATCAGTATATCATCAATAAATACGATCACAAAGAGATCCAGATGTGGCTTAAAAATCCCGTTCATTAAGCTCATGAACGCAGCAGGGGCATTCGTAAGTCCAAAAGACATCACTACAAATTCGTAATGCCCATACCTGGTTCGAAAAGCAGTCTTTGGCACATCCGTTGCCCGTATTTTCAATTGATGATAACCGGATCTCAAGTCAATCTTAGAGAAGACACAAGCACCTTGTAACTGATCGAACAAGTCATCAATGCGAGGAATGGGATACTTGTTCTTAATAGTTACCTTGTTCAACTGCCGGTAGTCTATGCACATCCGAAAACTCCCATCCTTCTTCTTCACAAATAACACCGGAGCACCCCAAGGGGATGCACTTGGTCTAATGAAACCTTTACTTAGCAACTCTTGAAGTTGGGCCTTTAATTCCCTTAACTCTGCTGGAGCCATTCTATAAGGGGGTATGGAAATGGGGCGAGTACCCGGTTCAAGATCAATGCAGAAGTCAATATCCCTATCTGGTGGCATACCAGGAAGGTCTGCAGGGAACACATCCAGAAACTCACGGACTATCGAAACCGACTCAATTGAAGGTACTTGGGTAGTGTCATCCCTGAGATGTGCCAAGAAAGCTAAACACCCTTTACTAACCATTCTCTTAGCACGAAGAAAGGAGATGATATGAACTGGAGTGGAAGTGTAGTCATCCTCCCACACTAACGGATCTGTCCCAGGCTTGGCCAACGTTACAGTTTTAGCATTACAATCTAGGATTGCAAAATTTGGAGAAAGCCAAGTCATACCCAGAATTACATTGAAATCCACCATCTCTAAAATAACCAAGTCTACATGAGTATTGCTCCCCACAAAAGTCACCAGACAAGACCTATATACCTTTTCAACTATCACAGACTCACCCACCGGAGTAGAAACACGAATAGGCATGTCAAGCAATTCACAATGTAAATTAAGACCAGTAACAAATGAGGAAGATACATATGAAAATGTGGAGCCAGGGTCAAATAATACAGAAGCCATGCAATCACAAACCAAAAGATTACCTGTGATAACAACATCAGATGTCTCCGCTTCAGACCGCCCGGGGAAAGCGTAACAATGGGCCCTATCACCTGTCTGTCCGTTGCCCCTACTATGTTGTGCCGTAGTGGCTCCAGTTTGCCCATCACCCCGGCCGTTTTGGTGACCACCATTACCTCGACCACCACGTCCTCCAGCATGACGGCCTCTTCCATGACCACCTCTACCTCTGGCTATTGGGGGTCTGTAACTCTGTTTTGGACAATATCTCTTAATATGTCCAGTCTCCCCACATCCATAACACTCTCTGGAGTCAAGCATGGGTCTCTGTGAGAATGACGAAGTCTGGGGATAACCTCCAACCTCAGAGAAATGTTGATCGGTCTGAGGTGGACCCCCAACTACAGTCTGTAGTGAAGACTGAATGGGTCGGGCTGGATAACCTCCTGAGCCTTGCCCTCTGGAGTAAGAACCATTAAACTCACCTCCCTTTCGAAACCTTTTTGATGTCGATGCCATGGTGAAGTCATCTGGCTTCACTTCCTCCACCTCTATTACGAAGTCTACCACTTCCTGAAAGGATTTCGCTGTAGCCGCTACCTATAAGGCTGAAATCCGCAACTCTGACCTCAACCCCTTCACAAAACGGCGAATCCGTTCTTGTGGACTGAAACAAAGCTGGGTGGCATATCTGGAAAGTGCACGAAACCTAGCCTCATAAGCAGTAACCGACATCCTGCCTTGCTCTAGGCTTAGAAACTCATCTCTCCTCCTATCCCTCAAAGTACGAGGTATATACTTCTCCATAAATAAGCTAGAGAATGATTCCCAAGTCATAGGTGGTGCCTCTATTGGTTGACACTCAACATGTGACCGCTACCACATTTTGGCGTTCCCTTGAAACTGATAGGTCACAAACTCAACACCAAATAGTTCTACTATACCCATCTTGTGTAGTAGCTCATGACAGTCAACCAGAAAATCGTAGGCATCCTCAGATTCAGCACCCTTGAAGACTGGGGGTTTCAATTTCAAGAACTTACTGAAAAGTTCATGCTGATCACTTGTCATTATAGGCCCTGTAGTCAAACGAGGAAACGTGCCTATTTCCAATGAGGCATCCATGCGGGGAGCCACAGTAGCTGCATGTTGTACCTCCGGAACCTGAGGTGTTGGTGCAGAAAACACTGGAGGTGTCTGGCCCTGATCAGACAACCCGCTAAGATAAGCAAGAACCTGATTAATCATCTCTGGGGTAGGTTGGGGTGGTAATTCCTCATTCTGCACTTGTTCATTCTCCCCTTTCTCACCCTCTCTTATCGCTTCCTCAGTCGGTGGAGGAGTCACCGCCCTAGTACTAGTTGGGCTAGGTTCTTGTCCTCTTCCACTAGAGGACGTCCTCCCACGACCTCTACCACGGCCTCTTGCCACTGTTCCTCTCCGAGCTACAGCCCCAGTGGCTGGCTCAGACGCATCCTGTCTTGCCGGTGTTGGTGTTGGCGCAGTCGTTGCTCTAGCTCTAACCATCTGCGAAATAGAGTGAAGATGGTCAGATACCAATTTGTATCACCTAGATACCAATTGGATCCAAGTAATAGCACGAAAGAAAGAAAGAAAGAATGGAATTTTCCTAAAGTCTTATAGCCTCTCAAAGAAAAGTAAAGGCGTCCCCCTACCGTTCCTTAAGACTCTACTAGACTCGTTCTTGTGTGATGAGACCAACGAACCTAATGCTCTGATACCAAGTTTGTCACGATCCAAACCGAGCCGCGAGTGGCACCCACACTTATCCTACTATGTGAGCGAACCAACCAATCTAAACCCCAATATTTCAAACATAATGAACAAAATACAATGCGGAAGACTTAAACTCATTAATGAAAATCAATTCAATAACTTCTAAAAACTCAACATCTATTATTCCCCAAAATTTGGAAGTCATCATCACAAGAACATCTATCCTCAAATTACTAAATCTAAGAGTACCTAAAAAGCTAAAATAAGTAAAAAGCTAGTCCATGCGGAACTTCAAGGCATCAAGACATGAGGAAGAAGATCCAGTCCAAGCTAGAAGCATTAGCTCACCCTGAAATCCGGTGTAATGAAGACTGGCTAGAGTTGCGGTTGAGTTGAAGACGACCGTACGTTTGCTGCACTCCACAATTAACAAAGAAAAACAAATACAAGTAGGGGTCAGTACAAACACAAGTACTGAGTAGGTATCATCGGCCAACTCAAAATAGAAAATAGTATATATTAGATAATATCATAAATCAACTACAATACTCAACATGTAGCAACAACAAGTACTATAATCATTAATAAGTACGCCAAGTACAACCATGAGGACTCAAGCCTCAATACCATACTCATTTGGGAAATAGATTCATTAAATTGAGTGTATTAACATCTTTCAAGATTCATTATCTTTACCCTCTCATGTCGGTACGTGACACTCCGCTCCATATACTATCCTGGTGTCGGAACGTGACACTCCGATCCTCATATACTATCCTGCTGTCGGAACGTGACACCCGATCCATATTCTATCCTGGTGCCGGAACGTGGCACTCCAATCCTCATTCTATCCTGGTGTCGGAACGTGACACCCGATCCATATTCTATCCTGGTGCCGGAACGTGGCACTCGATCCTCTTTCTATCCTGGTACCGGAACGTGGCACCCGATCCCCTAATCTCACTACTTTCGTTCATCAAGCCTTCTTTTATACCAAGGCATCATCATTAACAAAGTAGATTAGGGTTTTTCAAGATTTAGGATTCAATAGCTTCATCATGCTTATTTTATCACAATTATATAATCACATTCATGCAAGCATACAATTAAGCATATAGAAGGGTTTACAATACTACCCAATACATATCATTTGCTATTAAGAGTTTACTACGAATAACATAAACCATAACCTACCTCCACCGAAGAATTGTGATCAAGCAAGCTAATCCTCAAAGCAGCGTTTCTTCTTCTCTCCCTTGTTCGTTCGTTTTCTCCCTCTCTTGTTCTTTCTATTTTTCTTATTCAAACCCTCTTTCTTTTACCCTGATTAGCATATAATTAAGTATAAAAGATGATGAATTAACCCATTAATTAATTCAAGGTTATCTCTTTTAACCCCCAAGAAATTGACTTATTAATATTAACCCACTAAATTTATAATTATAACAGGAATAGTCCAAAACGCCCCTTAAAATATGTAACAGAAATCCGACCCAGTCAGGGTTTACGCAGCCTGTGACGGCCCATCGTGCCTGTGACGGTCCATCCTGCTGCTTCCGTCACGGAGTTCAGAGACTAAATTTCACTAAAGGTCTGTGACGGCCCGTCATGCCTGTGACGGTCCATCCTGCCATTTCGTCGCGAAGTTCAGAGAGTCGATTTCAGTACCCAAATTTCAGAATTCTAAGTGTTTTGGAACGAGACCCCCGCGACGGTCCGTCGTGCCCATGACGGTCCGTCGTCTCCGTCAGTTTTTCCAGAAATAAAATCTGCTGCTCAAAACGACTAAACAGGTCGTTACAATTATATATTAAAAATAAACGTTATGACAGTAACGGAAAACATTTAAAAAATTGGATATAGTGAAACTTTTTCTTCCACTAAGCTTATTTTAGTTACTTACTAAAATAGTGGCTTATTTTAGTGACTTTTATATTTTTGTGGCTTATTTTGATTCCCCTACCCCATCTGCCTTATGCCCCTTTTGCTTCCCCAACCCCACAACCATCTTTTGGTTCTTCTTTCTCTCTTTTTTTGTTGTGAATTTATTTTTGAAAATCATATATAATATTTTTCTTCTATTTTTTTGTAAAAAAAAAATGTGTCTTTTATTCTAAAAAATCTTTTCAAAATTAGTGTGATGATTTGTAAAAAATTTGCTCTTATAAACATTTTAAAAATTAGTGTGATAGGTTTTTTATTTTTTTATATATTTTATAAGATTTTTTATCATGATTTTTCATGGTGGAAGGTGAAATAAGTGGTAGGGCTAATAATTGAAGAAGAAGAAGAAGAAAAAATATTCAAAAATCCAAAAACAAAACCCCTCACGCACTCAAAATGGATGTATCACACACAATATGACAAGTCAGCAAAAAGTATCAAAATGACATAGCGGGACTCAATGTAAAATGTTTAAAATAAACAAAGCCTAGCTAAAATATCTAAATAAAAATTAATGTCAAAGCTAACTTTCAGGGACTATCGATGAGTTCTGCCTTTAAAAAAATAAATAAGGAAAAAGTTGAGGGAACTGACCATAAGTATAGTTCAAATGGATCCCATCACATTTAATGATAATTTAGTGAATAGCATTATATGAATGGGCATTTTAGATCATACTATTAACAAAGAGAAATTTTAATCAATTTAATCATTACATTCCTATATTAATCTAATTTGGATTAAGATTCCAAAAACTCTCAATATATCACGATTATCCTCTATCGTCCAGTCCATGGCCCGAATGACAATGAAATATCACATAAATGTGAAAGATCCAACAAAAATGTTTTACTTCCAAACCAATAGATATACCATATATTATACATGTGTACTATTTATCATCTTGATTCATCATTAATTAATTACTTTTTCCTTTTATATTACTTGTTATTTTTGACATATTTAAAAAAAAAAAAAGTTGTTATTTTTTCCCCATATTTTATCTTTAATATTAAATATTTATTTTTTGAATTATTTTATAAGACTTAATATTAAATATCATTTAATTGAGAGTCTAAGTAAAATATTTATATTAATAATTATTTTTTTAATAAATATATCAAGTTAAACGGTAATAAATAAAAATGAACAAATAAAATATAATAAAGTAAAATGATGCTAATACTAAACGTGACTAATTCTCGTCGGTGCGAGAATAGTTATCCTAGATTGCTTTACCCATGTGCTAGAAATATAATGGAACCTTTTTTTTTCCAACCAGAAATATAATGAAACCTTTTTTTTTCAACTGGAAATTTAATTGGAACTTTTGTTTTTTCAACCAGAAATATATTTGAAGTAGAGACAGAGAATTTGTGGGTGTTGATGGAGTGAAATATTCAACACATAAACATGTTTCCAACCACATGCATATTAGACTAATACTTCCAACAATGAAGTGACAAAAGTCCTCTTCTCTTGTTCTTTGTGAGACAAAAGTTAGTATCCTTTCAATTTACTCTAAGTTACTTTTTTGTTGTTTTCGCACTACACGGTCTATTCAATAATAGTATTTTAATAAAAAAAAATTAGTCAAAACTCAAATTTGAAATCTAGTTAAGGATGAAGTAATAATATTACTGCATCACAATTTTAGTTGGTTTTGTTGAGATATTACTAATTAGCAGGGGCGAAGCCATAATCATCCAAAGATAGTCAAATTCAACACTTTTCATTAAAAAATTACGCCATCTATTTAGGTTAAATTCTAAATTTGAGAATTATATATTTAATGTTGAACACACTTGATATAACCTCTTCCTTTGGCGCAATGGTTAAGGGTGCTAATTTTCAACCCAATAGTTCTGCTATTTAAAACCTTGCTGATTGCACAATATTTTTTGTTTTATTTTGAGAGCAGGTCACAACCTTATAAACATCATTATCTTGCATAAAAAAAATACATTTATTAATTTTAATTTTACATGAATTTCTTAAATGTTCTTCAAGTTTCTTAATTCTTAGGGAAAAGGGTCAAATATGCCCCTAAACTATTCAAAAAGGTCTAGATATACCATCCGTTTAAAGTTTGGTTCACTCATGCCCTCGCCGTCCAACTTTTGGTCCAAATATGTCCTTATGGGCGTTAGTTGTCATGTTGGACATATCCAACTCATTTTTCATTTCTTTAAATGTCACATGGATTTGTCATGTCATTTTGATCTTATCACATAAAATTTATATGAAAATGGAAAGATATTTGGACTCATAAACACTTAATCCGACCAATAAATCAACACCCTTTTAAATAAATTATCCTATCAATTTTCAACAATTTTATTTAATTTTTATTTTGTTGATAAATTCCGAAAATGAGTAATTGATTAATAAGAAAATATGAAAAAAAGTATAAAGTTAACGTCAAAAATTCACAAATAATTATAGTACCCTTAAATTCAATTTAAACACTTTTTTTTGTAATTTTTTTTTTATTTTTTTCAAAAAATCCCGAAATGAGTAATTGATTAATAAAAAGTATGAAAAAATATAAAATTAACGCCAAAAATTAAAAAATAATTACAGTAACCTTAAATTCAACAATTTCAACATTTTTTTAATTTTTTTGACAAATCCCAAAATGAGTTTATTAACAAAAAAATATAAAAATTATGCAAAAAATTCACAAATAAAAAATATGAAAATATGAAAAAAAAAATATTAAATAAAATAAATTATTGAAATTATTGAATTTAAGGTTACTATATTTATTTGTGAATTTTGACGTAAATTTTTTATTTTGTTTTCATATTTTTCCCTTTTCATTAATAAATTACTCATTTTCGGGATTTGCCGAAAAAATAAAAATTTTAAAAAAATTGTAGATTGAAATGTTATTATATTTATTTGTGAACATTTGGCGTTAATTTATATTTTTTTCATACTTTTTTATTAATCAATTACTCATTTTTGAGATTTATCGAAAAATAAAAAATTAAAAAAAATTGAAATGTTAGATTTAAGGTTACTATATTTATTTGTGAATTTTTGGCGTTAATTTTATATTTTTTTTCATATTTTTCCTATTTTTTATTAATCAATTACTCATTTTCGGAATTTACCGCAAAAATAAAAATTAAACAAAATTGTTAAAAATGGATCGGATAGTGAATTTAAAAAGAGCTGATTTATGGGTCGGATTAGGTGTTTATGAGTGCGAATATCGTTCCATTTTCATATAAATGTTATGTGGTAAGGTCAAAATGACATGACAATTTCATGTGGCATTTAAAGAAATGAAAAATGAGTTAGATATGTCCAACATGGCAACTATGCCCATAAGGGCATATTTGGACCAAAAGTTGGACGGCGAGGGCATGAGTGAACCATACTTTAAACGGAGGGTATATCTAGACCTTTTCAAATAATTTAGGGGCATATTTGACCTTTTTCACTAATTCTTAATATCACAATTTTAATAACATAGAGTAACATATATGAATAAATTATTTTAATTTTAAAATTTGCTACTATAGAGATATTATGTATTTCTAATTTTATCTCACATATAATACACTTTCGAAGGGTGAAAAAATTAAACTGATCAACATTTTACATTGACAAATTGTGCTTATATATTACACTTTTAACCCAATGTTGTATAGATGATTTAGGGTCCGTTTGGTCATCTGATAAAGTATCATTATATGGAATCTTGATATAAAATTTATGATATGATATTGAAGTTTTGTTTGGACATGTGATATGAAATTTTGATGTTGTATATTTTCTCATAAACATAAGAATCTCATTAGTTGTAAAATTATTAAAATATCCTCAATTGTTTATCCATCCTTACCAAATGAACAAAAATTTATAAAATCACATATATATTATTACATTGCTTTTTGTTCTCCACTTAAGTAACTGTTTCATCTAATTAAATTCATTAAATTTTAATTCAATAAAAAAAATGAACATAAATTGTAGTGTTTTAGTCATTAATATTACTCAACAGTTAGTTAGTCTGAGTTAAAGTGACTATATGTTAGTGAGAATGATAAATTTTATGTCGGATAAAATAATAAATTTAAAAAAGTAACGATGTCATTATAAATTTTATTTACATATAAAATAAACAGTTACTAGATATAAATGTGGGGTTGTTTTAATAAAATATAAACTTGTGAATTATTTTTTGTGTTAAAATATCTCAAATTATGATAGGGAATTCTCATAATGATTTATTCGAGAATATGAAATCACATCTCATTAAATGGAACTCAGCGTAAAATCACATGTTCAAACGCTGATTCCATCTCACGATACCATATTGTGATATGGTATCGCATGGAGTTACAAAGCAAAGCAAATCATCTATTCTTATTAGTATAAATTTATGTTTGCAATTTAAATTAATTTATGTATACAGTCTCATTAATATCATTATAGCACAAGATTAAATTAATTTATCTTGATTATGTGCCACGCGATTGAAGAAATCCATTGGCTTTGTTGAACGAATAATAACAATTCAACAACAATAACATGACATGTTTAGTATTACACATATTCCATTTTTTTGATAGATTATACACAATTTAATTTAAAATCACAAGATTTACAAATGTTATTTATATTGTATTCTCTCTGTCCCAGTTTATTTGACTTACTTTCCTTTTTAGTCAGTCTAAAAAAGAATGACAAAATTGTTATATTAAGTAAGAATTTAACTTTAAAATGCATATTTTACACTTATTGAAATGATTTATATTCACACAAATATCTATTATTCATTTTAGACCACAAGTTTTAAAATTCTTCCTTTCCTTCTAAACTTTTGTGCCGAAACAAAGTAAATAGCTCGTATAAAATGAGACGGATGGAGTAATTTTTTTCTTTTATCATTTAAAAAAAACTGATGTCATGATCTAAAATCTCGGATCTTGATGATTCTTACTGACACCCACTCAATAGGTAATGCAAGCCTATATTCCAGAACCAACAGTAACATGCTATCACACGAAAAAATATATACAAAAAGCAAAGAACAAATGTCAAAATAAAATAAGGAGAAAGAATCAAAATATACATAATACAGCCCATTATCATTCGGTAGTCGAGCTACTAAAAGAGAGCAAGATAGGTACAAATATATAGAACAATCTTCGAATAAAAAATATATACTAATCAATCACAAAAAAATTGAGAAAGTTGACTCTGAACGTTAGAAACTCACCCCCAAGTCTGCGATCCACAACTTCTTCGCACAAACGCATGTCAATGACGAGAAGTCGTACTATATGATATGCAGGGTGCATAAGTATAGTATGAGTACCTAACATGTGGTATTTAGTAGGCATAGATCGACTGAGCTCCAAATATAAAGCAAGCATAAAATCGTAGTTAGAGAAGGAATATACATTACAAGCACTAAATAAAAGATAACACAAATAAAAGTGATATGAGATAAAGGAACATATGATAAAAGATGCAGGTAAGTAAGGCAAAGAAAAATACTTGGAGGTGCTATCCCAATAACCTAACCACAACAAGATTATTCCACAAAAATCAATTAATCGAGGATATACCAACAATATCCACCATAAAAAATCATTACAATTAATAAGTCAATCCAATCCAACTTAGTCTAAAAGCATCAATATCGATGGATATAAAGGGCTGATAAGTCGATCGTACAAATCAGGCATCATATTGTCACAAACAACACAATCATAATCAATAATAATCTAACCGAAGCCCCATAAATCTGAAAGGTACACAATAACAAACAATTACCAATTATAAGGTAATAGAAGCATATATATGTGCAATAAAAATCAATAGCGCCATCAATATTAAGTGACACGCAACCAAGAATGTACACCTACCTTCTACCCATATATACTAGGTAGTACCCATGTGAAGAACCATCCTCTTGTTCAATGGGTCACACAGACAGAGAGATCCATAGAGGACTCAAGAAATTGGTATATTGTCTGGTCCGGATCCAAGTCTTTTACAATTAATGCACATCTTCTTTATCATGATATCAAAGATACATAAAAAATCACATCAGTATAAAAATGATTTGCAATCTCTTTGACCAATCAAGTAAATAATAAGCACAATCTTCGATGCTTCTTAATCTAAGAAATATATTTATCAAGTGGTAAAGGAGTAAGACTCTCATCAAAACCACTTTAAGCGTAATTAGTAAAAAATCATTTATATAGTTTCTATGATCATATCACAAAATATGTAAAAATGAGTATCTATACAATGCAAGTCATCACCAGTATCCAAACAATAACATTTAAATAACCAAATATACGTAATTAGAATTACCTTGTTTCCAGAGCATAGAAAACTACCTGAAATTTTGTGGTCCCTACTAAGGCCTCGGGCCTAATAATATTCGGACTTACTAAAATATTATTTCATAATATGATCATCACTACTAAGGAAATGAAGAAAATTGTGAATAAACAAGCAACTGAAAGAGTAATTTAAAGATCTCAATCTTTATCCAAAGTTACTATTTAAATGAACACTAAGCATAACTAATGTCAACCTACAACTATAATAAGAAACTAAGATTAAATGAATATCGTAGTCATTTGTTTACTCTTATGTTTTTACCGTTCTCGTAGCTTGTATCTGTGTATTTGGTGTGTTGGGATGGATGACATGCTTCCCAAGGTGATCAGAAAAGCTTTTGGATGAGTTTCCCCCTTTGGAAGTTTTTTTGTTGAAAGAGTTGACTTTGGTCAACAAATGGAGAATGTTTCATCATATAATATTTTTGTCAATTTCATCAACCCTAGAAGATACTTTTGGGTTTAGATATATAGGTGCGGGTCTCGATATTTTTTATGTGAGTATGAGACGCTAGGCAAAATGTTGGGTGTCATGATCCAAAAATGAACGTGATAACACTTGTCTTATTCCACAAAGATAAGTCAGTCTCAACCCAACAAAAATGAAAGAAATATGGAAGCATAAAGCAATAACAAGACAAAGGCGAGAAACTTACTCATTCTAAACAATTGCCCCAAACCCTGATTGTAACATGTATAAACCACTAATTAACTAGATAATTAGAAAGATAAATACAAGTCTGAATCTTTGTTTCTGAAGTAGAACAAACTTAAAGAAACGAAAACGAGGACCCACTAGTATGACAAGAAGCTTCCTCTCAAGTGCTTCAACGAGCCTCGAATATGAGAAGAAGAAGATGGTCACACCGGTCTGGGATTGTAACCTACACAATGTAGAACCAATGGGTGAGTATCAACCACGGTACCTATCAAGCAACCAAATAAACAAGGCATCTAGCTAGAAAATGGATACTCTTTACACTACAATCAAACCTCATCAAACTACAACCTGCACAACTCAACCTAATAATTCTACAATACACCGCTCACAAGGCCCTATATTTATAGTTCAATATTCACAATTTAACAATCAAACAAATCGCATAAGTCAATACCATGTCAACCACTTCAGTCACATGCAACAACTACATCAATCATAATTAACAAGTAATTCAAGCATAAACATCAAATGCATTAAGTCACAATGATCAATCTCTCACCATAACCATTTCCCATCGACACTATATCTCTAGTCGAAAACATTTTTTGTAGGATTTATATCACTAGACAGAACCAATTTTCATCGAATTTATATAACTAGGCAGAACCATTTCCCATCAAATTTATATCAAATCACTAGTTGAAACCATTTTCCATAGGCTTTGTAAACACTTGTCAGAAATGACCTCGACATCATAACACTATCTAAAAAAGAGCTCAGGATCATAACATTTGCCGATAAAGACCTGGATATCATAAATTATCACATGTCTCATCACATTGTCCACAATCAATGCATACAAACAATATCACACCACAAGAGAGAGATAACAATTTACACAATTAAAATCCATATTCATGCTTTCAAATATTTCATCAATCAATCAACAAGGGTCACAATAAGACAATTTACATCATTATGTTCATCACATAACCCCTTTAATTTCAACCCCCTTTTATTCATTTAGATGTAAAAAATGGACAATTAAACCCTTGACCTCATCCCTATTACTCCCAACACACAAGCAACGAAGGAAGTACATTAATTCTACTTGAAACAAGGTTTGAGAGGTCACTTGCCTTAAATCAATCAACAATCACTCCAAGAGTTGAGTCTTTTTCTTACGAATCACTTTCAAATCCACAAAATCTATAATGATAAAGTATTTATAATCACTCATTGGAAACAACAATTCTCACACCAATTATAAAGATAAATGGGTTAATCAACTCAAAATCCAATTTCAAAATGGAGGTTTGAATCCAGAAAATAATACCTCGAAATGATGTTTATGGCTTTCGAAACTCATTAGTGAAAACCATTTAAAATGGATTAAAATCACCATTTTAATAAGTTCTTGGGTTTTTGAAGATAACCCCAAATTTGGTCTGCTTCTTTAACCCTAATTTGATCTGGTCCAAATTGCCACTCCAAAGCTCCCTTTAAGAACTCTATTGAAGGAGCAAGACCAAGGTCAAATTAGGGTTAAAAGAAGAAGATCTCTTCTCTAATTTCTTGTGTAAATCAACCTAAATTATGTATGATATTCATCTTGTGAAATATATGACCCAAAGATCTCCTATAAATTATGTTTTTAAGAGTTCTAAATTTCCCCAAACCTAGGGTTTTCAATCTACATCATGGACCTTCTTCCTAAATGATTTCAATTATTGATTTATGGTTTATTATGGTTGATTATTATGAACTAAAATTGTACTGATGGAGGATTGTTGTTTTATGATGAAAATTCCCCATAGACCAATGATTTCCCCCACTTTACTAAATTGACTTCACGATGTGGGAATTATTGAATATTGGCCCAATTATGTGAATAATGGTTGATCTTGGTGTAATGAAATTATTTTAGTATAGTTTTACATGTATACTTGAGTAACCTAAGATCCTATGATAAAATTGATATAGTTTTGGGGTATGTCGTGAAAGAGGAAAATTGAGGGTTAGATGTGACCTTCTAAGATTGGTGGACTTCTTGATAAATTGTCTTAGACTAGATCACCTGGACCTAAATTACTTATAAGTAAAGCTTGAAGATATAAACTAACTTAGTTAAGTATTATACAAGGGATCATGGTTGTGTTATTGAGATTGAGTTATATGTGTCTTACATGACTATAACTGATCAAGAATGAGACGTGGATAAATACCTTTAGAATTAGGTAGACATGATGATAATGTGAGACACTGCTCGAGATTAAGGCTTGTTACATAAAGATGAGTCCTAGGACTTTAAGGATAAATGCTAAAGTGAATAAGCTAAGGATGTCAAGGCTTAAAAAAGAACCTATTATATATGTTGAGTTGCATATGTCATGATTGTGGAAGTACTTTACCCACATGACCTACAATAAGAGTATATGAGCTTATACATGCAATGAATGAACTATTTGAGTTATGAATGTCCATATCAAATTTAATTAATGTTATATGTGTTGATTTATAGGGTTTATGGTCCTTGAATGAAGTATAAGAGAATCATGTATGATGGTGATATTTTGTGCATGTTTATGAACACTTTAAAAGTGAACTGTCTATAATGATAATGTTGTTCTTGAGTTATTGAGAGGGAAATTACATACACCCCATGCATGAATATGACTATGATGTGACTAAGGTGCTGTTTAAAGGATAACTCTCATATGCACCTTTACACATGGCTATGTATGATGTTTTTATGATTATGATAGAATTGTGTGTTAAATGAAAGGCTATTCTCATGGACACACTATGAATATGATGTGAAAGATTTACAAACATAATGATTATTCTAAGGTTGAAATGACATTCTCACCTAATGAATTCTATGAGCTACTATTATATGATGTTGGTTTGAGTTCCTAGTGCATTCTTCCATCAATACAAATTTAATTAAAGAGTTAATATGAACTTTAAAGGAAATCATTCTAACCACCCAGTGAATATGAAAATGATATGGAATCTTTTACGCTAGGAAGACCGTCTTCCCAATGTAAGTGATGTCATGAGATGGAAACCTTTTAATCTAGAATGTTCGAGTTTGTAGTAGCAATCTCCTTATCCCATGACTATGCATCCACATAGATCTTTATCTAGTCGATCCACCTAAAAGCTAATTATGTTAGTTCTACCTTAGGCAATTAGAACACCTCTTTTTTTTCACGACCGAGAACACGCCCTAGTCGTAACCAGCGTTTTCGTCCTCTTAGAGACCTTATACAAGCCCTTAGCATACATCATTTCACTTCATAGGTAGAAAAATACGGAAAAATTAAAACTTTACATATGAAGTATACATAGACTTCTTGTTTATCCATATATGAAGTTTACAAAGACTTCACTCTTACCAACATAGTCAAATTCATCAATATAGTCTAATATTATCTCATACATAACCATCTAATATTGGAACACAAGGTATGGGACATAGCCCTTACACTACTACAATATGTCTCATATAGAATTTACAATAAAGTCTCTAAGTAAGAAAATAGAACATTGTCTTAGATATAGTCAATTAGCTAAAGCTAGAATAGTAGGTTTCATCCTCGTACTTGAGGACTCTCTAACCTTGAGCCTTGGCCTTGAAATTCTTCAATGACCCGAACCTACATAATTGTAGAAATAAAGAGAATATGGGTTAGTACAAACCACATACTAAGTATGGATATGTGCAAGCAAAACATTAGGAAATATGCACAAAAAGACATTTTAGTGTAAACATGCTAAATATAATTTTAAAAGCCTTTATGCACATTCAAACATATTCAAGTCCATAACAAAACAACAATGAACTATATCAATATTCATGTTCAAAAGTACAACATTAGAAAGTCATAATCCATAATTCATATTTAGAATATCTTTCATCAACATCTCGTAATACCTTATTCACAACCCCAATCCAATCCAACAAGTGCAATGTCTATATGAAGCCCCATAACCTCACATAAACAAAGTCAACTAGAAAACAGACCACAAGCATTATCTTTGCATCAAGTAATTCATAACAATGTAGTCAAACATCATATATGACAATTTAGACCAACATCATGTATAACAAGTAAAACCATCATCATGTAAGAGCAACATCACATATATCATATATACATAAAGAACCCCTCATATACCTCTCTTCAAGGTCCACTTGTGCAATGTATAGGTAAAGTCTCATTCCTCTACCTACACAAAGTGGTATCCCTTAGGTAGTCCTAGTTAGTGTCCATCTTATCATTATCACTTACTCATTCATTTTACTTTTGGGAAACATTGCCTTAACCGACAATAGACCATGTGAGCTAAACATGGAATGCGGTGTTATCCCCTCACACAGAAAGGAGGGCATCCTACTTGCCAAGGTATGACATCAACATCCTCATAGTATCTAGGTGGATCCACTATTTAGTCTTCCTATGAGGTGATATACCGTGGTTTCACGGTATTTTTAATGTTTTTTCCTTAAGTTTAGTGTGTATCCAAAAGCCTTTTTGTATTAATTTTTATGTAAGTTTCTCTTTATTTGCAGGAAATCTGTCTAAAAGATGAACGCGGAGGTTTTTGAGCAAGAAATGCAGAAAAGTACCACTTACGGAGCTTGTGACGGTCCGTCGCGCCCGTGACGATCCGTTGGTGGCATCGTAGTGAAGCTACTGATAAGATGGGGAAGTCTGACCAAATGTGGGGTACAGAGTGCTTGACGGACCGTCGTTTCCATGACGGTCCATCCTGCTGGTTAGTCATGAATATTAGAGAAGTAGTCCTAGTACCCAAATTCCAAGAGTTCAAGTGTTATGCAACGGAGACCCTCGACGGACCGTTGTGTCTGTGACGATCCGTCATACATGTCATCGAGGGTAATGAAGAGAGCAACAGAAGAATTTGCATAAGTATGGGACGACGGAGTCCATGACGGCCCGTCATGACCACGACAACCCATCGCGAGGTCTGTCGATCGAGCCGCGTTTTGACAGATTTCTAGAAATTAGAGTCCTTCTTTGATTAGGTTTTTGTTTTTTATAAATAGTTCAAAAAACCTCGTTTTTTGAGTTAGACACTTTGGTAGTTAGACACTTGATTAGTTCAGCTTCTTTTGTGGATTAGACTTGGTGATTATTATTACACTTTGGTTTATTACAGTTTTCTCTGGAGTTGATTGTTGGTGATTTTGTCGATTAATAAAAGTAAACTTTTAGATTTTATTCTTTCTCATTGAAGTAAGTGCATGAATTCTTATATTACATAATTGAATATTGTGATTATAACTATGGGTAACTAAACTCCATAACTAGGGTTGTGGGAACCATAGGCGAACAATGAGGTAAAATCTAACTAAAATAACAATTCTAGAATAGTGTCTTGCATGTATTGATAATTCTTTCGTTTAGAAATCTTTTTAACGGATGGCCAACGTCAGAACTCGCCTTAATGCTACTTGCTGGACCAAGGAGGTAGATAATAGGAAAAGAATTATCAACATAGATTTAGTGTATAGTATCTAATAGGCTAGTAATGATTGGTACGAGGTAATAACTTAGTCAAATATCGAATACAATGCTTAATATGAGGTAAAGGTAAGGGGGAGTATAGCAACACACGTAGCCGGACCAAGGTGCGGAGTGAAATTTTCTATGCCGGACCAAGGATTTAGATTTACTTAACTTATCACTTTGCATGCAAGATACTAGGAAAGAATTGTTATAGTTAGAATTATCAAGTTAGGAACCTGTGGGGAACACGTAAATCCTAGTTACTTTTATTAACTGATTAAACTCCAACATTTGAAGCTGTCAGTTGTCTCCTTTAATTTATCTAGTTATTTTCATTCATTTAGAAGTAAAAAAAACCCTTTTATTGTCTTTGTTTTCCAAGGAAATAATTGATTAAATAATAGTAATAATAGATCGAAGTTATGTCTGAACTATTTTCCTCGTGGGAACGATCCCAACCTCATTAGTTGGGTTCTTTACTTGATACGACCGTTTTACTTCTTATTTGAGAAGTAAGTTTGAGCGTTATCATGAGGGCACATAGTGAAAGAACTAGGAGGTTGTTCCTAGAAACCCACTTTATGCTAAGGAGCATTTTATTTTCCACCTCATGAGAACATCCGGGGAAGCTTCCTCATGAAGAGACCCATCCCACTATCAATTGCACTCGATGCTAAGCTAAATTCCCTTTTTAAGAACCTTTAAGTGTTTCTTAAGCATGAGTTTATAAGATAGGCGTTAAGGGATTGACCCCTTATATAACATGCACAAGGCTCATTGGTTATGTGATGATAATGTCCTTTCATCAAACCAACATCATGGGATATCATTACTTCATAACATAATCATAAGGTGTACTACAGAATTACCTTCAATTCCACATATTAGCACCCTTATCATCATCTCACAAGTTATTACATTCATAACATACATACCTTCATAACTTCATCATGCGAATGTATGCTATTTTATGAAATTTTAGAACTTAAAAGAAAAATTATTTAAATATACGGATTGCTATGATTTGTTCAAAAATAATTTGCTTTTATTGTATTGTGAGCTCGAAGGATGATTTAGGTTGCACTTCATGCACACTATGAGCCCCGGCAGCCCGTGACTATGGGGAGCTCATTAACAGAACCATCAAAAATTGCATTTTTGGGTTGTTTGCTTAAAGTTTTAATCGAAGTGAAATATTTGATCATCAGAAGCTCCAAAACAGGAAAATTTGTATAAAAGTCAAATGAATTACCGAATGACTTAATTGTCAGTACTAACAGGTCATAAATGACTTGAGACAATTATAGAAAAGCTCTAACCACCAAAAATATTGAATAACACAAAAAATAATTTGAATATTAAATCAAACATTTTCCTCTTTTATTAGAATTATCTTTTTAAATATTTCTTTTACCCTTACATTATTAATCTTTCTTTTAAATTATGACATTTTTAATTTTAAATTTATGTAATAAATTTGTATAGAAAAAAAATAAGTGAGAAGCACTAATTCAATATATAAGTTACTCGTGTTTTTGAATAAAATAAGTAAGAAGAACAAAGAAAAACATAATTCAAAAGGTACAGTTCATCTATACTAAAAATAATAGATGGTTACATTTTGTAATCAGGAACTAGAAAAATAAAGTATAGCCAAATCTCTTGTTTCCATTAAATTCTATTAATCATAATCAAAATTCTAAAATCTATTTATACATGTGAAAATCATATGTAATAATAAACTCATAAACATGTATTCATGTCGTTAAAATAAATATAATTACTAAAATTAGATAAAATTTTGTATCAAATTTCTAAATTTTATCTTTACCGCAAAATAACTTTAACGAACTTTACTTTGTGATACTACAATTTATTGTTATTGCTGTAAAATAACTTTAAAATTATAATTTTAAAAAGTATTTTATAATAGTATGTTTTGTCACTTTGGAACGTGTGTAAACACATGAAAGAAAACGGCCGTCCAAATTCCACGCAGTTTTTGACTTTAGTTGACGACAATTCTAAATCAGTTTAGGTTCGAGGAGGATTAGGAATCATATTTTATTATTTTAATTATTTTTATGGGGGGGACCAAAAAGTGAAAGCATATAAAATGTTTTTTTTTAATTTTCAAATGTTGACATTTATGCTCCCTCACTCTATAGTCTATAACGCGTAATCAATATGCATCACGAAAAAATAATACACCCTAGACTCCTCTCCATACCACTCGTTATGATTTATGTGATATTAAGTGTTGTTTTTTGTTTAGTTTTAGTTTTTATTTTTATTTTTGAAAATTAATTTAATTAATTTTTTAAGTTATATTAGATTATATTATTTTAATATTTAAAAATTAAAGATATTCAAAAACTATATAAAGAGTACTATTAATTGTAAATTGGTATATATCGATATAACAAAAATACATCATGAAATGTTAATTAATATCATATCGCTTGATCTTAAAAAGGAAATTACGATAACTAAAAAGGAATAGAGGGAGTAATTTTTTTATTTTAATTATGTATTTTATTTAAAAATTAAAATCAATATATTTTTAAAATTTAAAAAAATGTGATGATTAAAAACTTAGTTGAATTTTATTATATTGAAAGGAATGTATAAATTGTTGACCGAGCAAATAGAACCTTTTTGTTTTATTAACATTTGCAATTATTATTCTATAGTACCTTAAATATTTATCAACATTGGAATTATTATACTCTTTGACTCTGTCAACATGAGAAAAATGTGTTTTGAAGAGTAAGGTTTATTTATCCCTTAATATTTTGGATATAGAAAAAGAGATTAACTTATATTCACTGATAGTGGACAGTACTATCAGCTCATTTTTAGAAATATTAATTTTTTTAAATTTAATTATCATATTTTTATATTTAAAAAATTAATGTTTTTTTTAGCTTCTCTTTTTCTTTTTTCTTTTAACAAACTCTATAAATTTAAGATTTTTAGGAATAAAATTCAAATATTATTTATACTATTGACTATGAGTATTACTTAAATTAATTGATTTGAGTATTACTTGAATAAATTGGAATACATATGATGATATATGATAAAAATTTATTTTCAATTAATTTTTGTATTATCGATAAGATGAACTTAGAAGAGAATTGAAAAAAAGAATTAAGCGGAGAAAAGTTGAAGCAATGGAAGCATCTATTCATAATTGTTTTCATGTTAGAAAGAAGACTTAATAAGTTATGAATAATGTTTTTTATGAAATCAATTAGTCTAAATTTTAAAAAGCAAAAAAAAAAAATAATAAAAAGTTACCATTGATAATTGTCTCAAATTGCTTCACAATATAATGAGGACAAGAAAACACTGCAAAAAATCTGCTTATCTTTGACAACCAAGAAAAATTCTAAATAAACTCATATAATTAACTTATAATTCAAATTATCATATAATTTTTTATTATTATTTAAAATAAATAATAAATAGTATATTTAAAAAAATAAATATTTCTAAAAATGAGCTGAAAGTTATTATAGAATAATAATTGCAAATGTTAATAAAACAAAATATTTTCATTGTGGGGAAATAGTTAGGTCCTCAAGTTATTGTCTTTGTTGTGGGGTTCGGTATATATGACTTAGCATATTTTAACTTTAAAATTAATTTTAAATAGTGTTATTTTTAATTCTTAAAGTCAATGAATGTTTAATTTATTTTATCAAGAACATAGAATATATAATAGACTCTACGAATCGGAAGAGTTTGAGGCAAAAAATACAGTACCATATTGTTCAATATTAGTAACACTATAAAATAGATAAAGATAATTTGAAGAATAGAACAATAATCCTTCATCTATTTCAATTTTGTGTAGTTCATTGTTCTATTCAACACCAAATCGTACATATCATAAGCCTAATAATTTCGAAAATAATTCTCAATTTATGATATACTTTTCAGATAAGAATAAAAATATATTCTATAATATTGTATATAAGTGATTAAATTTGATCTAGCAATCCTATTTTTTGTGATTACGAAATAACATATCTCTCATCTCATGAAAAAAAAACCCTTCTTTGAATTAACATTCTTAAAAACCTTAGATATCATTTCAATTTTTGTAACGACCTGTTTAGTCGTTTTAAGCAGCAGATTTTATTTCTGGAAAAACTGGGTGAGACGACGGATACCACGACGGGACGTCATGGGCACGACGGACCGTCGAGGGTGTCTCGTTCCAGAACACTTAGAATTCTGAAATTTGGGTATTAAAATCGACTCTCTGTAATCTGTGACGGACCTGCAGGACGTGCCGTCACAGCCACGACGAGCCGTCGTGCGCTCCCGTTGCAAAACACTTCAACTCTTGAGAATTTGGTACGGGAAACGAGTCTCTGAACGTCATGACGGAAGTGCAGGACGGACCGTCACAGGTGTGACGGGCCGTCACAGACTCCCTAAGTAAAACGAGGCTATGACGAACCTGCGTGACGGACCGTCGCAGGCACGACGGGCCGTCATAGGTTGCGTAATCCCAGTCAGAATCGGATTTCTTTACACGTTTTAAGGGACGTTTTGGACTATTCTTTCCTTAATTATAAAGTTAGAGGGTAATATTAATAAGTCTAATTACTTGGGGGTTTAAAAGAGGTAACCTTAAGTTAATTAGTGGGTTATTATTGCCATCTTTTATACTTAATTATGTGATAATTAGGGTAAAAGAAAGAGGGTTTTGAATAAGAAAAAGAGAAAGGACAGAGAGATAAAGAGAGAGAGAGCAGTCGATCAAAGAGGAGAAAACAAAGCTTGGGAAATTCTTGCTTGATCACTAGTCTTCGATAGAGGTAGGTTATGGTTTTTACGATATTCGTAGTGAACTCTTAATAGTGAATGATATGTATTGATAGTATTGTAAACCCTGCTATGTGTTTAATTGTATGCTTGCATGATTGTGATTATGAAATTGTATAAACTAAGCATGATGAAGCTATTGAATCCTAAATCTTGAAAGAAACCCTAATTCACTTGTTAATGATGATGCCTTAGTGTAAAAAGAAGGCTTGATATATTATATAATGAGATTGATGATGCCTTAGTATAAAAGAAGGCTTGATATATTATATAATGAGATTGATGATGCCTTGGTATAAAAGAAGGCTTGAAGAATTAGGAGATCGGGTGCCACGTTCCGGTACCAGGATAGAAATAGAGGATCGGGTGCCACGTTCCGGTACCAGGATAGAATATGAGGATCGGAGTGTCACGTTCCGACACCAGGATAGAATATGAGGATCGGAGTGTCACGTTCCGACACCAGGATAGAATATGGATCGGGTGCCACGTTCTGGTACCAGGATAGAATATGAGGATCGGAGTGTCACGTTCCGACACCAGGATAGAATATGGATCGGGTGCCACGTTCCGGTACTAGGATAGAAATAGAGGATCGGAGTGCCACGTTCCGGCACCAGGATAGAATATGGATCGGAGTGTCACGTACCGACACAAGAGGAAGAAAGATAATGAATCTTGAAAGATGATAAATATACTCAATCTAATGAACCCAATTACCAAATGAGTATGATATTGAGGCTTGAGTCCTCATGGGTGAACTTAACGGTAATTGTTAATGATATAGTACTTGTTGTTGCTACATGTTAAGCATCATAGTTGATTTTATGATATTACTTGATATATTATCTTATATTTTGAGTTGGCCGATGATATCTACTCAGTACTTGTGGTTGTACTGACCCCCCCTACTTTTATGTTTTCTTCTTTGTTATTTGTGGAGTGCAGCAAACGTTCCGTCGTCTTCAACTCAACAGTAGATCTAGCCAGTCTTCACTCCATCGGAAATTCAGGGTGAGCTAATGCGTCTAGCTTGGACTGGATCTTCTTCTTCAAGTCTTGATGCCTTGAACTTCCGGCATGGACTAGCTAGTATTTGTTTTAGCTTCTTAGACAGTTTTAGTTTAGTAATTTGAGATAGATGTTCTTGTGATGATGACTTCCAGATTTTGGGGATGATAATAATAATAGTTTTTGAATTGTTTTTATTAATGAGTTTAAGTCTTCCGCATTACTCTCTGTTGATATACATTGAAATGGTGAGGTTTAGATTGGTTGGTTCACTCACATAGGAGGGTAAATGTGGGTGCCAGTCGCGGCCCGATTTGGGTCGTGACAAACTTGGTATCAGAGCATTAGGTTCGTTGGTCTCATCACACAAGAACGAGTCTAGTAGAGTCTTAAGGAACGGTAGGGGGACGCCTTTACTTTTCTTTGAGAGGCTATAAGACTTTAGGAAAATTCCATTCTTTCATTCTTTCTTTCGTGCTACTACTTGAGTCCAATTGGTATCTAGGTGATACAAATTGGTATTTGACCATCTTCACTCTATTTCGCAGATGGTTAGAACTAGAGCAACGACTGCACCAGCAGCAACAACGGCAAGACAAGAAACGACTGAGCCAGCCACTGGGGCTGTAGCTCGAGGAGGATCAGTGGTAAGAGGCCGTGGAAGAGGTCGTGGGAGGACGTCATCTAGAGGAAGAGGACGAGCACCTAGCCCATCTGATACTAGGGCGGTGACTCCTCCACCGACCGAGGAGGTGATAAGAGAGGGTGAGGAAGGGGAGAATGAACAAGTGCAAAATGAGGAATTGCCACCCCAACCTACCCCAGAGATGATCAACCAGGTTCTTGCTTATCTTAGCGGGTTATCTGATCAGGGTCAGGCACCTCCAGTGGTTTCTACACCAGCACCTCCGGTTTCAGGGATACGACATGCAGCCACTATGGCTCCTCGCATGGATGCCTCATTGGAGATAGGCACATTTCCACGTCTGACTACTGGGCCTATAATGACAAATGATCAGCATGAACTTTTCAGTAAGTTCTTGAAATTGAAACCTCCAGTCTTTAAGGGTGCAGAATCAGAGGATGCCTACGATTTTCTGATTGATTGTCATGAGCTCCTACACAAGATGGGTATAGTAGAGCGGTTTGGTGTCGAGTTCGTGAGCTATCAGTTTCAAGGGAACGCCAAAATATGGTGGCGGTCACATGTTGAGTGTCAACCAACAGAGGCACCACCTATGACTTGGGAATCATTCTCTAGCTTGTTTATGGAGAAGTATATCCCAAGGACTTTGAGGGATAGAAAAAGGGATGAGTTCTTGAGTCTAGAGCAAGGAAGGATGACGGTTAATGCATATGAGGCTAAATTCTGTGCATTATCCAGGTATGCCACCCAACTCTGTTTCAGTCCACAAGAACGGATTCGCCGTTTTGTGAAGGGGTTGAGGTCAGAATTGCGGATTTCGGCCTTACAGATAGCGGCTACGGCAAAATCCTTCCAAGAGGTGGTAGACTTTGTGATAGAGGTGGAAGGAGTGAAGCCAGACGACTTCACCACGACATCGACATCGAAAAGGTTTCGAAAGGGAGGTGAGTTCAATGGTTCTTATACTAGAGGACAGGGTTCTGGAGGTTACTCAGTTCGACCAATTCAGTCTTCATTACAGACTGTAGTTGGGGGTCCACCTCAGACCGGTCAACACTTCTCTGAGAGGCTGATGCTTGAACCCAGAGAATGTTATGGATGTGGGGAGATTGGACACATTAAGAGGTATTGTCCAAAACAGAGTTACAGACCTCCCATAGTTAGAGGTAGAGGTGGTCATGGTAGAGGCCGTTTTTCTTGAGGACGTGGTGGTCGAGGTAATGGTGGTCACCAAAACGGCCGAGGTGATGGGCAAACTGGAGCCCCTACATCACAACATGGTAGGGGCAACGGGCAAACAAACGAAAGGGCCCATTGTTACGCTTTTCCTGGGAGATCTGAAGCGGAGACATCAGATGCTGTCATCACAGGTAACCTTTTGATTTGTGATTGCATGGCTTCCGTATTGTTTGATCCTGGATCCACATTTTCATATGTATCGTCCTCATTTGCTAATGGTTTTAGTTTACATTGTGAATTACTTGACATGCCTATTCGTGTTTCTACTCCGGTGGGTGAGTCTATGATAGTTGAAAAAGTATATAGGTCTTGTTTAGTGAATTTTGTGGGGAGCGACACTTATGTAGATTTGGTTATCTTAGAAATGGTTGACTTTGATGTAATTCTGGTTATGACTTGGCTTTCTCCAAATTTTGCGATTTTGGATTGTAATGCTAAAACTGTGACGTTAGCCAAGCCTGGGACAGATCCATTAGTGTGGGAGGGTGACTACACTTCCAATCCGGTGCGTATCATCTCCTTTCTTCGTGCTAAGAAAATGGTTAGTAAAGGGTGTTTAGCTTTCTTGGCACATCTCAAGGATGACACTACCCGAGTACCCTCGATTGAGTCAGTTTCGGTAGTCCGTGAATGTTTGGATGTGTTCCCTGCAGACCTTCCTGGCATGCCACCGGATAGGGATATCGACTTCTGATTGATCTTGAACCGGGTACTCGCCCCATTTCTATACCCCCTTATAGAATGGCTCCCGCGGAGTTAAGAGAGTTAAAGGCCCAACTTCAAGAATTGTTGAGCAAAGGCTTCATTAGACCAAGTGCATCTCCTTGGGGTGCTCCGGTGTTATTTGTGAAGAAGAAGGATGGGAGCTTTCGGATGTGCATAGACTACAGACAACTGAACAAGGTAACTATTAAGAACAAGTACCCCATTCCTCGCATTGATGACTTGTTCGATCAGTTACAAGGTGCTTGTGTCTTCTCTAAAATTGACTTGAGGTCCGGTTATCACCAATTGAAAATACGAGCAACGGATGTGCCAAAGACTGCTTTTCGAACTAGGTATGGGCATTATGAATTTGTGGTAATGTCTTTTGGTCTTACGAATGCCCCTGCTGCCTTCATGAGCTTGATGAACGGGATTTTCAAGCCATATTTGGACCTCTTTGTGATCGTGTTTATTGATGATATACTGATATACTCTAAGAGTAAGAAGGAACATGAGGAGCATTTGAGAATGGTGTTAGAGTTGTTGAGGAAGAAAAAGCTTTATGCGAAATTCTCCAAGTGTGAGTTTTGGATAGATTCAGTGTCCTTCTTGGGGCACGTGGTTTCTAACGATGGAGTGATGGTGGATCCATCTAAGATTGAGACAGTGAAGAATTGGGTGAGACCTACAAACGTGTCAGAAATAAGGAGTTTTGTTGGTTTAGCTAGCTACTACCGCCGATTTGTCAAGGGATTCTCTTCTATTGCTTCCCAATTGACGAACTTAACTAAGCAGAATGTTCCATTTGTATGGTCGGATGAGTGCGAGGAAAGCTTTCAGAAACTCAAGACTTTGTTGACTACTGCACCAATTCTTACCTTGCCAGTAGAGGGTAAAAACTTCATCGTTTATTGTGATGCATCCTATTCGGGTTTGGGTGCAGTGCTAATGCAAGAGAAGAATGTGATTGCTTATGCTTCGAGGCAATTAAAGGTGCATGAACGTAACTATCCGACCCATGATTTGGAGTTGGCCGCGGTAGTATTTGCACTAAAGCAATGGAGACACTATTTGTATGGGGTTAAGTGTGAAGTCTATACAGATCATCGTAGCCTACAGTATGTCTTTACTCAGAAATATTTGAATTTGAGACAGAGGAGGTGGATGGAACTACTGAAGGACTACGACATCACTATTTTGTATCATCCGGGGAAGGCGAATGTTGTGGCAGATGCTTTAAGTAGAAAGGCGGTAAGCATGGGAAGTCTAGCTCACTTGCAAGTTTCTAGACGCCCATTGGCTAGAGAGGTTCAGATTCTGGCTAATGACCTTATGAGGTTGGAAGTAAATGAGAAGGGAGGATTGTTAGCTTGTGTGGAGGCAAGATCTTCCTTCCTTGACAAGATTAAGGGAAAGCAGTTTAATGATGAGAAATTGATCCGGATCCGAGATAAAGTGTTGCAAGGAGAGGCTAAAGAGGCAATAATTGATGACGAAGGTGTTTTGAGGATTAAGGGAAGGGTATGTGTACCCCGCATCGATGATTTGATCACCACTATTCTGACAGAGGCTCATAGTTCCGGATATTCTATACATCCTGGTGCAACCAAGATGTACCGTGACCTAAAACAACACTTTTGGTGGAGTAGAATGAAGCGCGACATTGCTGATTTTGTTGCCAAATGTCCAAATTGTCAACAAGTAAAGTATGAACACCAGAGGCCCGGAGGAACCCTTCAGAGAATGCCCATTCCTGAATGGAAGTGGGAGAGGATCGCAATGGACTTTGTGGTTGGTCTTCCAAAGACATTGGGTAAATTTGATTCCATTTGGGTAATTGTGGATAGATTAACTAAGTCCGCTCACTTCATTCCGGTCAAGGTGACCTACAATGCAGAGAAGTTAGCCAAAATCTACATCTCAGAAATCGTTCGGTTGCATGGAGTTCCACTCTCCATCATATCAGATAGAGGCACGCAGTTTACTTCTAAATTTTGGAGGACATTGCATGCTGAATTAGGTACTAGGTTGGACCTTAGTACTACGTTCCACCCTCAGACTGATGGTCAGTCTGAGCGAACGATTCAAGTGTTGGAGGATATGCTTCGTGCATGTGTGATAGAATTTGGTGGTCATTGGGATAGCTTTTTACCTTTGGCAGAGTTTTCATACAATAATAGCTATCACTCCAGTATTGACATGGCTCCATTTGAAGCATTGTATGGGAGGAGGTGTAGATCTCCCATTGGTTGGTTCGATGCATTTGAGGTTAGACCTTGGGGTACTGACCTCTTGAGGGATTCGTTAGATAAGGTGAAGTGCATTCAAGGAAAGCTTCTAGCGGCGCAAAGTAGGCAAAAGGAGTATGCAGACCGAAAGGTTAGAGATTTGGAGTTTATGGAGGGTGAACAAGTCTTGTTGAAGGTTTCGCCCATGAAAGGGGTGATGCGGTTTGGAAAAAGAGGTAAACTAAGTCCAAGGTATATTGGACCATTTGAAGTGCTTAAGCGAATAGGGGAGGTGGCTTATGAATTAGCCTTGCCCCCAGGGCTGTCCGGAGTGCATCCGGTATTTCATGTGTCCATGTTGAAAAGATACCATGGAGATGGAAACTACATTATCCGTTGGGATTCAGTTTTGCTTAATGAGAATTTGACTTATGAGGAGGAACCGGTTGCTATATTAGATAGAGAGGTTCGCAAGTTGAGGTCGAGGGAGATTGCCTCCATCAAGGTTCAATGGAAGAATCGACCGGTTGAAGAAGCTACTTGGGAGAAGGAGGCAGATATGCAAGAAAAATACCCACATCTGTTTACAGATTCAGGTACTCCTTTTCGCCATTGTTTTTCTTCTTTTGATCATTCGAGGACGAACGACGGGTAAATTGGTATCTATTGTAACGACCTGTTTAGTCGTTTTAAGCAGCAGATTTTATTTCTGGAAAAACTGGGTGAGACGACGGATACCACGACGGGACGTCATGGGCACGACGGATTGTCGAGGGTGTCTCGTTCCAGAACACTTAGAATTCTGAAATTTGGGTATTAAAATCGACTCTCTGTAATCTGTGACGGACCTGCAGGACGTGCCGTCACAGCCACGACGAGCCGTCGTGCGCTCCCGTTGCAAAACACTTCAACTCTTGAGAATTTGGTACGGGAAACGAGTCTCTGAACGTCATGACGGAAGTGCAGGACGGACCGTCACAGGTGTGACGGGCCGTCACAGACTCCCTAAGTAAAACGAGGCTATGACGAACCTGCGTGACGGACCGTCGCAGGCACGACGGGCCGTCACAGGTTGCGTAATCCCAGTCAGAATCGGATTTTTTTACACGTTTTAAGGGACGTTTTGGACTATTCTTTCCTTAATTATAAAGTTAGAGGGTTAATATTAATAAGTCTAATTACTTGGGGGTTAAAAGAGGTAACCTTAAGTTAATTAGTGGGTTATTATTGCCATCTTTTATACTTAATTATGTGATAATTAGGGTAAAAGAAAGAGGGTTTTGAATAAGAAAAAGAGAAGGACAGAGAGATAAAGAGAGAGAGAGCAGTCGATCAAAGAGGAGAAAACAAAGCTTGGGAAATTCTTGCTTGATCACTAGTCTTCGATAGAGGTAGGTTATGGTTTTTACGATATTCGTAGTGAACTCTTAATAGTGAATGATATGTATTGATAGTATTGTAAACCCTGCTATGTGTTTAATTGTATGCTTGCATGATTGTGATTATGAAATTGTATAAACTAAGCATGATGAAGCTATTGAATCCTAAATCTTGAAAGAAACCCTAATTCACTTGTTAATGATGATGCCTTAGTGTAAAAAGAAGGCTTGATATATTATATAATGAGATTGATGATGCCTTAGTATAAAAGAAGGCTTGATATATTATATAATGAGATTGATGATGCCTTGGTATAAAAGAAGGCTTGAAGAATTAGGAGATCGGGTGCCACGTTCCGGTACCAGGATAGAAATAGAGGATCGGGTGCCACGTTCCGGTACCAGGATAGAATATGAGGATCGGAGTGTCACGTTCCGACACCAGGATAGAATATGAGGATCGGAGTGTCACGTTCCGACACCAGGATAGAATATGGATCGGGTGCCACGTTCTGGTACCAGGATAGAATATGAGGATCGGAGTGTCACGTTCCGACACCAGGATAGAATATGGATCGGGTGCCACGTTCCGGTACCAGGATAGAAATAGAGGATCGGAGTGCCACGTTCCGGCACCAGGATAGAATATGGATCGGAGTGTCACGTACCGACACAAGAGGAAGAAAGATAATGAATCTTGAAAGATGATAAATATACTCAATCTAATGAACCCAATTCCCAAATGAGTATGATATTGAGGCTTGAGTCCTCATGGGTGAACTTAACGGTAATTGTTAATGATATAGTACTTGTTGTTGCTACATGTTAAGCATCATAGTTGATTTTATGATATTACTTGATATATATTATCTTATATTTTGAGTTGGCCGATGATATCTACTCAGTACTTGTGGTTGTACTGACCCCCCCTACTTTTATGTTTTCTTCTTTGTTATTTGTGGAGTGCAGCAAACGTTCCGTCGTCTTCAACTCAACAGTAGATCTAGCCAGTCTTAACTCCATCGGAAATTCAGGGTGAGCTAATGTGTCTAGCTTGGACTGGATCTTCTTCTTCAAGTCTTGATGCCTTGAACTTCCGGCATGGACTAGCTAGTATTTGTTTTAGCTTCTTAGACAGTTTTAGTTTAGTAATTTGAGATAGATGTTCTTGTGATGATGACTTCCAGATTTTGGGGATGATAATAATAATAGTTTTTGAATTGTTTTTATTAATGAGTTTAAGTCTTCCGCATTACTTTCTGTTGATATACATTGAAATGGTGAGGTTTAGATTGGTTGGTTCGCTCACATAGGAGGGTAAATGTGGGTGCCAGTCGCGGCCCGATTTGGGTCGTGACAATTATTAACTATATTTATATTGGAGATTATTACTTTTTGTTTCAAATATTTACCAAAAAATAGTTCACAAAAAATAATCAGACTTTGCATATGTAAGTATAACATGTAAATGGTAAAATGCTTGAAAAATATTATTACTAATAATAATACAACAACCGATATATCAAGGCATTTAAAATTTGAATTTTAAATAGAATAACTATACCATAAAGCTTAATGGACGAATAAAAATCAAAAAAAAAAAAGATGTATAGATTTTTATAATAAATTGGCATTACTTAAAATTTGTTGTAATTTTGGTTACATGAATGATTATAACTTTTAGATTTAATATTCTTCTTTATGGCAATAATGTTGTAAAGAATTGGTTAAATAATTAGGCTTTAATTTTCTCCTTTATGGGCAGTAATACCACACCTCCACCATCCCATAATCTTCCCCACCTACTCGAGGTTTATTATCATGTTTATGACACTTTTTCTTTTATTCGATTGAACTCCAATTTGAAATGATTAAGAATAAAAAAGTACCGATTATTTTACCATAATTTTTGTTGGTTATGATATTCTTTTGATATTCCTCAATATAATCTTAAAAATAGAGGTTTTGAGAATAATGTTAGATATACTTGAAAGAAAGTTATCTTATATTGTTCATTTTTCTTATATTCTTCTTCTTATTTTAATATATATATATATATATATATATATATATATATATATATATATATATATATATATATATATATATATATATATATTACTCTCATGTTTACAATATTGCTTCCCTATTAAAATTATGTAGGAAACATACAAATGATAATGTATGTTGGCAAAGACTCTTGTTAGTTTTATGTCTCAAATTTGATATTACAATAATAATATCCGGTATGAAATTTTAAAAAGCATCCTAAATTGATCTCATGCAACGAATGATTTAAAGAATGAAAAGGCTAATTGCCTTATTTATTAAAGGAATCTTTTTGTGGCTGAGCAAGATACTATTCTATGATTGAAAAATCATGAAATTGTTCTATTACCAAAAACATATGAGTTAGAAGAACATGAAAACTCTGAAAGAAAACAAAATAAAATTTGAAACCATAATAATATGTATGGGCATGTCGATGAAAAGAAAAAAACTAAAAATGATGCTTCTTCTTCTGTTGCTCATTCTGAATTTATCACTTATGGTAATGTACACAATTAAGAATTTTAATTATGCAAATTTCAGAATTTAAAGAAGCAAATGAGGAACACAATGCCAAGAAAACAACCCTTTTGTAGATGAAGGAGAATGTGAATATTCAACCCCTAACTAGATTCATTGAATTGCTTTACATTTATGTTCTGTGGAACTTCTAGTTCACTTGGTTCAATTTATGTAACTGAAAAAGAATATTGATTGTTTTTTTTTAAAATTTGTATAGAGGTGAAATGACAATCCAATTTTTGAAAGTTTTTTTTTTTTTTTTAGTATAATCTTCATAATTTTTTATGCAACTTATATTTATTTTTTTGGAGAGAAATAAGTTTGATGAGTTAAGTAGATCTATTATTTTTTCTAAGTGATGGGTTAATGCCATGTCATTTCAACTATAATAGAAGGATATTTTGACATATTTACTTATTTTTGAGAAAAATATAATAGGTGAATTATATTTTTGTCATAAAAAGATAATTAGAAATTTTAGTTCATATAATTACTATTAAAAAGTTTCCTTAAAATTTATTGGTTAAACGCAATTAATTCTTACTAAGAATACTTTTTTTGGGAATGTACTTTATACATATAAATCCTTTTTAAAAATAAACAATACTAAAAATCTGTCCAAACAAAATATTAGTTGTATTTTATTTGGTCAAACACAGATTAATCTTATCAAAAATATGTTTTTTGGAAAGTGATTTTATGCAAATCAACCCTTTTTTAAAAAATAAACTAATGCTAGAAATCTACCAAACTAAATATCACTAGTATTTTTAAAATTCTATTTGTCAAACACATATTATTTTCTTTTTTTTAAAAATAATGATTTCATTTAACTTGACATATAATTTTAGAAATGAATAAAGACTTTTTAATTTTGTGATTTTAAATTAAAATAATATCAAATATATTAAAATACTTTTTAATTTTGTGATCTTAAATATGCTACATTGAAAACTGAAACTAAAATATTGTAAAAAAAAAAGTCAGAGTACTTTTTGTTTAAAAATAACTTTATACAAATCAACCTTTTTTAAAAATAAGCTAATACTAGAAATCTGTCCATACAAAATATTGGTTGCTCTTTTAAAAAATAATCAAATACTAATTATCATTCAAAATTAATTAGTCAACCATAAATTATTTTTAAGTAAACTTATTTTTCAAAAAAGGAAAAATGAATTGATCAACAAATGATTAGGTTATTTTTGGAATTAATGGGTCATGCAAAGAAACCACACTCCATTTGTGTGAATAGAAAAACTTCAAACTTTATTCTCTTTTATTTATTTCCTTTTCCTAAATTTATCATCACTATATATAAATCCATACCCTTTTAGCCTTTTAACCAAGAAGTAACCAAAAGTCATAAAAATAAAAAATAAAAATCATGTCTATTATTTACCTTTTTCTTCTTCTTCTTTTAAAATTCAATTCCTTATCTTCTAATGCTGCTGCTGCTTCTTCTGTGTTTGACACTTTTGTCGATTGTCTCACAAAAAACTCAATTCCTCAATCAGAAATCTCGAAAATCGTGTACACCCCAAACAACCCTTCGTTTAACTCCATTTTACAGGCCTATATCAGAAACGGCCGGTTTTTCAACTCCTCCACTACTTCCAAACCGGTTATCATCGTCACTCCAACGGTGGAATCTCAGGTCGCCGGAGTTGTCGTTTGTACCAAACAGGTAAATTTACAGCTGAAAATCCGTAGCGGCGGACATGATTATGAAGGCATTTCGTACATCTCCGATGTGCCTTTTGTTATGCTTGATATGTTTAATTTACGATCGATTTCCATCGATACGAATGGTAAAACTGCTTGGGTACAAGCAGGTGCTATTTTAGGTGAAGTTTATTATAATATTTGGAGGAAAAGTCCAGTTTTAGGTTATCCTGCCGGGGTTTGTCCGACGGTGGGTGTGGGTGGGCATGTTAGTGGTGGTGGTTATGGGAATATGCTTCGTAAGTTTGGACTTACGGTTGATAATTTATTGGATGCTCGATTGGTTGATGTTAATGGTAGAATTTTGGATCGTAAAGCCATGGGTGAAGATTTATTCTGGGCGATTAAAGGCGGTGGTGGTGCTAGTTTTGGCGTTATTCTAGCCTTTCAAATTCAACTCGTTACAATACCACAAACCGTAACTTATTTCAGAGTTGAAAGGTTTATACAAGAGACTAGTACCACTGATGCTGTTGTTCAATGGCAGAATGTTTCTAGTAAAATCGATAATGATCTGTATATGAGGCTACTCATACAACCAATCACTGTGAAAAGCAAGTCCAAGGGTGCAAAGAGTAGTAAATCGATACGAGCAACGTTCGTCGCGTTGTTCTTGGGTGATTCTACTAGATTAATGTCTCTAATAAGCAAAGAATTCCCTCTTTTGGGATTGAAAAAACAAGATTGTGTGGAAATGAGTTGGATTGATTCCGTACTACAATGGGCAAATTTCGACAACACGACAAAACCAGAAGCGTTGTTGAACCGAAAAGGGGATCCATTAATTCACTTGAAAAGAAAATCTGATTACGTACAAACCCCAATTCCTAAGAAGGAGTTGGAGTCCATTTTCGCTAAAATGATTTCGTTAGGAAAAGCAGGAATGGTGTTCAATCCATATGGAGGAAGAATGGGTGAAATTGCAGAAGGAGAAACACCATTTCCTCACAGAGCAGGTATACTTTTCAAGATTCAGTATTCAATGAATTGGCATGAAGAAGGATTAACAGCTGAAAAAGAGTACTTATCACAAATAAGAGATTTGTACAGTTTCATGACCCCATACGTTTCAAAGAATCCAAGACAAGCTTATTTGAATTACAGGGATCTTGATATTGGTATAAATGATCAAGTTTCACAACATAGTTTAGAAAAAGGAAGAGTATATGGGACCAAGTATTTCAATAAAAATTTTGATAGGTTGGTTAAGGTGAAAACAATGGTGGATCCACAAAATTTCTTCAGAAATGAGCAGAGTATTCCTACTCAAACGAAACAGAGGAAGCTTATGTAATCTCAGTATTTACTTGATCAAATATTTTGCTCTAAATCTTTTCGTTTTTACTTTATGAGTTTTATATTATTACTTACTCCATTTTTATTTGTTTAGTTTTGAATTAACATATTTATTGAGAAAATAATTAATAACACAGTAAGTTTATCATTTTTTTTCTATTAATTATTAGTAAATGAAAAGTTTTACATTTTTCAAAGTAATTAGTCATTGTGAGTATAATAGGTAAAAAAAATTATCCTTTCTTGATTTGTTAAAATGGACAAATAATTAGAAATAACTATACAAGAAAAAATGAATAAGTAATTAGGAACGGGGTAATAATTAATAATAATCACATTAATAATTAAAAAGGAAAATATAAATGTATTTAACTAAATTTCGTTATTGATAACAAAAAATCAAAATACTGATCTGAAAAGTCAATATTATATTGGTACTGATGTAGAAAACAATACTCTAAACAATAAAGTCAGAGAAAAAATAAACTACTTTATACAAAGATTTATGATAAAATAGAAGAGGACAACCTACAGTTTTGTTTTATAGAAGAAAAGTGAAAAAGTCTATCTACTAAGAGGTTTTACATTATATGTACTATATATAGATTGATTGATGTACCACCTTTAATTTAATTCTTTCATCCAACTTGTCTTCGGTAAATTTAAAACAATTGAAAGAAATTAACATACAATATAAAAGAATAATATTTTTATTTAGCTACTATTTTTTATCATATATTTTATGATTTTCTTAATTATTAATTACCCTAATATATCTTCCCATATATTTATTTCTCCTCTTATATTTTAAGATTTCTTAATTTTTAAAATATAGTTTCTCTTACCATATGTTTTAGAATTTCTTAATTATTAAACATCATAATATCTTTTATTATATATTTTAGGGCTCCTTAATTTTTTAAAATATGTTTCATTTTATCTTATATTTTGGGACTTCTTAGTTTTAAATATTATAAAAATAATTGAATAATAATTTGAAAAAACTAATAATAAATGATAATTTTCCCTATAATAAAGTCTTTTAATAAAAGGTAAAAAGTTCAAAGTTATGTGCATGTGTTTTGCATGATGTATCACTTTAATAACACCCCCCTCCCCTTTTAAAAAAAGAATAATTTACTTCCCAAATAACTAGTTTAGTGCATTAGCATGTATTTATAATAATTTACTTTATAAATAGGGAAAATGCATAAATTCATCTCAGAAGTTTTATCGAAAAGTCAATTACATGCTTAAATTATTAAGGCAATCTATTACATATTTATACTATCTAAAAGTGAATTTAATACCATCCTAAACTGACATGGAAATAAATTTTAATAAAAATTGAAAAAAACGCGTTTGAGTAAAAAAAAAAAAAAAGGGCAAATTTTTCCCACCCCACCCTTCTCTTTCAGTTGTCCTACCTTTCTTCTTCCTCAATTTTTTTCGTATCACAAACACTATTTTCATATCAAATTCATCAAGTCAAGAACGGATTATTCAATTTATTTTTGTATCTTTTTATTGATTGTGAACATTTGAAATAAAAAAATTAGATCTTGCTTTTTTTTTTGTGTGTGTGTAAAAAGTTTTTTGACTTTTGCACGAAATTCAATTTTTTAATGTATGTTCATAGAACCTTCTTCTTTCTTAGAAAAATTCTCTCTAGATTTATTTCAAAATTAGTAATAGTAAATCGAGCACTAATTCTAAATTGTCTGACTAAAATCTTTACAATTAAAAAATTGTAATTTTTCACAATTCTCTTCTTTTAGCTTGAATGAAATTTGTATATTGTGATAATATTTGTGGTGGTATGACTCTTAATTTCGATAATGACAATGAAATTCGTGATTTTGATGGGGTGGTGAATTTATGATTATGATTGTGATGAATTTCAATGATAGTGATATGGTTTTGATGGTTAATTAGTTAAAGTTATGATGTTTGTTATCGTTTTTTTATGATGACAATGGTTGTGGAAAGACTTCGGTGGTGAATTTGATAATGGATGGTGAAATCTATGGTGGTGGTGAAGTGAATTTGATGATAATAGCAACAACGGTAGTAATTTACTGGTAGGTCTGATGGTGTATAGGGAAGAAGAAGAAATTGGGTGATTTGGATTTTAAAAAAAATAAAATCTGACGTCATTATTGATGTGGAAGTGACATTGTGACGACGTGGCGCGAGCGTTAAACATTTTCTCATCATGTGACTGGTCTATGTGAATCAGGGTTGAAATAAATTCACTTTTAAGTAATTCAGGTGGGTAATAGGTCGTTGCAATAGTATAAGCGTGTAACTAACTTTTCGTGATAAATTTAGGGAAAATTTTATGCATTTTCCCTCCCAAATAACTAGTTTAGTGCATGCTAGTTAGCATGTGTCTATGGCTTTAATTAATTACCCCCTCCCCACTTTAAAAAAGAATAATTTACTTTCCAATTAACTAGTTAAGTGCATATGTTTTTGCATGTATATATCAGTCTTTACAAAAAATAATTTATTTTACAAGTAACTAGTTAAGTGCATGTGCTTTGCACTATGTATCGCTTTAACTAATATGCCCTGAAAGTCCTCTCCTTACAGTCAAGTGACTTTCAGCTCCTCCTTTCTTTAATTCACAGGCACAGGAAGTCAAATTTCAATTGTTATGAAAGTTACCAATTACTTTCTAGATGGCTCTGCAACACGTTTGGAACAAAATAAAAATATCTTCATTTTGAAATTCCATTGGACTCGACTGGAGTAATGTTATCATTACCGATGATTACGATTTCATCAATATATACTAAAAGAAAAAACAGAATAGTTTCCACGTTGTTCTCCATCAAATACCAAATTTTTTGGAAAGATTTGTATATGCTTGGATTGATAGAGAACGACGTGGAAACAGAATAGTTTACAGCCTCACGCAGATAATCTATTATTTTCGCCTTCAAATAAGGATTGAGGCGCTACTTTTAGCCCTTCCAATTCAAAACTCAAGAGGTGATAGATATAACCTGTTTGGTTTACAAGCAGCCGCCTTTAGTCTTTCCCATCATGGTGACTGAGTAGATATCAGGCGAGTTCATTACTTTTTTTTTTAGTTTATTTTAAAAAAACAATCTTTTTTTATTTTTGCAACACTTTAATTTCAACTTGCTACATGTTTTAAGACTACAAAATTGAAACACATTTTAATATATTTGATATAACTATAATTTAGGACCACAATTGAAAAGTCTATTTTATTTTTGATGGAATAATAAATATGTATATTGACAATAAATTCATCTGAATAATTAATTTATCAAGTATAAAACTTTTTAAAAGTAATATACATATTTTAAAGATAACATAGTTAGAATAAGATAACTCGCCACACTTATTGACAAGTAAATGTAGAGAACAAATTATATTATTGATATCAAAAATTAAAATTATAGTGATATTGATTAAAACTTATCTTATTTATTATAGTCGGAAATTAAATATGAACAAAAGTCAATATTTAGATGTGTGTCAATACCAAAGTTAGAAATTATGTTTACAAAATTTCAATTAAGTTATAGTTACTTTCCATAGATTTAAATAAGAAAATATTTTGGTCAATAGCATTTGTGTACCAAATACATCAACCTTTTCCCCCCTTGTTTAAGCATTTTTATTTAAATAGTGCTTTTTAAAAATCACTTAATAAAGTTTATTGGGATAATGCCCAAGTACCCCCTCAACCTATGTCCGAAATCTCAAAGACACACTTATACTATACTAAGGTCCTATTACCCCTTGAACTTATTTTATTAATATTTTTTTACCCCCTTTTTAGCCTACGTGGCACTATCTTGTGGGCCCAACGATGATGGACTTTTTTTTTCAAACTAGTGCCACGTAAGCTAAAAAGGGGTAGAAAATTACTTATAAAATAAGTTCGGGGGGGGGGGGGTAATAGGACCTTAGTATAGTATAAGTGTGTCTCTCGGATTTCGGACATAAGTTGAGGGGGTACTTGTGCATTTTCCCAAGTTTATTCAAATAGGCTCTAAAATATCATGACTTTTTTCAGGTTAAAAATAACTGAATAAGTTGAGACTTAATTAGTAATTATAACTCCAATTAATTTCAGAGTTTCAAATATTAGAATAATAACTAAAAACAATTATTTTCTTTAGAAATATTAATTAAAATTTTGTCCTTCACAAAAAAATTCTAGACATAATTGTTTTATATTATTTTTCTCAAATAATTATCATTTAATCATTATACTCATACTTAAAATAATTATTGAACGATTATAACTACGGTAAATTGAAGATTTCTATTCGATGGTAATAAATTATTTCAGAAAAAGGGTAAAAAAATTCCCTTAAGGAATTGGAAATGACTAAAAAATGTTCTTCTTTCATCTATTGAAGCAAAAACATAAAAATGCACTTACAATTAAATTTAACCCTAAAGTACCCCTTCCTTTAACATAAGCTGATGTAGCAAAAATAATTTTTAAAATTTCATGTGTAGCACTATAATTATTGGTCCACATGTAATTAGACCCAATTTCATTCTTAATCATATTCATGAACCAAACCAATTTCTGAAATATCCAACTTTTTCTATCTTTATCTTCATCTTCATCTTCATCTTCCTTCTATAAAATTATTTGGAGGATCAAAAAAGTACTATCAAATTCTTTCAGTATTCTTGGATCTTTGAAAAAGGTTATAAAAATTTCTATATATCAAGTAGAGCTGTCAATATGGGCTAGCACACACCTTCCGGGCTAACCCATACATGCTTTGACATTTTACGGGTCAGGCCGGGCTAGCCTATTTTTTTTGTGAGCCAGAAAATGATCGGCCCAGCCCACAAGTACGTGGGCTAAAGGCTTGCCGGGCCAGCCCACTTTTTTTAAAGAAATATTTTTTATAATTATTAAATTAAATTATAAATTATAATTTAAAAATATTATCATAAATATCGACAAAACAATATTACATTATGTTAGGCCTCATTTGTTTGCACTTAATGGGGTTTGAATCTTAATCATTCAGAATTGCCTCATTAAGTATGTTTGTTTTTAAGAACTGGATCTTAATTATTCAGATACAATTCATTAAGTTCGTTTGTTTTATTTTCTTATAAGTCTCTTAATGGGTCTGGATATATCTGAATGAATTAGATCTGTAACACACCCTTAACACTATTCAGACTAAAAAATAAGACTCCTATCTTAATTCAACTAAATCACGACAACTCATAAGAATTATTTTCTTATTTAATTAATATTAATTACATGCTTGTCATTATAATTTCCTCTATTCATATTAACTCAATATAAATCTTTTACTTTCTAAATTAATCAATATATTTGAATTGATAAGCACTCCCATGATATAATATTTAACACGATTTTAAAACATAAGAAAGTATTAGTTATTTGATCGATAACAAAAAAAAAATTTATAATAAAATAAAATAAAATATTTTCCTAAACTATATATATACTACTCTATATAAACTATTTTAAATTGCATTATATTAGATTCTCAGAGTATTTGAGCGCAAAAAATAGTCATATTAATGATGTAACTTGATGTTGAGATCTTAAAAGATAAATCATATTACCTTGTTAAGGTAAAAATGTTCAAAATATTATTTTATATGAAAAAGAACTATTTTACTAACAAGGTTTTTATAATATTTTATTGATATAACTTTTAATTTCATATGTGCATTCAGATATCGAAAACAAACTATCCCAATAATTTAGTGTTCAGATTCAGAGACAATATTTTAATATTAAGATGTTTATTCAGATTTACACATCTAGATCTTAATGAACATCTTAATATTTAAATGTGTATTCAAATTCAAACGTCTTAATCTTAATAGAAATAAATAAGACCTTGTCACTACTTGTTAATCAAATTCACAAATATAATAATCTTTATAATATTTAGGAAAATGCACAAGTACCCCATAGACTATAACCGAAATCCCAAAGACACGCCTTACTAAGGTCGTATTATCCCCCTGAATTTATGTTTTTGTTGTGTACCTCTTTGGCTTACGTGGCATCCAAATATCTCTGACGCGCCTCAATTGTGTGGAGTCACATTGAGTGCCATATAAGACAAAAGGGTGTATAAAATTACAAAAAAAAAAAGTTCAGGGGTAATAAGACCTTAGTTTAGTTAAGGTGTGTCCCTGGAATTTTGCATTTTCCTTCATATTTATTAAGTTTTTTTTTCAACTAAAAGTATAAATATCTAAATAGAAATATTAACCTAATTGTTTTGATTTTGGACTCTCTTTATTTTTAAATTTTAATATTATATTATACTTTTAAATTAATTTTTATTGGCCCACGGACCGGCCCTACCAATATTTCTCAAGCCCCCCAAATGAGCAGACTTATTCAAGCCGGGCTAAAAAGCCCTTTTCTTAAATGGGTTCCAAAAATTTAGCCCATCCCTATTAAATCACGGGTTAGGCCAGGCCGGCCCAACAGGCCTAGTCCATATTGACGGCTCTAATATCAGGTTATAATTTTTTTTGTATATCATCATTCTCTAGAAAAAATAATAATTTACCTACTAGTTTTATGGTAGTTAAGACAAGTGCAATTTAATTTGTACACAAAAACGTATCAAAAGAATGAATGATTTGCTGAGATGGGAACAAAAAATCGTTCATTCATATCCCACGGAAGCAAGACAAGAGTTCTAATTTTAATCAAATCAAGCCATGTTGATCACATTTTAAGAGAATCGGAGCCTCTAACTGTTGAGGAAGAGTTCAATCTCCAATTAGCTCATGAAATACTTCGTAAATTCTGACAAATGCTTCGAACATCATGTTCTTTTACTGATTGTTTTGATATTATTTTACTAATCATTCAAATATTTTGTTGAAGAAAGATGAAAAAAGTGGGAGAAATGGGTTTTGATTTGGATTAATGGGTATGATTGTGAATGCAAGTGGGTCTAATTATATGTGGATCGATAAAATAATGTCACATATTTAATTAAAAAAATATATATTTGTCATATCGACTTCTGTTAAAGGTAAGGGCAATTTTAGGCTTAAACTTAATTCTAAGGGCATTTTTATCCAAATAGGTGGATGGAAAGACATTTTTTATCCAATAGATGGAATTAGGGAGGTCATTTTTGAGCCATTTCCAATACCTTAAGGATATTTTTGACCCTTTTTCCAATTATTTAAGGTAATTTTTTCTTTTTATACCAACTCAGGTTAGTATTTAGAGTTTCTCAATATGGCTAATTCACTCCATTCAGGCTAGTCTATCAAATTTTGAAATTTGACAGGCCAAGTCTGATGGATCCATTTTTTGGGGGGCCAGAAAACAGTCAACCCAATCCATTATTATGTGGGCTACGAGTCATGTCTGGTCAGTCCATTTTTTAAAAAATATATTTTTAAAAGAATTTTTTAAAGAATTTTTTTTTTCAAAATGTCAAACAATTTTAGCATTTAATAAAAACCCTTAGCTACACATTCAATATTATTAAAATTATCAATATTTTAGTTTGTTATATATTTAATTTATGCTTTGTTTATTTGACTTAATTGAAAGAATACAATTATTTAATAACATAAATGAGAAATTTAGGAGAGAGAATACTTAAAAAATTCTCATAATTACAAATTTAAAAATAAATGCATAGCACTCATACCTTTTCTTCATGAAATTCTCCAATATTTCTTATTAAATTCATTGATGATAATCAATTTCTGTTGAAGAAAATTCGATTAAATTCTAATTTTTTTTATTTGGGGAGAAAATTTTGAAATAAATATCAATTTAAAATATAAATTTGAAATACAAATCAATTTAGAATACAACTTTTGCTTAAATCAAAAGCTAAAATAAAAGTGAATGATGAAACTAATGAAAAACTAAAACAAATTTAGGATACAATTTTTGAAATACAAAATCCAGTTTAGAATACAACTTTTTTTGTTTATTCAAAAGTTAAAATGAAATTATATGAGTATAAACAATTGATATACAACATACAAAACATATTTATTTGACAAATATAGTTGATAATTGAACTTGAACATAACATACAAAATGAATGATTTGAATGGACATGAATACAACATGTTTAAATAAATAAAATATTACTGAAAAGTACACTTCAAATATAGAGAATACAACATACATATTAGTATGAATATAAATTTAAGTAAGAATATATATAATTTAATTCCCTTATAATTTTTGTTCAAATAAATGCAATGTTCGACATATGAAAAATATAACAGACAATACTAATATAAACACAATCTAATAGTGAAGTTAATAAAAATACAGACCCAAAAAAAAATTTACCAAATAAATGATTTTATATTGAAACACAAAAATACATAAAAGACTCAAAATATACAAATCAGAACTAAAAACAAAACTAATATGAACTTAATACACGCAAACCCAATAAGAAGTTATCGATCAAATGATAATTTGATGCATATCTTTTGTATAATTCTTTTTCATTTGAAAAGAAGAAGAAGAAAGAATCTGGACAGAGAGAGGAGAACAAAATAATGAACAAAAAGAAAGTGGGAATTGAAGGAGAGTGAAAATTCTGGCTGAAGGAGAGTGAAAATAGAATTTATTTCAGAAGGATAATTATAAAAATATAATTTCCTATATATGAGAGTGATAAAAATAAAATTGAAAAAATACGAGAGAGAATATAATGGATACACTTTATTTGTTAAAATATTGACGATATTTTAAATAGTTATTTAAATTGTAGATGTTTATAATAATTATGTTATAAATTTTGCTAGTTAGCTAATTTTTCTCTTTTTAAAATACTGACATAAAAAGATATTAACGAAGAATACATTTTCAAAACAATTGAAAGATAATAACGACACAATATAAAATATTATTATGTAGCTACTTTTTTACCATATATTTTATGATTTCTTTATTAATTCTCTTAATACATGATATTTATTTTTTGCCTTATATTTTAAGATTTCTTAATTTTTAAAATATATTTTTCTTTTACCATATGTTTTGGAATTTCTCAATTATTAAATCTCATAATACCTTTATAAAGTATTTGTATTATAGTGAATGTCTATCATGTGGAGTCCTTTTTAGGATACGATTAAAGAGTCTTACTTGGGGACCAAGTTAGATTTCTCCTATAAATAGAGTGCTCCTCTTCATTGTAAATTCATTCATCAAGAGAAATAACAAATTTTCTCTTCTTTTCTCTCTAGTTTCTTCTTCTTATTATATAGTTTTATAACACGTTATCAGCACGAGACTCTAATTTCTCAAAAGTGAAGGTTAGATTTGAAGAATTAATAAAGGTATTATTTGTTCTTTTGTTTTTAATTTTAATGGTCAATCTTACAAAACTAGAATTCACTGCCCTTGTCACGACCCAAAACCGAGCCGCGACTAGCACCCACATTTACCCTCCTATGTGAGCGAACCAACCAATCTAACCCTTATCATTTCAACATATATCAACAGAAAATAATGCGGAAGACTTAAACTCATTAATAAAAACCAATTCAATAACTATTATTCCCCAAAATCTGGAAGTCATCATCACAAGAACATGTATGATCAAATTACTAACTAAAAATGTCTAAGAAGCTAAAAATACATAAGAAGCTAGTCCATGCCGGAAGTCAAGGCATCAAGACTTGAAGAAGAAGATCCAGTCCAAGCTAGAAGCATTAGCTCACCCTGAATTTCCGATGTAGTGGAGACTGGCTTGAATTACTGTTGAGTCGAAGACGACGGCACATTTGCTGCACTCCACAAATACAAAGAAGAAAACATAAAAGTAGGGGTCAGTACAAAGCACGGGTACTGAGTAGATATCATCAGCCAACTCAAAATAGAAGACAATATATATCAAGTAATATCATAAAGTCAACTATGATACTCAACATGTAGCAACAACAAGTACTATATCATTAACAATTACCGTCAAGTTCACACATGAGGACTCAAGCCTCAATACCATACTCATTTGGGAATAGATTCATTAGATTGAGTATATTAACATCTTTCAAGATTCATTATCTTTATTTCTCTTGTGTCGGTACGTGACACTCCGCTCCCTCATATTCATTAATCCTCTTGTGTCGGTACGTGACACTCCGATCCCCTAAATCTACGTGTCGGTTCGTGACACCCGATCCCCTAAATCTACGTGTCGGTTCGTGACACCCGATCCCTTAATTCTATGTGTCGGAACGTGACACTCCGATCCCCTAAATCTACGTGTCGGTTCGTGACACCCGGTCCCCCTAATACTACGTGTCGGTTCGTGACACCCGATCCCTTAAATCTATGTGTCGGAATGTGACACTCCGATCCCCTAATCTCCTTCTTTCTCACTAAGGCATCGTCAATCTCATTATTTTAGTTCATCACGCCTTCTTTTATACCAAGGCCTCATCATTAACAAGAGATTAGATTTTTATCAAGATTTGGGATTCAATAACTTCATCATGCTTAATATAATCACAATTATATAATCATATTCATGCAAGCATACAATTAAGCACATAGCAGGGTTTACAATATTATCAATACATATCATTCGCTATTAAGAGTTTTACTACGAATATCGTAAGAGAAACCATAACCTACCTCCACCGAAGACTAGTGATCAAGCAAGAAATTCCCAAGCTTTGTTCTTCTTTCGTTTCTCCTCCCTCAATCGTTCAATCCTCTCTCTCTCTTTGTTCTTTCTATTTTCTTATTCAAAACCCTCTTTCTCTTACCCTAATTAGCATATAATTAGGTATAAAAGATGGAAATAGTAGCCCACTAATTAACTCAAAGTTACCTCTTTTATCCCCCAAGAAACTGAGTTATTAATGTTAACCCACGAAATTTATAATTATAGCCGGAATAGTCCAAAATGACCCTTAAAAACTTAACCAGAAATCCGACTCCGCCTGGGATTACGCAACCTGTGACGGTCCGTCGTGCCTGCGACGGTCCGTCATGCAGGTCCGTCATGGACTCAATTTCCTTAAGGAGTCTGTGACGGCCCGTCGTGCCTACGACGGTCCGTCCTGCACTTCCGTCACGACGTTCAGAGAATCGTTCCCTGTACCAACTTTTCAAGAGTTGAAGTGTTTCGAAACGAGAGCTCACGACGGTCCGTCACGCCTGTGACGGTCCGTCCTGCCATTTCGTCACGAAGTTCAGAGAGTCGATTTTCAGTACCCAATTTCAGAATTTCTAAGTGTTTTGTAACGAGACACCCTCGATGGTCCGTCGTGCCCACGACGGTCCGTCGTGGTATCCGTCGTTCCAGCCAGTTTTTCCAGAATTAAAATCTGCTGCTCAAAACGACTAAACAGGTCGTTACAATAGATACCAATTTACCCATCGTTCGTCCTCGAACGATAACAAGAAGAAAAACAAGGGCGAGAAGGAGTACCTGAATCTTTAAACAGGTGTGGGTATCTTTCTTGCATATCTGCCTCCTTCTCTCAAGTGGCTTCTTCAACCGGTCGATTCTTCCATTGCACCTTGATGGATGCAATCTCCCTTGACCTCAACTTGCGAACTTCTCTATCTAAAATAGCAACAGGCTCCTCCTCATAAGACAGATTTTCATCAAGCAAAACTGAATCCCAACGGATAATGTAATTTCCATCCACGTGGTATCTTTTCAACATAGATACATGGAATACCGGATGTACTCTGGACAGCCCTGGAGGCAAGGCTAACTCATAAGCCACCTCCCCTACTCGCTTAAGTACTTCAAAGGGACCAATGTACATTGGGCTTAGCTTGCCTCTTTTACCAAACCGCATCACCCCTTTCATTGGCGAAACCTTCAAAAAGACTTGTTCACCCTCCATGAACTCCAAGTCTCTAACCTTTCGATCCGCATATTCTTTTTGTCTACTTTGCGCCGCTAGAAGTTTTTCTTGAATTGATTTCACTTTCTCTATCGAATCCCTCAAAAGATCAGTACCCCAAGGTCTAACCTCAAATGCATCAAACCACCCAATGGGAGACCTACATCTCCTACCATACAATGCTTCAAATGGAGCCATATCAATGCTTGAGTGATAGCTATTATTGTATGAAAACTCCTCTAAGGGTAAGAAGTTATCCCAATGACCACAAAATTCTATCACACAAGCACGAAGCATATCCTCCAACACTTGAATCGTTCGCTCAGACTGACCGTCGGTCTGAGGGTGGAATGCGGTACTAAGATCCAACCTAGTACCCAACTCAGCATGCAATGTTTTCCAAAACTTAGAAGTAAACTGCGTACCTCTATCTGATATGATGGAGAGTGGGACTCCATGCAACCGAACTACCTCCGAGATATAGATTTTTGCTAACTTTTCTGCATTATAAGTCACCTTGACCGGAATGAAATGAGCAGACTTAGTTAACCTATCAACAATCACCCAAATAGAGTCATACTTACCCATTGTCTTTGGAAGACCAACCACAAAGTCCATTGCGATTCTCTCTCACTTCCATTCAGGAATGGGCATTCTCTGAAGTGTTCCTCCGGGCCTCTGGTGTTCATACTTTACTTGTTGACAGTTTGGACACTTGGCAATAAAATCAACAATATCATGCTTCATTCTACTCCACCAAAAGTGTTGCTTTAGGTCACGGTACATCTTGGTTGCACCCGGATGTATAGAATACTTTGAACGATGAGCCTCTGTCAGAATAGTGGTGATCAAATCATCGATGCGGGGTACACATACCCTTCCCTTAATCCTTAAAAAACCTTCCTCATCGATTGTTGCTTCTTTAGCCTCTCCTTGCAACACTTTATCTCGAATCCGGATCAATTTCTCATCATTAAACTGCTTCCCCTTAATCTTGTCAAGGAAGGAGGATCTTGCCTCCACACAAGCTAACAATCCTCCCTTCTCATTTACTTCTAACCTCATAAGGTCATTAGCCAAAATCTGCACTTCTCTAGCCAATGGGCGTCTAGAAGCTTGCAAATGAGCTAGACTTCCCATGCTTCCCGCCTTTCTACTTATAGCATCTGCCACAACATTCGCCTTCCCCGGATGATACAAGATAGTGATATCGTAGTCCTTCAGTAGTTCCATCCATCTCCTTTGTCTCAAGTTCAAATCTTTCTGAGTAAAGACATACTGTAGGCTACGATGATCCGTATAGACTTCACACTTAACCCCATATAAATAGTGCCTCCATTGCTTCAATGCAAATACTACCGCGGCCAATTCCAAATCATGGGTCAGATAGTTACGTTCATGCACCTTTAATTGCCTCGAAGCATAAGCAATCACATTCGTCTCTTGCATTAGCACTGCACCCAAACCAAAATAGGATGCATCACAATAAACAATGAAGTTCTTACCCTCTACTGGCAAGGTAAGGATAGGTGCGGTAGTCAATAACGTCTTGAGCTTCTGAAAGCTTTCTTCACACTCGTCCGACCATACAAATGGAACATTCTGCTTAGTCAAGTTCGTCAATTGGGAAGCAATAGAAGAAAATCCCTTGACAAATCGGCGGTAGTAGCTATCTAACCCAACAAAGCTTCTTATTTCTGACACATTAGTGGGTCTTACCCAATTCTTCTTATATGGATCTACCATCACTCCATCCTTAGAAACCACGTGCCCTAAGAAGGACACTGCATCTAGCCAAAACTCGCACTTAGAGAATTTGGCATAAAGCTTTTTCTCCCTCAACATTTCCAATACGATTCTCAAATGCTCCTCATGTTCCTTCTTACTTTTAGAGTATATCAGTATATCATCAATAAACACGATCACAAAGAGATCCAAATATGGCTTAAATATCACGTTCATCAAGCTCATGAACGCAGCAGGGGCATTCGTTAGACCAAAAGATATCACTACAAATTCGTAATGCCCATACCTGGTTCGAAAAGCAGTTTTTGGCACATCCGTTGCCCGTATTTTCAATTGATGATAACCGGATCTCAAGTCAATCTTAGAGAAGACACAAGCACCTTGTAACTGATCGAACAAGTCATCAATGCGAGGAAGAGGATACTTGTTCTTAATAGTTACCTTATTCAGTTGTCTGTAGTCTATGCACATCCGAAAACTCCCATCCTTCTTCTTCACAAACAAAACCGGAGCACCCCAAGGAGATGCACTTGGTCTAATGAAGCCTTTGCTCAACAACTCTTGAAGTTGAGCCTTTAACTCTCTTAACTCCGCGGGAGCCATTCTGTAAGGGGGTATAGAAATGGGGCGAGTGCCCGGTTCAATATCGATACAGAAGTCAATATCCCTATCTGGTGGCATACCAGGAAGATCTGCGGGGAACACATCCAAAAACTCACGGACCACCGAAACCGACTCAATCGAAGGTACTTGGGTAGTGTAATCCTAGAGATGGGCCAAGAAAGCTAAACACCCTTTACTAACCATCTTCTTAGCACGAAGAAAGGAGATGATACGCACCGGATTGGAAGTGTAGTCACCCTCCCACACTAATGGATCTGTCCCAGGCTTGGCTAACGTCACCGTTTTAGCATTACAATCCAAGATCGCAAATTGCGGAGAAAGCCAAGTCATTCCCAGAATTACATCAAAATCAACCATTTCTAAGATAACCAAAATCTATATAAGTGTTGCTCCCCACAAAGTTCACCAAACAAGACCTATATACCTTTTCAACTACCACAGACTCACCCACCGGAGTAGAAACACGAATAGGCATATCAAGTAATTCACAATGTAAATTTAGACCATTAGCAAATGAGGAAGATACATAAGAAAATGTGGATCCAGGATCAAACAATACAGAAGCCATGCAATCACAAATCAAAAGATTACCTGTGATGACAACATCTGATGTCTCCGCTTCAGATCTCCCAGGAAAAGCGTAACAATGGGCCCTTTCGTTTGTTTGCCCGTTGCCCCTACCATGTTGTGATGTAGTGGCTCCAGTTTTCCCATCACCCCGGCCGTTTTGGTGACCACCATTACCTCGACCACCGCGTCCTCCAGGATGACGGCCTCTTCCATAACCACCTCTACCTCTAGCTATTGGGGGTCTATTACTCTGTTTTGGACAATTCCTCCTAATATGTCCAGTCTCCCCACATCCATAACACTCTCTAGAGTCGAGCATAGGTCTCTTAGAAAAGTGTTGGCCGGTCTGAGGTGGACCCCCAACTACAGTCTGTAGTGAAGACTGAATTGGTCGAACTGAGTAACCTCCGGAACCCTGTCCTCTAGTGTAGGAACCATTAAACTCACCTCCCTTTCGAAACCTTTTTGATGTTGATGTCGAGGTGAAGTCATCGGGCTTCACTCCTTCCACCTCTACCACGAAATCTACCACTTCTTGGAAGGATTTTGCCGTAGCCGCTACCTGTAAGGCCGAAATCCGCAACTCTGACCTCAACCCCTTCACAAACCGGCGAATCCGCTCTTGTGGACTGAAACAAAGTTGAGTGGAATACCTTGATAAAGCACGAAACTTAGCCTCATATGCATTAACCGACATCCTACCTTGCTCTAGGCTCAAGAATTCATCCCTTTTCCTATCCCTCAAAGTTCGGGGGATATACTTCTCCATAAACAAGCTAGAGAATGAGGCCCAAGTCATAGGTGGTGCCTCTGTTGGTTGACACTCAACATGTGACCGCCTCCACATTTTGGCGTTCCCTTGAAACTGATAACTCACGAACTCAACACCAAACCGTTCTACTATACCCATCTTGTGTAGTAGCTCATGACAGTCAACCAGAAAATCGTAAGCATCCTCAGATTCAGCACCCTTGAAGACTGGAGGTTTCAATTTCAAGAACTTACTGAAAAGTTCATGCTGATCATTGGTCATTATAGGCCCAGTAGTCAGACGCGGAAACGTGCCTATCTCCAATGAGGCATCCATGCGGGGAGCCATAGTAGCCGCATGTTGTACCTCCGGAACCTGAGGTGCTGGTGCAGAAAACACTGGGGGTGTCTGGCCCTGATCAGATAACCCGCTAAGATAAGCAAGAACCTGATTGATCATCTCTGGGGTAGGTTGGGGTGGAAATTCCTCATTTTGCACCTGTTCATTCTCCCCTTCCTCACCCTCTCTTACTACTTCCTCAGTCGGTGGAGGAGTCACCGCCCTAGCATCAGATGAGCTAGGTGCTCGTCCTCTTTCTCTAGAGGACGTCCTCCCACGACCTCTACCACGGCCTCTTGCCGCTGTTCTCCCTCGAGCCATAGCCCCAGTGGCTGGCTCCGTTGTATCTTGCCTTGATGGTGTTGGTGTTGGCGTAGTCGTTGCTCTAGTTCTAACCATCTGCGAAAGAGAGTGAAGATGGTCAGATACCAATTTTTATCACCTAGATACCAATTGGATTCAAGTAATAGCACGAAAGAAAGAAAGAAAAAATGGAATTTTCCTAAAGTCTTATAGCCTCTCAAAAAAAAGTAAAGGCGTCCCCCTACCGTTCCTTAAGACTCTACTAGACTCGTTCTTGTGTGATGAGACCAACGAACCTAATGCTCTGATACCAAGTTTGTCACGACCCAAAACCGAGCCGCGACTGGCACCCACATTTACCCTCCTATGTGAGCGAACCAACCAATCTAACCCTTATCATTTCAACATATATCAACAGAAAATAATGCGGAAGACTTAAACTCATTAATAAAAACCAATTCAATAACTATTATTCCCCAAAATCTGGAAGTCATCATCACAAGAACATGTATGATCAAATTACTAACTAAGAATGTCTAAGAAGCTAAAAACACATAAGAAGCTAGTCCATGCCGGAAGTCAAGGCATCAAGACTTGAAGAAGAAGATCCAGTCGAAGCTAGAAGCATTAGCTCACCCTGAATTTCCGATGTAGTGGAGATTGGCTTGATTTACTGTTGAGTCGAAGACGACGGCACGTTTGCTGCACTCCACAAATACAAAGAAGAAAACATAAAAGTAGGGGTCAGTACAAAGCACGGGTACTGAGTAGATATCATCGGCCAAATCAAAATAGAAGACAATATATATCAAGTAATATCATAAAGTCAACTATGATACTCAACATGTAGCAACAACAAGTACTATATCATTAACAATTACCGTCAAGTTCACACATGAGGACTCAAGCCTCAATACCATACTCATTTGGGAATAGATTCATTAGATTGAGTATATTAACATCTTTCAAGATTCATTATCTTTATTTCTCTTGTGTCGGTACGTGACACTCCGCTCCCTCATATTCATTAATCCTTTTGTGTCGGTACGTGACACTCCGATCCCCTAAATCTATGTGTCGGTTCGTGGAACCCGATCCCCTAAATCTACGTGTCGGTTCGTGACACCCGATCCCTTAATTCTATGTGTCGGAACGTGACACTCCGATCCCCTAAATCTACGTGTCGGTTCGTGACACCCGGTCCCCCTAATACTACGTGTCGGTTCGTGACACCCGATCCCTTAAATCTATGTGTCGGAACGTGACACTCCGATCCCCTAATCTCCTTCTATCAATTTATCAAGCCTTCTTTCTCACTAAGGCATCGTCAATCTCATTATTTTAGTTCATCACGCCTTCTTTTATACCAAGGCCTCATCATTAACAAGAGATTAGGTTTTTATCAAGATTTGGGATTCAATAACTTCATCATGCTTAATATAATCACAATTATATAATCATATTCATGCAAGCATACAATTAAGCACATAGCAGGGTTTACAATATTATCAATACATATCATTCGCTATTAAGAGTTTTACTACGAATATCGTAAGAGAAACCATAACCTACCTCCACCGAAGACTAGTGATCAAGCAAGAAATTCCCAAGCTTTGTTCTTCTTTTCGTTTCTCCTCCCTCAATCGTTCAATCCTCTCTCTCTCTTTGTTCTTTCTATTTTCTTATTCAAAACCCTCTTTCTCTTACCCTAATTAGCATATAATTAGGTATAAAAGATGGCAATAGTAGCCCACTAATTAACTCAAAGTTACCTCTTTTATCCCCCAAGAAACTGAGTTATTAATGTTAACCCACGAAATTTATAATTATAGCCGGAATAGTCCAAAACGACCCTTAAAAACTTAACCAGAAATCCAACTCCACCTGGGATTACGCAACCTGTGACGGTCCGTCGTGCCTGCGACGGTCCGTCATGCAGGTCCGTCATGGACTCAATTTCCTTAAGGAGTCTGTGACGGCCCGTCGTGCCTACGACGGTCCGTCCTGCACTTCCGTCACGACATTCAGAGAATCGTTCCCTGTACCAACTTTTCAAGAGTTGAAGTGTTTCGAAACGAGAGCTCACGACGGTCCGTCACGCCTGTGACGGTCCATCCTGCCATTTCGTCACGAAGTTCAGAGAGTCGATTTTCAGTACCCAATTTCAGAATTTCTAAGTGTTTTGGAACGAGACACCCTCGACGGTCCGTCGTGCCCACGACGGTCCGTCGTGGTATCAGTCGTTCCAGCCAGTTTTTCCAGAATTAAAATCTGCTACTCAAAACGACTAAACAGGTTGTTACAGCCCTTCAAAGTTCGGGCAGGAACTACTTCTCATGGGTGTTGGATGCTGAAATCCACCTTGATGCAATGAGGCTTGGAGACACCATAAAAGAAGAAAATAAGGCATCAAATCAAAACTGTGCACGAGCAATGATATTCTTGCGTCATCATCTTGACGAGATTCTAAAAATCGAATATCTGACAATTAAGGATCCACTTGTTTTGTGGAAAAACCTAAAAGAAAGATTTGACCACTTGAAGATGGTCATAAATCCAAAGGCACGATATGATTGGATGCATCTAAAGCTACAAGACTTTAAGTCTATACATGAGTATAATTCTGCCATGTTCAGAATCACTTCTCAATTGAAATTATGTGGAGAAACGGTTAGTGAGATTGATATGATGGAAAAGACGTTCTCCACTTTCCATGCGTCGAATGTGCTCTTGAAGCAAAAATATCGAGAGAAAGATTTCAAAAAGTATTCTGAACTAATTTCTCATCTTCTTGTGGCCGAACAAAATAATGATTTATTATTGAAAAATCATGAGAATCGACCAACTGGATCTGAACCACTTCCTGAAGTGAATGAGGCGTGCACCCACCATGCTAGGCGTGGAAAAGGTCGCGTACCTAATCGTGGTTGTGGACGTGGACATGGTCTTGGTCGTGATTATGGTCAAGAACGTAATTCTATTCCTGGCATTAACATTCATCAAATAAAAAGGAAAAAAGAAAGGATGAGAAACGTGAAGCAACTAGGGAAGGTTGTTTTCGATGTGGTGGAATAGGTCATTATGCACGTGATTGTTGTACTCCCAAACATTTGGTTGAGCATTATCAAGAATCACTAAAGAAGAAAGAGAAAAATCCTAAGGCAAATTTTATCTCTGAAAATCAAGTTGACATCACGCACTTGGATGTAGCAGATTTCTTCGCACATCCTGAAGGAAAAATAGATCACTTAATTGGTAATGGTTCTGTGAACATGGAAGAGTGATATTTTTTTGGTAGTATTTATTAATAAATTTCATGTAATGATAGTTGTTTGCATGAGTATAAGTATTTTAAATTAGTTTAGTCGTTCATTAGCTTGTTCCCTGATTCTTAATAAAATAATATATATTTTTCATTTATTTATATGATTCTAATATGATAGAGTTAGTCAAATACTAAACTTTATCACGTGTTTGTATTATATTAGGTCTTTAACTTGGTCTAATGTCAAAAACATAATTTCTGATATTAACTAGGATTTATCATGTGTTTGTATTATATTAGGTCTTTAATTTAATCTAATGTTAAAAACATGCAGTCTGTTATTAACTAGGATTAAATAATGATTCATTTTATTTTCCTAACAACTCGTTTTTGACTTAGAGGAAACAATAAATTAAGGCTTAATTTCTAATATTTAATTATTAATTTATTCCTTTGAATATACTGTACCCTTTTGACAACACTAATATTTAATATATATTTATTTTGTGTATGTCATTTCATGTGAAGATATTGGTAATTCTAAGAACATATTATCGAAATATGAAGATATTTGTTTGATTGATTCTGGTACAACGCATACGATATTCAAAAATAAGAAATATTTTTCTCATTGAAGTATGGGTAAAATAAATGTTACTACAATTTTTGGTAGTACTAATATGATTGAGGGTTTCGGAAGAGCCATTGTAATTTTGCCCAAGGGAACTAAACTCATCATTAATAATGCTATGTTTTCTCCAAAATCTAAGAGAAACTTGTTGAGTTTTAAAGATATCAGTGAAAATGGTTATCATATCCAATCAATGGATGAAATAAATCTTGAATATCTTGGTATCACCAAAAATGTCTCTGGGCAGACATGTGTTATAGAATAGTTCCCTGCTTTATCTTTTGGCTTGTATTGGACAAAAATTAGTGCAATTGAGGCACATTTTATAGTAAATAAGACGTTTACTGATTCCAATACATTTGTACTTTGGCATGATCGTCTAGGACATCCTGGGTAAATAATGATGAGACGAATTATAGAAAATTCGAATGGACATCCACTAAAAGACCTAAAAGTTCTTTTAAATGGTGAATTTTCTTGTACTGCTTGTTATCAAGGCAAGTTAATTGTGATACCATCACCAATGAAAGTTAAGATTGAGTCCCCTGCGTTCTTGGAACGTATACATGTGGATATTTGTGGACCTATTCACCCACCTAGTGGGTCAGTTAGATATTTTATGGTTCTAATAGATGCTTCTTCTAGATGGTCTCATGTCTGCCTATTGTCATCTTGTAACTTGGAATTTGCAAAATTATTGGCACAAATAATAAGGTTAAGGACACACTTTCCTGATAATCAGATTAAGTCCATTTGTCTTGATAATGCTGCAGGGTTTTCATCCCAATCATTTAATGATTATTGTTTAGCAATTGGGATAAGAGTTGAACACTCTATTGCTGATGTTCATACTCAGAAGGGTCTCGCAGAGTCATTAATTAAACGTTTGCAATTAATAGCAAGACCATTGTTTATGAAAACTATGTTGCCCACTTCTGTGTGGGGACATGCAATTTTGCATGCTGCAACACTTATTCGTCTCAGACTGACAAGTTATCATAAGGTTTCTCCATTGCAATTGGTTATGAGTCAAGAACCTAATATATCCTATCTAAGAATTTTTGAAAGTGATGTACATGTGCCTGTGGCACCACCAAATCGCACTAAGATGGGCTCTCAAAGAATGTTAGGAATATATGTTGGGTTTGCGCCACCCTCCATTATTCGCTATCTTGAACCATTGACTGGAGACATGTTTACTGCTAGATTTGCAGATTGTCGGTTTTATGAGACAGTTTTCCCAAAATTAGGGGGAGAGAATAGTGAAATAAAACGAGAAATTTTGTGGAAAAATTTATCATTGTCTCATATTGATCCATATTCTTCTACTTGCGAACAAGAAGTACAAAAGATTATTCATCTGCAGAAAATTGCAAATCAAATGCCAGACGCATTTACAAATTTGAAAAGGATTACTAAATCACATATTCCTGCAGAGAATGTCCCAATTCGAATTGATGTCCCTAAAGGACCATCCACTAGTGTCACAGCTAATGAGTAAAAAACACACCTAAAGCGTGGTAGATCATTGGGGTCTAAGGATCAAAATCGTAGAAAAAGAAAGATTAAATGTCAAGATGACATTACGAAAGAATCTCATATGGAAGTTCAAAATTTGAATAAGTCTGATATTCATGAAAGAATCAATGAACTTGAAACTCAAGGAAATAATGAATTATCTATAAATTTAAGAGATGTTGAAACTAATATGAATCGATCAGAAATAGTGGTTCATTATGTCTTTGCATATAATGTTGCAACAAATATCATGCAAGATATTGAGGATCATGAACCTCAATCTGTTATAGAATGTCGACAACGAAATGATTGGCCAAAATGGAAAGAAGCAATTCAATTAGAGTTGAAATCACTTGCCAAGCGTGAAGTTTTTGGGCCTATAGTTCAAACACCTAATGGTATTAAACCTGTTGGTTACAAATGGATGTTTGTGCGAAAAAGAAATGAGAAAAATGAAATATAAATGTATAAAGCACGCCTTGTGGCACAAGGATTTTTTCAAAGGTCTGACGTCGACTATGAAGAGACATACTCACCCGTTATGGATGGAATAACATTGCGTTATCTCATTAATTTCACAGTCCATGAGCAACTTGAAATGCATTTGATGGATGTGGTTACAACCTACCTTTATGGATCACTTGATAATGAGATATACATGAAAATTCCTGAAGGATTTGTGATGCGTAAATCATGTAATTCTAAATCTCGAGAAATGTATTCAATTAAATTGCAAAGATCATTATATGGATTGAAGCAATTTGGACGCATGTGGTATAACCGTCTTAGTGAGTATTTAATTAAGGAAGGTTATACAAATGATGTAATTTGTCCATGTGTCTTTATAAAGAAAAAAATATTGGAATTTGTTGTACTTGCTATTTATGTTGATGACATAAATCTTATTAGAACTCCAATAGAGCTTCAAAAGACAATTGATTATTTAAAGAATGAATTTGAGATGAAAGATCTGGGAAGGACAAAATTATGTCTTGGTTTGCAAATTGAGCATTTGACAAATGGTATTTTTGTTAATCAATTTGCCTACACAGAAAAAGTGTTGAAAATTTTTGTATGGATGAAGCGCATTCATTAAGTACTCCGATGGTTGTTTGTTCACTTGATGTGAATAAGGATTCATTCCGACCTCAAGAAAAGGATGAAGAAATTCTTGGTCCTAAAGTAACATATCTTAGTGCAATTGGTGCACTAATGTATCTTGCTAATACTACAAGGCCTGATACAACTTTTGCTGTTAACTTGTTAGAAAGGTATAATTCTGCTCGTACTAGGAGACATTGAAATGGGATCAAACACATTTTGCGATATCTTAAAGGGACAACTGATATGAGCTTATTTTATTCTGTTAATTGTAGCACAAATCTTGTTGGTTATGCTGATGCAGGATATTTATCTGATCCACACAAAGCTCAATCCCAAACAGGCTATGTGCTTATATGTGGGGGGACTGTCATATCTTGGAGATCTACAAAGCAGTCCATCGTAGCAACTTCATCTAATCATGCTGAAATAATAGCTATTCATGAAGCAAGTAGAGAATGTGTGTGGTTAAGGTCTATGATACATCTCATTCAAGAGAAATGAGTATTGGAATGTGATAAAGTACCTACCACTTTATATGAAGATAATGCAGCATGCATAACACAACTTAAGGGAGGATTCATAAAAGGAGATAGAACAAAGCATATTTCACCGAAGCTTTTCTATACACATGAACTTCAAAAGAATGATGATATAAATGTGCAACAAATTCGTTCAAGTGACAATGTGGCTGACCTATTCACCAAGTCTCTACCAACTGCAACTTTCAAGAAGATGGTGCACAAGCTTGGAATGCGAATATTCAAGTCTATAGATTGATGTTCTCATTAGGGGGAGTGAATACGCGCTGTACTCTTTTTCCCTTACGAGGTTTTGTCCCACTGGATTTTCCTTGTAAGGTTTTTAATGAGGCAGCCTAGATGTGTATTAATAGATATGTGTACTCTTTTCCTTTACTAGAGTTTTTCTTTTCTTAAAGTTTTTTCTAGTAAGGTTTTTGATGAGGCACATAATCTATGAATTAGACATTCAGGGGGAGTGTTATAAAGTATTTGTATTATAGTGAATGTGTCACGACCCAAAACCGAGCCGCGACTGGCACCCTCACTTACCCTCTTATGTGAGCGAACCAACCAATCTAAACCCCTAACATTTCAATATAATATCAACAGAAAGTAATGCGGAAGACTTAAACTCATTAATAAAAACCAATTCAATAACTTCTAAAATTCAACATCTATTATTCCCCAAAATCTGGAAGTCATCACCACAAGAACATCTATGATCAAATTACTAAACTAAGAGTACTCTAAGAAGCTAAAACAAGTAAAAGCTAGTCTATGCCGGAACTTCAAGGCATCAAGACATGAAGAAGAAGATCCAGTCCAAGCTAGAAGCATTAGCTCACCCTGAAAATCCGGTGTAATGAAGACTGGCTAGAATTACGGTTGAGTTGAAGACGACGACAAGTTTGCTGCATTCCACATATAACAAAGAAAGAACATACAAGTAGGGGGTCAGTACAAAACACAAGTACTGAGTAGATATCATCGGCCAACTCAAAATAGAAAACAATATATATCAAGTAATATTATAAAATCAACTACAATACTCAACATGTAGCAACAACAAGTTCTATAATCATTAATAAGTACCGCCAAGTTCACACATGAGGACTCAAGCCTCAATACCATACTCATTTGGGAATTAGGTTCATTAGATTGAGTATATTAACATCTTTATGGATTCATTATCTTTATTTCTCTTGTGTCGGTACGTGACACTCCGCTCCATATACTATCCTGGTGTCGGAACGTGACACTCCGATCCTCATATACTATCCTGGTGTCGGAACGTGACACCCGATCCATATTCTATCCTGGTGCCGGAACGTGGAACTCCGATCCTCATTCTATCCTGGTACTGGAACGCGGCACCCGATCCATATACTATCCTGGTGTCGGAATGTGACACTCCGATCCTCATATACTATCCTGGTACCGGAACGTGGCACCCGATCCTCTATTACTATCCTGGTACCGGAACGTGGCACCCGATCCCCTAATCTCACTACTTTCGTTCATCAAGCCTTCTTTTATACCAAGGCATCATCATTAACAAAGTAGATTAGGGTTTCTCAAGATTTAGGATTCAATAGCTTCATTATGCTTATTTTATCACAATTATATAATCACATTCATGCAAGCATACAATTAAGCATATAGAAGATGAGATAATATTACCAACACATATCATTCGCTATTAAGAGTCTACTACGAATAGCATTAAAACCATAACCTACCTCTACCGAAGAATTTTGATCAAGCAAGCAATTTCCCAAAGCTTTGTTCTTCTTCTCGTTTCTCCTCTTTCTCGTTCGATCCTCTCTCTCTCTCTTTGTTCTTTCTATTTTTCTTATTCAAACCCTCTTTCTTTTACCCTAATTAGCATATATTTAAGTATAAAAGATGAGGAATTAACCCACTAATTAACTCAAGGTTATCTCTTTTAACCCCCAAGTAATTAAACTATTAACATTAACCCACTAACTTTATAATTAAAGCAGGAATAGTCCAAAACGCCCCTTAAAATATTTACAGAAATCCGACCTAATCTGGGATTACGCAACCTGTGACGGTCCGTCGTACCCACGACGGTCCGTCCTGCAGGTCCGTCACAAAGTTCAGAGACTTAATTTCTGTGGAAGATGTGTGATGGTCCGTCGTGCCCACGACGGTCCGTCCTGCCATTCCGTTACGAAGTTCAGAAGTCGATTTCAGTACCTAAATTTCAGAATTCTAAGTGTTTTGGAACGAGACCCCCTCGACGGTCCGTCGTGCCCATGACGGTTCGTCGTGGGATCCGTCGTCTCAGCCAGTTTTCCAGAAATAAAATCTGCTGCTCAAAACGACTAAACAGGTCGTTACAATAGATACCAATTTACCCATCGTTCGTCCTCGAACGATCACAAGAAAAGAAACAAGGGCGAAAAGAAGTACCTGAATCTGTAAACAGATGTGGGTATCTTTCTTGCATATCAGCCTCCTTATCCCAAGTGGCTTCTTCAACTGGTCGATTCTTCCATTGAACTTTGATGTATGCAATCTCCCTCGACCTCAACTTATGGACTTCTCTATCTAAAATAGCGACAGGTTCCTCCTCATAAGACAAATTCTCATCCAGCAGGACTGAATCCCAACGAATGATGTAGTTTCCATCCCCATGGTATCTTTTTAGCATGGACACATGAAATACCGGATGTACTCCGGACAGCCCTGGAGGCAAGGCTAATTCATAAGCCACCTCCCCTACTCGCTTAAGTACTTCAAAGGGACCAATATACCTTGGGCTAAGCTTACCTCGCTTACCAAACCGCATCACCCCTTTCATGGGCGAAACCTTCAGCAAGACTTGCTCTCCCTCCATAAACTCCAGATCTCTAACCTTTCGATCTGCATATTCTTTTTGCCTACTTTGAGCCGCTAGAAGCTTTTCTTGAATGCATTTCACTTTATTTAACGATTCCCTCAGAAGGTCAGTACCCCAAGGTCTAACCTCAAATGCATCAAACCACCCAATGGGAGACCTACATATCCTACCATACAATGCTTCAAATGGGGCCATGTCAATATTTGAGTGATAGCTATTATTGTAGGAGAACTCTGCCAAAGGTAAGAAGCTATCCCAATGGCCACCAAATTCTATCACACATGCACGAAGCATATCTTCCAACACTTGAATCGTTCGCTCAGACTGACCATCGGTCTGAGGGTGAAATGCGGTACTCAGATCCAACCTAGTACCCAATTCAGCATGCAATGTTTTCCAAAACTTAGAAGTAAACTGCGTACCCCTATCTGATATAATGGAAAGTGGAACTCCATGCAATCGCACCACTTCCGAGATGTAAAGTTTGGCTAACTTCTCTGCATTGTAAGTCACCTTGATCGGAATGAAATGAGAAGACTTAGTTAACCTATCAACAATCACCCAAATAGAGTCATACTTACCCATTGTCTTTGGAAGACCAACCACGAAGTCCATTGCGATTCTCTCCCACTTCCATTCCGGAATGGGCATTCTCTAAGGGTTCCTCCGGGCCTCTGGTGTTCATACTTTACTTGTTGACAGTTTGGACATTTGGCAATAAAATCAACAATGTCGCGCTTCATTCTACTCCACCAAAAGTGTTGCTTTAGGTCACGATACATCTTGGTTGCACCAGGGTGTATAGAGTACCTTGAACTATGAGACTCTATCAGAATAGTGTTGATCAAATCATCGACGCGGGGTACACATACCCTTCCCTTAATCCTCAACACACCTTCCTCATCGATTGTTGCTTCCTTAGCCTCTCCTCGCAACACTTTATCTCGGATCCGGATCAATTTCTCATCATTAAACTGCTTTCCCTTAATCTTGTCAAGGAAGGAAGATCTTGACTCCACGCAGGCCAAAAATCCTCCCTTCTCATTTACTTCTAGCCTCGTAAGGTCGTTAGCCAGAGTCTGAACCCCTCTAGCCAATGGGCGTCTAGAAGCTTGCAAGTGAGCTAGACTTCCCATGCTTCCTACCTTTCTACTTAAAGCATCTGCCACAACATTAGCTTTTCCCGGATGATACAGAATAGTGATATCGTAGTCCTTCAGTAGTTCCATCCATCTTCTCTGTCTCAAATTCAAATCATTTCTGAGTAAAAACATACTGTAGGCTACGATGATCCGTATAGACTTCACACTTCACCCCATATAAATAGTGCCTCCATTGCTTTAATGCAAACACTACCGCAGCCAATTCCAAATCATGGGTCGGATAGTTACGTTCATGCACCTTTAATTGCCTCGAAGCATAAGCAATTACATTCCTTTCTTGCATTAGCACTGCACCCAAACCCGAATAGGATGCATCACAATAAACAATGAAATTCTTGCCTTCCACTGGCAAGGTAAGAATTGGTGTAGTAGTCAACAAGGTCTTGAGCTTCTGAAAGCTTTCTTCACACTCATCCGACCAAACAAATGGGACATTCTGCTTAGTCAAGCTTGTCAATTGGGAAGCAATAGAAGAGAACCCCTTAACAAATCGGCGGTAGTAGCTAGCTAAACCAACAAAGCATCTTATCTCTATAACATTTGTAGGTCTCTTCCAATTCTTCACTGCTTCAATCTTAAATGGATCCACCATCACTCCATCCTTAGAAACCACGTGCCCCAAGAAGGACACTGAATCTAGCCAAAACTCACACTTGGAGAATTTGGCGTAAAGCTTTTTCTCCCTCAACAATTCCAATACAATTCTCAAGTGATTCTCATGTTCCTTCTTGCTCTTTGAGTATACCAATATATCATCAATGAATACAATGACAAAGAGATCCAGATATGGCTTAAAAATCCCATTCATCAAGCTCATGAAAGCAGCAGGGGCATTCGTAAGCCCAAACGACATTACTAAAAACTCATAATGCCCATATCTGGTCCGAAAAGCAGTCTTGGGCACATCCGTTGCCCGTATTTTCAATTGATGATAACCCGATCTCAAATCGATTTTTCGAGAAGGTGCAAGCACCTTGTAACTGATCGAACAAATCATCAATGCGAGGAAGAGGATACTTGTTCTTAATAGTTACCTTATTCAGTTGTCTATAGTCTATTCACATCCTTAAGCTTCCATCCTTTTTCTTCACAAACAAAACAGGAGCACCCCAAGGAGATGCACTTGGTCTAATGAAGCCTTTGCTTAACAACTCTTGAAGTTGAGCCTTTAACTCTCTTATCTCAGCGGGAGCCATTCTATAAGGGGGTATAGAAATGGGGCGAGTACCCGGTTCCAGATCAATGCCAAAGTCAATATCTCTATCCGGTGGCATACCAGGAAGATCTGCAGGGAACACATCCAGAAATTCACGGAGTACCGAAACCGACTCAATTGAAGGTACTTGGGTAGTGTCATCCCTGAGATGTGCCAAGAAAGCTAAACAACCCTTACTAACCATTCTCTTAGGACGAAGAAGGGAGATGATACACACCAGAGTGGAAGTGTAGTCACCCTCCCACACTAACGGATCTGTCCCAGGCTTGACTAACTTCACAGTTTTAGCATTACAATCCAAGATCGCAAAATTCGGAGAAAGCCAAGTCATACCCAGAATTACATCAAAATCAACCATTTCTAAGATAACCAAGTCTACATAAGTATTGCTCCCCACAAAATTCACCAAACAAGACCTATATACTTTTTCAACTATCACAGACTCACCCACCGGAGTAGACACACGAATAGGTATGTCAAGCAATTCACAATGTAAATTAAGACCAGTAGCAAATGAGGAAGATACATATGAAAATTTGGAGCCAGGATCAAATAATACAGAAGCCATGCAATCACAAATCAAAAGATTACCTGTGATAACAGCATCAGATGTCTCCGCTTCAGACCGCCCAGGGAAAGCGTAACAATGGGCCCTATCGCCTGTCTGTCTGTTGCCCCTACCATGTTGTGATGTAGTGGCTCCAGTTTGCCCATCACCCCGACCGTTTTGGTGACCACCATTACCTCGACCACCGCGTCCTCCAGAATGATGGCCTCTTCCATAACCACCTCTACCTCTAACCATTGGAGGTCTGTAACTCTGTTTTGGACAATACCTCTTAATGTGTCCAGTCTCACCACATCCATAACACTCTCTGGATTCAAGCATAGGTCTCTCAGAGAAGTGTTGACCGGTCTGAGGTGGACCCCCAACTACAGTTTGTAGTGAAGACTGAATTGGTCGGATTGAGTAACCTCCGGAACCCTGTCCTCTAGAGTAATAACCATTAAACTCACCTCCCTTTCGAATCCTTTTTGATGTCGATGCCTTGGTGAAGTCATCTGACTTCACTCCTTCCACCTCTATCACGAAGTCTACCACTTCTTGAAAGGATTTTGCCGTAGCCGCTACCTGTAAGGCTGAAATCCGCAATTCTGACCTCAACCCCTTCACAAAACGGCAAATCCGCTCTTGTGGACTGAAACAAAGTTGAGTGGCATACCTGGATAATGCACGAAACTTCGCCTCATATGCAGTAACCGACATCCTACCTTGCTCTAGGCTCAAGAACTCATCTCTTTTCCTATCCCTCAAAGTCTGGGGGATATACTTCTCCATAAACAAGCTAGAGAATGATGCCCAAGTCATAGATGGTACCTCCGTTGGTTGACACTCAACATGTGACCGCCACCACATTTTGGCGTTCCCTTGAAACTGATAAGTCACAAACTCAACAGCAAACCGTTCTACTATACCCATCTTGTGTAGTAGCTCATGACAGTCAACCAGAAAATCGTAGGCATCCTCAGATTCAGTACCCTTGAAGACTGGAGGTTTCAATTTCAAGAACTTACTGAAAAGTTCATGCTGATCATTTGTCATTATAGGCCCTGTAGTCAGACGAGGAAACATGTCTATTTTCAATGAGGCATCCATGCGGGGAGCCATAGTAGCTGCATGTTGTACCTCCGGAACCGGAGGTTTTGGTGCAGAAAACACTAGAGGTGCCTGACCCTGATCACATAACCCGCTAAGATAAGCAAGAACCTGATTGATCATCTCGGGGGTAGGTTGGGGTGACAATTCCTCATTTTGCACTTGTTCATTCTCCCCTTCCTCACCCTCTCTTACTACTTCCTCAGTCAGTGGAGGAGTCACCGCCCTAGTGCCAGATGGGCTAGGCGTTTGTCCTCTTCCTCTAGAGGACGTCCTCCCACGACCTATTCCATGGCCTCTTGCCACTACTCCTCTTCGAGCTACAGCCCCAGTGGCTGGAACAAACGTTTCTTGTCTTGCCGGTGTTGGTGTTGGTGTAGTTGTTTCTCTAGTTCTAACCATCTGCGAAATAGAGTGAAGATGGTCAGATACCAATTTGTATCACCTAGATACCAATTGGACGCAAGTAATAGCACGAAAGAAAGAAAGAAAGAATGGAATTTTCCTAAAGTCTTATAGCCTCTCAAAGAAAAGTAAAGGCGTCCCCCTACCGTTCCTTAAGACTCTACTAGACTCGTTCTTGTGTGATGAGACCAACGAACCTAATGCTCTGATACCAAGTTTGTCACGACCCAAAACCGAGCCGCGACTGGCACCCACACTTACCCTCCTATGTGAGCGAACCAACCAATCTAAACCCCTAACATTTCAATATAATATCAACAGAAAGTAATGCAGAAGACTTAAACTCATTAATAGAAACCAATTCAATAACTTCGAAAATTCAACATCTATTATTCCCCAAAATCTGGAAGTCATCACCACAAGAACATCTATGATCAAATTACTAAACTAAGAGTACTCTAAGAAGCTAAAACAAGTAAAAGCTTGTCCATGCCGGAACTTCAAGGCATCAAGACATGAAGAAGAAGATCCAGTCCAAGCTAGAAGCATGCTCACCCTGAAAATCCGGTGTAATGAAGACTGACTAGAATGCGGTTGAGTTGAAGACGACGGCACGTTTGCTGCACTCTACATATAACAAAGAAAGAAGTAGGGGGTCAGTACAAAACACAAGTACTGAGTAGATATCATCGGCCAACTCAAAATAGAAAACAATATATATCAAGTAATATTATAAAATCAACTACAATACTCAATATGTAGCAACAACAAGTTCTATAATCATTAATAAGTACCGCCAAGTTCACACATGAGGACACAAGCCTCAATACCATACTCATTTGGGAATTAGGTTCATTAGATTGAGTATATTAACATCTTTCAAGATTCATTATCTTTATTTCTCTTGTGTCGGTACGTGACACTCCGCTCCATATAATCACATTCATGCAAGCATACAATTAATCATATAGAAAATGAGATAATATTACCAACACATATCATTCGCTATTAAGAGTCTACTACGAATAGCATAAAAACCATAACCTACCTCCACCGAAGAATTTTGATCAAGCAAGCAATTTCCCAAAGCTTTGTTCTTCTTCTCGTTTCTCCTCTTTCTCGTTCGATCCTCTCTCTCTCTTTGTTCTTTCTATTTTTCTTATTCAAACCCTCTTTCGTTTACCCTAGTTAGCATATAATTAAGTATAAAAGATGAGGAATTAACCCACTAATTAACTCAAGGTTATCTCTTTTAACCCCCAAGTAATTAAACTATTAACATTAACCCACTAACTTTATAATTAAAGCAGGAATAGTCCAAAACGCCCCTTAAAATATTTACAGAAATCCGACCCAATCTGGGATTACGCAACCTGTGACGGTCCGTACTGCAAGTCCGTCACAAAGTTCAGAGACTTAATTTCTGTGGAAGATGTGTGACGGTCCGTCGTGCCCACGACGGTCCATCCTGCCATTCCGTTACGAAGTTCAGAGAGTCGATTTCAGTACTCAAATTTCAGAATTCTAAGTGTTTTGGAACGAGACCCCCTCGACGGTCCGTCGTGCCCATGACGGTCCGTCGTGGGATCCGTCGTCTCAGCCAGTTTTCCAGAAATAAAATCTGCTGCTCAAAACGACTAAATAGGTTTTTTGATGAGGCACATCATCTATGAATTAGACATTCAGGGGGAGTGTTATAAAGTATTTGTATTATAGTGAATGTCTATCACGTGGAGTCCATTTTAGGATATGATTAAAGAGTCTAACTTGGGGACCAAGTTAGATTTCTCCTATAAATAGAGTGCTCCTCTTCATTGTAAATTCATTCATCAAGAGAAATAACAAGTCTTCTCTTCTTTTCTCTCTAGTTTCTTCTTCTTATTCTATAGTTTTATAACACTTACCATATATTTTAGGGCTTTTTAATTTGTTAAAATATATTTTTCACTTATCATAAGAATTCCTTAATATAAAATATTAAAGATAATTGAAAATAATTTGAAAAAAACAGTAAAATTACAAGTTTCTTTTTTATTTTTTTTTATTTTTTTTATAATAGAGTCTTTTAATGAAGGGAAAAAAGTTCAACACATTTCAATGATTTTTTTTTATATTTTTAAAGTAACTGGTTAAGTGCGTATGTTTTGCATGTATGTATCGCTTTGATTAATACACTTTGAAAATATATTTTCTGTCACGTTTAAGGTCACATCAAAGGACATTTTTAAACATATAATATAACTATAATTTAGAATCACAATTGAAATGTCTATTTTATTTTATTTTATTTTATTTAACTCTGTACTTAGTCATATTAGGCCTTCTTTTCAAATCAATGAAATAAATATATATAAAAAGAATAAATTTGTGCCAATACTTAATTTATCAAGAATAAAACTTCTTAAAAATAACATAAATATTTTAAATAACGTGTAGTTAAAATAAGATAACTCACCATCATACTAATTAAGAAGTAAAATTAAATATAGTGAACAAAATTACATCATTGATATTAAAAATAAAAATTATGTTGATATTGACTATGAGTTACTTTATTTATTATAGTGAGAAATTAGATACAAACTGTTAGTGAAAAAACTTACAAAATAGTAAAATTGCAATATTACAACTGAAAATAAAAATGAAGAAATTAATCTCTTCAGGCTGAGGCGCGGATATCTCGCTCTCTTTAAGGAGATTCAAGCCCACTGAAGCAAATGTTTTCACCGGTACAGCAGTAGTACTCTTTGACTTGTCCCCTCCAGGATACAACAGTCTTCACAAAGTATAACTCAACAACTCTGGACAAGAGTTGAGTCCAAAGCTCCACAAAAAAGAACACCTCCCTTCAACTAATAAGAACTCTCTTTTAGACTAACTCTTCCACTCTTTGTTTTCTCTTATGAATTGTGTGTATCAAACCAAATGAAGACCACCACTATTTATACTACAAGAAGTCTTCCTAGCAATGAATAGGAAGATAATGGAGGTAGTAAATAGTGAAGATAATGGCCTTAGGAGTTACATAGGTTACAATGGGAGTTAAATAGGTTACATAAGTTACAATGGGAGTTACATATGTTACATATGTTACAAAGGGAGTTACATATGTTACATAGGTTACAAAAGGAGTAATGGAGGTATTAAGAATGAAATAAAGTGATGGACAACCAATGCTAATGGATGATGTAGAAGTCATCCATTCAAATGTTCATTCTTATAACTTCAAAATAAAGCAATTTAATATTTTAAATATTAATATTAAAATGCTAATAACCTAACAATCCCCCACTCATTTTAATATTTAGATAAGAGAGTATATCAGTTGAAGGAAGACTACTATGCATAATGAAGGTGTGCTCTGCATTGAACCTCCACTTAGTGAAACAATAACTTTTACTCCAGAGTCGTAGTGGTCTCAGACTTGAACTATGACTGCTTAAGGGAAATAAAATATCACTGCTCACACATAATAATCAAGGTGTTGACATGAGCTTTAACAGCCAGCACGTTATGCCATGTGCTATCCCGGTTTCATGAGTGCATTTGAGAATAAGCCCCATTCTCATAGGAAGCGACCTACTTCCACACATCACATAGGTGAAATCTGTCGAGAGTGCTCCTGTAAGATTAACACTCCACCCATACGGACTACAGATATTCATTAAGAGTTTTATCAACTCAACCTTCACAAACTACAGGAAATAATGCACTCACATCATAGGGAGGGAAAAAAATAGTGCATTTTTTCACAACAAGTCATCATATGATTAGTTTTTCCCTTTGAACCTGGTTATAGGATCTCTAGTCCCCAGGTTGGGTTTCCTCATATATGACTCAAGGATTTGTAGGCTTCAATCCCATCCCCCTCGATGTGCTCCAGACCTTTTCTCTTGTTAAGGCCTTTGTAAGAGGATCTGCAAGATTATCACAAGATTTGACATAATCAACATTAATGGTACCATTTGTAAAATACGATCTTACATTACTGTGTTTCCTCCTTATAGGTCTGGATTTACCGTTGTAATAACGATTTTGAACTCTACCAATTGCAGCGGTGCTATCACAATGAATTAAAATAGGAGGAATTGGTTTTTCAAAATAAGGAATTTGAAACAATAAATCTCTTAACCAATTCGCTTCCTCACTAGCTGAAGCTAAAGCAATTAGTTCAGCCTCCATGGTAGAGTTAGCAATTATAGTTTGCTTCTTTGATCTCCAACAAACAGCACCACCACCTAAAGTAAAGACATAACCAGTTGTAGAACAGGAATCACCTGACAAAGTGTTCCAATCCGCATCACAAAAGCCTTCAAGTACAGCAGGATATTTTTTATAGAACAAACCACAATTTTTCGTTCCAATTAAATATCTCATAACTCTTGTTATAGCATGCCAATGTTCATTACCTGGCTTGCTTGTAAACCTGCCAAGTACTCCTACTGCATATGCAATATCAGGCCTAGTGCAATCAGTCACATATCTCAAACTTCCGATTATACTAGCATATTCCTTTTGATTTATTACATCATTTTCACTTTCAACAGGAAATAAGTGAACACTTGAATCAAAAGAAGTAGCAACATGCTTGCAATCATGAAAGTTATATTTTTTCAAAATTTTCTCAACATAATGTGACTGGTCAAGGAAAATCCCCTCACATGTTCTTGTTATTTTTATTCCAAGAATAAAATTTGCCTCACCAAGATCTTTCATATCAAAATGGCTTCTAAGAACATTTTTAGCTTCATCAATAACATTCATGTTAGAGCCAAAGATCAACAAATCATCAACATATAGGCAAATGATCACATGTGAATTATTCCAAGACTTATGATATATGCACTTATCACACTCATTTGTTTTAAAACCATTTTCAATCATGCAGGAATCAAACTTTTCATGCCATTGCTTTGGTGCCTGTTTCAAGCCATATAGGGATTTAGTAAGTTTACATACTTTGCTTTCTTGGCCTGCTTCAACAAAACACTCGGGTTGGTCCATATAAATTTCTTCATTTAGGTCTCCATTTAGAAAAGCAGTTTTTACATCCATTTGATGAATTTGCAAATCAAAAATTGCAGCCATAGCAACTAAAAGTCTAATGGATGTAATTCTTGTTACCGGAGAAAAAGTATCAAAAAATTCTAGGCCTTCTAGTTGTTTAAAACCTTTTGCAACTAGCCTAGCCTTGTATTTATCAATAGAACCATCCGGTTTCAACTTTTTCCTTAAGACCCATTTGCAACCAATTGTTTTACAACCCGGTGGTAAATCAACTAACTTCCAAGTTTTATTAGAAATTAGAGATTCCATTTCATCATTTACAGCCTCTTTCCAAAATATAGAATCATGTGAAGATAATGCTTCTTTCAAAGTTAGAGGGTCATTTTCAATATTAAACACATAAAAATCAGGACCAAAATCTTTTTCTACTCTAGCTCTTTTACTTCTTCTTAACTCAAAATCAACAACTTCTTTATTTTTCAAAGTTGAAGTAGAAGAACTAGGTAGTGACAAAATATTTTGTTCAATCCTTTGACCCCCACTATTTTTAGTATCAAAAGGAAATTTATTTTCATGAAAAATAGCATCACCAGATTCTATTACAATATTATCTTCAAGATTAAAAAATCTATAGGCTGTACTATTTGAAGCATAACCAAGAAAAGCACAAGTAGTAACTTTCTTACCCAACTTTGTAATCTTGGGATCCATTAGCCTCACAAAGGCTAGACAACCCCAAACTCTTAGATATCCCAAACATGGCTTGTAACCTTTCCACAATTCAAAAGGTGTCAATTTAGACTTTTTATGAGGCACACGATTCAACACATAACAAGCAGTTAAGATAGCTTCACCCCAAAAATTTAAAGGTGCATGTGACTCAATAAGCATGGCATTAGTCAATTCAACCAAAGTTCTATTTTTCCAATCTGCTACTCCATTAGACGAAGGAGAGTAAGGAGGAGTAGTTTCATGAATTATTCCCAATGATCTAGCAAAAGAATTAAACTCATTTGATTCATATTCACGGCCTCTATCACTTCTAATTCTTTTTATTTTTCTTCCAAACTGATTTTCAACCTCATTGAGATAAGTTCTGAAATTTTCAAAAGCATCACTTTATTTTTCATCAAGTAAACATATGTAAACTTAGAAAAATCATCAATGAAAGTGATAAAATATCTATTACCTCCACGAGTTAGAATTCCACCAAGTTCACAAATATCAGTATGAACTAATTCTAACAAATCAGTTTTTCTTTCAACTTGAAAATGAGGCCTTTTAGTGATCTTGGCTTTACTACAAGCCTCACACTTTTCAAAATTCTTTTTAACCATTGGGATTAATCCTAAACTACTCATGATTCCAACATAACGATCATTAATATGACACAAACGAGCATGCCAAAAATTAGTAGAAGAAAGCATATAAACAGAAGTAGAAGTTTTATTCATTTCAACATTCAACTTAAACATCCCATCACATGCATACCCCTTCCCCACAAAAATACCTTTCTTCACTATTACATATTGATCAGATTCAATAATCTGTTTAAAGCCTGCTTTATTAAGAAGAAAACTAGACATCAAATTTTTTCTCATAGAAGGAGTATAAAGTACATCTTTCAATGTTAATATCCTTCCAGAAGTAAAACACAATTCAACATCTCCCTTTCCAAGCACTTGAGTAGTGTGAGCATCGCCAAGCATGATGGTTTTGGGCTCCTCAAAATGAGTATATTTTTTAAACCAGTCTTTGTCATAACAGACATGACGGTTTGCACCAGAATCAGCCCACCATCCATCAACATTCTCAACCATGTTTATGTCGGTAATAACCGCCACAAAAGGTTCTTCGGTAAAGTTTGCCTGAGGGTTAGGACCACGTTTCCGGAATCTGCAAAATCGAGCAATATGCCCACTCTTGCCACAAACAAAGCATGGTCCTTTTTCTTGAACTTGTTGATTTTGTGCTTGGTGATTTTCACCATTATTTTTCTTGGGAGGTCTACCATTATTTTTCTTGAATTTTTTCTTCTTAGGCTTTAAAGAGGTATTTTTGTGAGTTTCAGGATTAGCATTATTCGAAGTAATTAAATTTACCTTCGATGTGATGTTGTTCTCTTCTGTTTGTAAAAGTGCATCTTGGCCTCTTGCTTCTTCTTCCATGCGGATTTTCATTATCAAGGTTTCAAGAGAGGTTTCCTTTTGTTTGTGGCGCATAGTTTTTTGAAATTCCTTCCAAGAAGGTGGAGTTATCCACTATGCCACAAACAATAAGGTTATCTCCAATTTTAACCTCTTCGGACCTAAGCTCTCCAACAATCATGATGAAGTCTTGAGCTTGATCTACCACTGATTTGTTGTCCACCATTTGGAAACGAAAAAATCTACTAGCTGCATATTTTTTCGCTCCAGCCTCTTCGGTATCATACTTACTCTGCAATGCCTTCCAAATTTTCTTTGCACTAGAGTAAGTTCTATCATAATAATCATAAAAATTATCAGATAGACAATTTAGAAGATAATACCGACACTTATAGGAATCACCATCGTACTTTTCCACTTTCTCTAGATGAGAAATAGTTTCATCATCATTCATAGTGGTGATGTCTTCTTTATTTGGATTCTTCTCGGTTAAAACGTAAGAAACATTGAGAAGACTTAAGTAGAAAAGTACTTTACCCTTCCATCTCTTGAAATGGTTACCATTGAACCGAAATGGCTTGTTAAGATCTCCCATCTTGACATCCGCGGTTTTTTCAATTGTAGCCATCTTTGAATCTCCTTAAAATTGTTAGTGAAAAAACTTACAAATAGTAAAATTGCAATATTACAACTGAAAATAAAATGAAGAAATTAATCTCTTCAGGCTGAGGCGCGGATATCTCGCTCTCTTTAAGGAGATTCAAGCCCACTGCAGCAAATGTTTTCACCGGTCCAGCAGTAGTACTCTTTGACTTGTGCCCTCCAGGATACAACAGCCTTCACAAAGTATAACTCAACAACTCTGGACAAGAGTTGAGTCCAAAGCTCCACAAAAAAGAACACCTCCCTTCAACTAATAAGAACCCTCTTTTAGACTAACTCTTCCACTCTTTGTTTTCTCTTATGAATTGTGTGTATCAAACCAAATGAAGACCACCACTATTTATACTACAAGAAGTCTTCCTAGCAATGAATAGGAAGATACTGGAGGTAGTAAATAGTGAAGATAATGGCCTTAGGAGTTACATCGTTTACAATGGGAGTTAAATAGGTTACATAAGTTACAATGGGAGTTACATATGTTACAAAGGGAGTTACATATGTTACAAAAGGAGTAATGGAGGTATTAAGAATGAAATAAAGTGATGGACAACCAATGCTAATGGATGATGTAGAAGTCATCCATTCAAATGTTCATTCATATAACTTCAAAATAAAGCAATTTAATATTTTAAATATTAATATTAAAATGCTAATAACCTAACACAAACAAAAGTTAATATTTTGTTGTGCATCAATATCAAAGTTAGAAATTATGTTGACAAAATTTCAATTAATTTAATGTTACTTTTTACAGCTGTAAATAAGAAAATGTGCGGTCAATAGCATTTTGTATCAAAAACATCACTATTTTTTTTCAAATATTTCTACTCAAATACTTAATTATTTAAAGTGATTTTTAAAAATCAAAATTTAAAGTTCATTCTGACAATCTTTAGATATTATAATTTTTTTCAGCTGTAAAGTAACTAAATAAATTGAGATTTAATAATTATAACTCTAATAAGTTTCAAATTATATAATAGACATAATTACTATTTATTATTTTCTCAAATAATTATCATTTAATTATTATATTATACACAAGTAATTATAGAACAATTATAACTATGGCAAGTTGAACACTCTTATTCGATGGTACTAAAATTATTTAAGGTAATATTTTTTTTGAATTTTTTTTTAAGATAGCAATATTTTAGTTTTTAGTGAGATTCCTTAGCAACAATTTTATTATTTATTAAAAATGTCGTTATTTTAGTTTGTTAAGGGATTAATTATGTACTTATTATTATTTTGAAAATAAAAATAAAAATAATTAATAACAAAACAGAGCAAATCACAAAAAAAGATTTTAATTTGATAGAATACAACTAATTAATAACAAAATTGAGAAAATCAAGGAAAATAATATTTCAAAGAAGATAATTTTTGAATTTAAACAAACAGTTACGCTACCTTAATTACTAATCATAATTTTAGTATAACTTTAAGTAGGCATAATTTTTTTCCCATTACTCTTAAGCCTTTTCATCTTTTTATTTTTGGGATTAAAATTTACAAAATTTCTTTCATATTATACGTATTTGGTTCCATAATCGACATGACATTTTTCTTCCTTAGTCCTCAAATTTACAATATTAATTTTTAACACTTCATTGAAATGTAGAATTGTAGTCGATTGATTTAAGATTTTCGCGGGTAGTGAAGAAGATTTTAGAATGAAAAATAAAACAGAAATACAAAATTTATTGGCAAACAAAGTGAGATTGAAATACAAAGTGAGCACAAAAAATCTAAAACTTGTTGGCATAAATAAAGAAATACCAAAACTTGTTAGCATAAAAAGTGAAAATGAAATACAAAATGATATTAAAATACAAAGTGAACACAAAAGAAATACAAAACTAGTTGGCATAGAAAATGAGAATGAAATACAAAATGAGATTGAAATACAAAATATGATATTGAAATACAAAGTGAGCACAAAAAAATAGAAACTTCTTGGCATAGAAAATGAGAAGAAAATACAACGTGAAATTGAAATATAAAATAATATTGAAATACAGTGAGAACAAAAAAATACAATTTTCTTTGACATATAGTTGGATGAATTAAAAAAAAACAAAATTGTATGAAGCCTAATTTAGAATAGTATACAAAATTCTGTAAAATTATAAATATATTATCCTGTAATATAATACAAAATTATACATATAAATAATTTGAAATGAATACCACCTACAAAATAGATACAAGTTATACTTAAAAAACTCAAATTTTAGCAAGATACTAACATGAGTTCTGTAATGAATACAAAATGCAATAGACCATAAAAACAATAAGTAATATAATATGATAATTTAAATACAAAATGCAACATGCCATAAAGTTATTCTTCATCACTTTGATCTTCAACAATTTCATCAACTTCTTCGGCGTTCATAATTTTTATTTTTATTTATAAAAATAACACCAGATGCACATTTAAGGATCTATATATCATGTTATAAACATATTTTTTTTTTTTTACTTATAGCAGATTATTTTTGAGTTATAACATATCAATTAAAATTAAATTTAATTAAAAATTAATTATAATTTAATTTGAATACTTATTAATCTGTTTAAAATTTTAATTTTATTATTACAGTAACCTTTTTAAAAAACCAACACTTTAAAATTTTAGTTGATTAATTATATATTTTTACAGTTACCTTTTTAAAACTAAATATTTAGTTTACATATTTTTTGGAATTTAGATTTATCATGTTCGTTATTTACTGTTACCCAATCACCCATATCCTAATCACAGTCCACCCCATCACAAGTCAATTGAAGGTTACACGCTTATAAAAATAGAAAAAAACCTACACCTTTCTCAAACATTGCAGAAAAAAAATTCTTTATCATATTTCTATAAACATACATAAACACTACAATACAATTTTAAGCATGAGGACTTAGATGGGTCTGTCTTGAGAAGGTAGCATAATTACATAAGAGTAAAATTAAAAAATATCCCCTCTATGAAATCAATCCAAAATGGAGAAAAGACTAATGCTCTACACTGAAAGTTTAACTGTACTGCAAATCTGCAATTGCTATTGCACCAAATAAAAGTTACCAGAAAGGCAAAGATAATGGTAGTAATAGATGCTCCAATGAAGCCTTCCCATTTTTCTTAAGGGACAATTTGGTCAAAGGAGTTCGCCCAAAGAAGAATCCGAAAAAATAGGTAGCTATGTCATTGATCACAATGAGTGAAGCTGGAAGCAGGGAAACTGCATAAAGTTAATCTCTGTTTGAAGTTCCATATCTGTGTTCAATTTATTGCATGATTAAAACCAAACAAAAATAAAAATGTATGTTCCCCCAGAACTAAAAGAGGTTAACCAAGGATTTCTACAAGATATTCATCAAGACGAAAGGGATTTGGATCGGCATCAAAGCAGACTTTTTTATGACCGTGGTTCGTCCAGCTTTCGCGCACCTTCTACCTTTTTTTGGAGTACATTTTTTTTAACTTTTGAACAATTTGTTTATGTTTAAGTATTTCATTATTTTTCAATATCATATGTTTTTTTCTAGTTATTCCATCTTCATATGAATTACAGATTGGTTTATATAATTTATGAATACTAGTACTATACATAAATCATATCATCTGCACTTAATAGTTCAAAGTAGCACTTTCATTTCAAAATGCGCCATTTAATGGATCAAATATGTATCAAATATGATTAAAATATGTATGAATCTTTCTTCAATTATTGACTATTTTAATTTCATAATACTAAATATAAACGAGTTGTCAATGTACGCTTATTTTGGATGAAATATGTATGAAGTTTGATTACAACTTGTATAAACATGATATCACAATTTTTATTTATTATCTTTTTAGTATGAAAAATATCATACATTCAATTTATACTTTTTTGAAAATACATGTATGAATATTTATATTTTCAGGATACTTTCAATAGATATAGTTCATACCATATGGATTCACTATTTTTAACATATTTTAACTAGGGATTCATTGTATCATTGATATTTAAAAATAGTGGATCCATCTGTATGAACTTTGTATAAACTATGTATGATTTTTGTATGAACTATGTATGGATTTTGATTAATACTTGTATGAAAATGATTGACATAAAATAAAGTTAGTATTGGAATAATACTTGAATAAAAGTGTGTTTCAATGTTATTTATAGTTGGGCAATATTCAGAAATCACAATTACTCGAATGTTAATCATACCAAATGCACTTCACAAAACAAAACATGTGTCTAACAGACAAAACAACATACAAATTGTATAACAAAAAGTAAAAAACAAGAAAATAATTTTTTGCACAGGATAATTTGAACATGTCTTTCTGTTGTGTCCAACTTGATAACATCTATTGAAGTAACTTTTGACCTTTTGAACACATCAGCAAAACCATTCAACGTTCAAATTGCGGTCTTTCCATTGATCTCTTTAGACCCGGTGACATCAATTAAGGCTCTGAAATATAAGTTGGTATATCCCATGTACTCTCGCAGAGGATAGGTTCAACAGAGATGACATATGCATCTTTGAAATTCTTCAGACTATAAAAAGTAGAACAGAAATTTGCTTCATGTAATTTCCTGTATTCTGCAATTACATGACCAACAAGAATACAAAATAATTAATACAAATCAGAATTTCATACAAACAATTCAGAATTCATACAAACAAAATAATATGTGAAATTTCATATCTAATTATTACATATTTCATACCCACTTCATACACAATTAATATAACTTTCATCATCCTGCACCATACCGAAATTGTTCTTTAAAACATACTTCCTACGAAAAAGATATAAACGTCATACGCAATTAATAAATTTTTCTCATCTTGTACCATATAGAAACTGTTATCCAAAGCATACTTCATATGAAAAGAAATTTCACAATTCCATCATAAAAAACATACAAAAAATGCTCTTCAAAACAAAATTCATACAAACAAAAAACTTCACTCCATACACTTTCAATACAAATGTCATACAACAATGATCCACCACGTTATAAATAATTCAATCTTGCACATTACTAAACACACTGTAATATCAATTTCATTGGCTTTCTTTACTAGTAAATCAACTAATCATTATTCAATTTTTTTATATTTTCAGAAAACATTATTTCATGTTGTTGCAAATATGGTACCTACCAAAACACGTTATGAAATAAAAAACACCATAAACTGTATAATGAAGAAAATTACCAAAAACAAATTCACAAACTATAATAAATATCAACCTGGCGGATTCCACCTTCCACTATGTTTAGTTTATATAGATATGTTGTTGTCTGTCACAACAAATCACATTTTTTACACAACAAAATATTGTCAATCACTAACAAAAATGAATATGCAGTCTGCAAAAAAGAGAGAGAAACACGATAGAGAGAAAAAATAACAAATTTTAATTTGATTTCAATTTAATTGAGCGTTTTAAGGAATCAAATAAGAATTTAAATTGATTTCAACTTAATTGAGCGTTTTAAGGAAACGTTTTTTTTTAATTCCTTAATATGTGCTAATTAGTTATTATCTATTATTAAATGAAATTATTTTAAATTACATGTATCGTGCATTTTTTCATTTAAAAACAGAAATGTTATTTTTCTTTTTTTTTTAAAATGTTTTCAATTATTTAAAATCAACCTTTAATTTAAATGCTATAACTTGATATATTAAATGTTATACATTGAAAGTCAAACTCTAATGCTATATCTTGAGAATGTTACTATATAAAATGCTATATACCTAATTTTCACTATTTATTTTGAGAAAAAGGACAAATATACTCCTGAACTATCGTAAATGGTGTGCGGATACCCTCCGTCATACTTTAGGGACATTGGTTCCCCTGTCGTCAAAAAATTAGAATATATATACCCTTTATACTAACAGACATACACGTGTCATAATCTTATCCATCGACCCGACATCGAATCGATGAATAAGATTGTGCCACGTGTCCCTATTTAGTCTTCCGTTAGACTGAAGGGTATATATACTCTAGTTTTTGGACGGCAGGGGCACCAATGTCGCTAAAGTATGATGAAGAGTATCTACTTACCATTTATGATAGTTGGGGTGCTCCGGTGTTATTTGTGAAGAAGAAGGATGGGAGTTTTCGGATGTACATAGACTATAGACAACTGAATAAGGTAACTATTAAGAAAAAGTATCCTCTTCCTCGCATTGATGATTTGTTCGATCAGTTACAAGGTGCTTGCACCTTCTCGAAAATCGATTTGAGATCTGGTTATCATCAATTGAAAATACGGACAACGGATGTGCCCAAACTGCTTTTCGGACCAGATATGGGCATTATGAGTTCTTAGTAATGTCTTTTGGTCTTACGAATGCCCCTACTGCTTTCATGAGCTTGATGAACGGGATTTTTAAGCCATATCTGGATCTCTTTGTGATCGTATTTATTGATGATATACTGATATACTCAAAGAGCAAGAAAGAACATGAGGAGCGTTTGAGAATTGTGTTGGAAGTATTAAGAGAGAAAAGGCTTTATGCCAAATTCTCCAAGTGTGAGTTTTGGCTAGATGCAGTGTCCTTCTTGGGGCATGTAGTTTCTAAAGATGGGGTGATGGTGGATCCTTCCAAGATCGAAGCAGTGAAGAGTTGGGCAAGACCCACTAATAGTACAGAGGTGAGGAGCTTTGTTGGTTTAGCTAGCTACTACCGCCGATTTGTCAAGGGGTTCTCTTCTATTGCTTCCCAATGGACGAACTTGACTAAGCAGAATGTTCTATTTGTATGGTCGGACGATTGTGAGGAAAGCTTTCAGAAGCTCAAGACCTTGTTGACTACTGCACCAATTCTTACCTTGCCAGTGGAGGGTAAGAATTTCATTATTTATTGTGATGCATCCTATTCTGGTTTGGGTGCAGTGCTAATGCAAGAGAAGAATGTAATTGCTTATGCTTCAAGGCAATTAAAGGTGCATGAACGTAACTATCCGACCCATGATTTGGAGTTGGCCGCGGTAGTATTTGCATTAAAGCCATGGAGGCACTATTTATATGGGGTTAAGTGTGAGGCCTATACGGATCATCGTAGCCTACATTATGTTTTTACTCAGAAGGATTTGAACTTGAGACAGAGGAGATGGATAGAAATACTGAAGGACTACGATATCACAATCTTGTATCATCCGGGAAAAGTTAATGTCGTGGCAGATGTTTTAAGTAGAAAGGCAGGAAGCATGGGAAGTCTAGCTCACTTTCAAGTTTCTTGACGCCCATTGGCTAGAGAAGTTCAGATTCTGGCTAATGACCTTATGAGATTAGAAGTAAATGAGAAGGGAGGATTTTTGGCTTGTGTGGAGGCAAGATCTTCCTTCCTTGACAAGATTAAGGGAAAGCAGTTTAATGATGAGAAATTGATCCGGATCCGAGATAAAGTGTTGCAAGGAGAGGCTAAAGAAGCAACAATCGATGAGGAAGGTGTTTTGAGGATTAAGGGAAGGGTATGTGTACCCCGCGCCAATGATTTGATCAACACTATTCTGACAGAGTCTCATAGTTCAAGGTATTCTATACATCCGGGTGCAACCAAGATGTACCGTGACCTAAAGCAACACTTTTGGTGGAGTAGAATGAAGCGCGACATTGTTGATTTTGTTGCCAAATGTCCAAATTGTCAACAAGTAAAGTATGAAAACTAGAGGGCCGGAGGAACACTTCAAAGAATGCCTATTCCTGAATGGAAATGGGAGAGAATTGCAATGGATTTCGTGGTTGGTCTTCCAAAGACAATGGGTAAGTATGACTCTATTTGGGTGATTGTTGATAGGTTAACTAAGTCTGCTCATTTCATTCCGGTCAAGGTGACCTACAATGCAGAGAAGTTAGCCAAAATCTATATCTCAGAAATCGTTCGATTGCATGGAGTTCCACTCTCCATCATATCAGATAGAGGTACGCAGTTTACGTCTAAGTTTTGGAGAACATTGCATGCTGAATTAGGTACTAGGTTGGACCTTAGTACTGCATTTCACCCTCAGATTGATGGTCAGTCTGAGCGGACGATTCAAGTGTTGGAGGATATGCTTCGTGCATGTGTGATAGAATTTGGTGGTCATTGGGATAACTTCTTACCCTTAGTGGAGTTTTCATACAATAATAGCTATCACTCAAGTATTGATATTGCTCCATTCGAAGCATTGTATGGGAGGAGATGTAGGTCTCCCATTGGTTGGTTTGATGCATTTGAGGTTAGACCTTGGGGTACTGACCTTCTGAGGGAATCGTTAGATAAAGTGAAATGCATCCAAGAAAAGCTTTTAGAGGCTCAAAGTAGGCAAAAGGAATATGCGGATCGAAAGGTTAGAGACTTGGAGTTCATGGAGGGTGAACAAGTCTTGCTGAAGGTTTCGCCTATGAAAGGGGTGATGCGGTTTGGTAAGCGAGGTAAGCTAAGCCCAAGGTATATTGGACCGTTCGAAGTACTTAAACGAGTAGGGGAGGTGGCTTATGAATTAGCCTTGCCTCCAGGGCTGTCCGGAGTGCATCCGGTATTTCATGTGTCTATGTTGAAAATATACCATGGGGATGGAAACTACATCATTCGTTGGGATTCAGTCCTGCTTGATGAGAATTTGACTTACGAGGAGGAGCCTGTTGCCATTCTAGATAGAGAAATTTGCAAGTTGAGGTCGAGGGAGATTGCATCCATCAAAGTCCAATGGAAGAATCGACCAGTTGAAGAGGCCACTTGGGAGAAGGAGGCTGATATGCAAGAAAGATACCCACACCTGTTTACAGATTCAGGTACTACTTCTCGCCCTTGTTTTTCTTCTTGTGATCGTTCGAGGACGAACGATGGGTAAATTGGTATCTATTGTAACGACCTGTTTAGTCGTTTTGAGCAGCAGATTTTATTTCTGGAAAAACTGGCTGAGACGACGGACCCCACGATGGACCGTCATGGGCACGACGGACCGTCGAGGGGGTCTCGTTGCAAAACACTTAGAAATTCTGAAAATTTATGTACTGAAATCGACTCTCTGAACTTCGTGACGGAATGGCAGGACGGACCGTCGTGGGCACGACGGACCGTCACACATCTTCCACAGAAATTGTCTCTGAACTTCGTGACAACATGGCAGGACGGACCGTCGTGGGCACGACGGACCGTCACAGACTCTTCAAGGAAATTTAGTCTCTGAAGTCTGTGACGAAAGCAGCAGGGCGGACCGTCGCAGACACGACGGGCCGTCACAGGCTGCATAATCCCAGGCTGGGTCGGATTTCTGTTAAGTGATTTAAGGGGCGTTTTGGACTATTCCTGCTTATAATTATAAAGTTAGTGGTTTAATATTAATAACTCAATTACTTGGGGGTTAAAAGAGGTAACCTTGAGTTAATTAGTGGGTTACTATTGCCATCTTTTATACTTAATTATATGCTAATTAGGGTAAAATAAAGAGGGTTTGAATAAGAAAAATAGAAAGAACAAAGAGAGAGAGAGGATCAAACGAGAAGAAGGAGAAACGAAGAGGAAACAAAGCTTTGGGGAATTTGCTTGCTTGATCACTAATCTTCGGTGGAGGTAGGTTATGGTTTTTATGCTATTCGTAGTAGACTATTAATAGCGAATGATATGTATTGGTAGTATTGTAAACCCTGCTATATGCTTAATTGTATGCTTGCATGAATGTGATTATATAATTGTGATAAAATAAGCATGATGAAGCTATTGAATCGTAAATCTTGAAAAACCCTAATCTCTTTGTTAATGATGATGCCTTGGTATAAGAGAAGGCTTGATAAACTAAAGTAATGAGATTGATGATGCCCTGGTATAAAAGAAGGATTGATGAATTGATAGAATGAGATTAGTGGAGCGGGTGTCACGAACCGACACGTAAAATTAGGGGATTGGAGTGTCACGTTCCGACACATAGAATTAGGGGATCGGGTGTCACGAACCGACACATAGAATTAGGGGATCGGGTGTCACGAACCGACACGTAGAATTTGGGGATCGGGTGTCACGAACCGACACGTAGAATTAGGGGATCGGTTGTCACGAACCGACACGTAGAATTAGGGGATCGGAGTGTCACGTTCCGACACATAGTAGTAGGGGATCGGAGTGTCACGTTCCGACACATAGTAGTAGGGGAGCGGAGTGTCACGTACCGTCACAAGAGGAATAAAGATGAATGAATCTTGAAAGATGTTAATATACTCAATCTAATGAACATAATTCCCAAATGAGTATGGTATTGAGGCTTGAGTCCTCATGTGTGAACTTGGCGGTACTTATTAATGATTATAGTACTTGTTGATGCTACATGTTGAGTATCGTAGTTGATTTTATAATATTACTTGATATATATTGTTTTCTATTTTGAGTTGGCCGATGATATCTAATCAGTACCCGTGTTTTGTACTAACCCCTACTTGTATGTTCTTTCTTTGTTATATGTGGAGTGCAGCAAATGTGCCGTCGTCTTCAACTCAACCGCAATTCTAGCCAGTCTTCATTACACCAGATTTTCAGGGTGAGCTAATGCTTCTAGCTTGGACTGGATCTTCTTCTTCATGTCTTGATGCCTTGAAGTTCCGGCATGGACTAACTTTTACTTGTTTTAGCTTCTTAGAGTACTCTTAGTTTAGCAATTTGATCATAGATGTTCTTGTGGTGATGACTTCCAGATTTTGGGGAATAATAGTTGTTGAATTTTAGAAGTTATTGAATTGGTTTTCATTAAATAAGAATAAGTCTTCCGCATTACTTTCTGTTGATATTACTTGAAATGTTGGGGTTTAGATTGGTTGGTTCGCTCACATAGTAGGATAAGTGTGGGTGCCAGTCGCGGCTCGGTTTTGGGTCGTGACAAACTTGGTATCAGAGCATTAGGTTTGTTGGTCTTATCACACAAGAACGAGTCTAGTAGAGTCTTAAGGAACGGTAGGGGGACACCTTTACTTTTCTTTGAGAGGCTATAAGACTTTAGGAAAATTTCATTCTTTCTTTCTTTCTTTAGTGCTATTACTTGGATCCAATTGGTATCTAGGTGATACAAATTTGTATCTGACCATCTTCACTCTATTTCGCAGATGGTTATAACTAGAGCAACGACTGCGCCAACACCGACACCGTCAAGACAAGAAGCGTCTGAGCCAGCCACTGGGGCTGTAGCTCGAAGAGGAATAGTGGCAAGAGGCCGTGGTAGAGGTCGTGGGAGGACGTCCTCTAGAGGAAGAGGACAAGTACCTAGCCCATCTGATGCTAGGGCGGTGACTCCTCCACCGACTGAGGAAGTAGTAAGAGAGGGTGAGGAATGGGAGAATGAACAAGTGCAGAATAAGGAATTGCCACCCCAACCTACCCAGAGATGATAATTCAGGTTCTTGCTTATCTTAGCGGGTTATCTGATCAGGGTCAGGAACCTCCAGTGTTTTCTGCACCAACACCTCCTGTTTCGGAGGTACAACATGCAGCTACTATGGCTCCCCGCATGGATGCCTCATTGAAAATAGACATGTTTCCTCGTCTGACTACAGGGCCTATAATGACAAATGATCAGCACGAACTTTTCAGCAAGTTCTTGAAATTGAAACCTCCAGTCTTCAAGGGTGCTGAATCTGAGGATGCCTACGATTTTCTGGTTGACTGTCATGAGCTACTACACAAGATGGGTATAGTAGAACAGTTTGGTATTGAGTTTGTGACTTATCAGTTTCAAGGGAACGCCAAAATGTGGTGGCGGTCACATGTTGAGTGTCAACCAACAGAGGCACCACCTATGACTTGGGCATCATTCTCTAGCTTGTTTATGGAGAAGTATATCCCCCGGACTTTGAGGGATAGGAAAAGAGATGAGTTCTTGAGCTTAGAGCAAGGTACGATGTCGGTTACTGCATATGAGGCTAAGTTTCGTGCATTATCCAGGTATGCCACCCAACTTTGTTTCAGTCCACAAGAGCGGATTCGCCGTTTTGTGAAGGTGTTGAGGTCAGAATTGCGGATTTCAGCCTTACAGGTAGCGGCTACGGCAAAATCCTTTCAAGAAGTGGTAGACTTCGTGATAGAGGTGGAAGGAGTGAAGAAAGATGACTTCACCATGGCATCGACATCAAAAAGGTTTCGAAAGGGAGGTAAGTTTAATGGTTCTTACTCTAGAGGACAGGGTTCCGGAGGTTACTCAGTCCGACCAATTCAGTCTTCACTACAGACTGTAGTTGGTGGTCCACCTCAGACCGGTCAACACTTCTCTGAGAGACCTATTCTTGACTCCAGGGAGTGTTATGGATGTGGGGAGACTGGACATATTAGGAGGAATTGTCCAAAACAGAGTTATAGACCCCCAATAGCTAGAGGTAGAGGTGGTAATGGTAGTGGCCGTTATTCTGGAGGACGTGGTGGCCGAGGTAATGGTGGTCACCAAAACGGCCGGGGTGACGGGCAAACTGGAGCCACTACAGCACAACATGGTAGGGGCAACGGGCAGACAGGCGATAGGGCCCATTGTTACGCTTTCCCTAGGAGATCTGAAGCGGAGACATCTGATGCTGTCATCACATGTAATCTTTTGGTTTGTGATTGCATGGCTTCTGTATTGTTTGATCCTGGATCCACATTTTCTTATGTATCTTCCTCATTTGCTAATGGTCTTAATTTACATTGTGAATTACTTGACATGCCTATTCGTGTTTCTACTCCGGTGGGTGAGTCTGTGATAGTTGAAAAGGTATATAGGTCTTGTTTGGTGAATTTTGTGGGGAGCAATACTTATGTAGACTTGGTTATCTTAGAAATGGTTGATTTTGATGTAATTCTGGGTATGACTTGGCTTTCTCCGAATTTTGCGATCTTGGATTGTAATGCTAAAACTGTGACGTTAGCCAAGCCTGGGACAAACCCGTTAGTGTGGGAGGGTGACTACACTTCCACTCCGGTTCGTATCATCTCCTTTCTTCGTGCTAAGAGAATGGTTAGTAAAGGGTGTTTAGCTTTCTTGGCACATCTCAGGGATGACACTACCCAAGTACCTTTAATTGAAACGGTTTCGGTAGTCCGTGAGTTTCTGGAGGTGTTCCCTGCAGATCCTCCTGGTATGCCACCGGATAGAGATACTGATTTTTGCATCGATCTGGAACCGGGTACTCGCCCCATTTCTATACCCCCTTATAGAATGCCTCCCACGGAGTTAAGAGAGTTAAAGGCCCAACTTCAAGAGTTGTTGAGCAAAGTCTTCATTAGACCAAGTGCATCTCCTTGGGGTGCTCCGGTGTTATTTGTGAAGAAGAAGGATGGGAGTTTTCAGATGTGCATAGACTATAGAAAACTGAATAAGGTAACTATTAAGAACAAGTATCCTGTTCCTCGCATTGATGATTTGTTCGATCAGTTACAAGGTGCTTGCACCTTCTCGAAAATCGATTTGAGATCTGGTTATCATCAATTGAAAATACGGGCAACGGAAGTGCCCAAGACTGCTTTTCGGACCAGATATGGGCATTATGAGTTCTTAGTAATGTCTTTTGGTCTTACGAATGCCCCTGCTGCTTTCATGAGCTTGATGAATGGGATTTTTAAGCCATATCAGGATCTCTTTGTGATCGTATTTATTGATGATATACTGATATACTCAAAGAGCAAGAAAGAACATGAGGAGCATTTGAGAATTGTGTTGGAAGTATTAAGAGAGAAAAGGCTTTATGCCAAATTCTCCAAGTGTGAGTTTTGGCTAGATGTAGTGTCCTTCTTGCGGCATGTAGTTTCTAAAGATGGGGTGATGGTGGATCCTTCCAAGATCGAAGCAGTGAAGAGTTGGGCAAGACCCACTAATAGTACAGAGGTGAGGAGCTTTGTTGGTTTAGCTAGCTAATACCGCCGATTTGTCAAGGGGTTCTCTTCTATTTCTTCCCAGTTGACGAACTTGACTAAGCACAATGTTCTATTTGTATGGTCGGACGATTGTGAGGAAAGCTTTCAGAAGCTCAAGACCTTGTTGACTACTGCACCAATTCTTTCCTTGCCAGTGGAGGGTAAGAATTTCATTGTTTATTGTGATGCATCCTATTCTGGTTTGGGTGCAGTGCTAATGCAAGAGAAGAATGTAATTGCTTATGCTTCAAGGCAATTAAAGGTGCATGAACATAACTATCCGACCCATGATTTGGAGTTGGCCGCGGTAGTATTTGCATTAAAGCAATGGAGGCACTATTTATATGGGGTTAAGTGTGAGGCCTATACGGATCATCGTAGCCTACATTATGTTTTTACTCAGAAGGATTTGAACTTGAGACAGAGGAGATGGATGGAACTACTGAAGGACTACGATATCACAATCTTGTATCATCCGGGAAAAGATAATGTCGTGGCAGATGCTTTAAGTAGAAAGGCAGGAAGCATGGGAAGTCTAGCTCACTTGCAAGTTTCTTGACGCCCATTGGCTAGAGAAGTTCAGATTCTGGCTAATGACCTTATGAGATTAGAAGTAAATGAGAAGGGAGGATTTTTGGCTTGTGTGGAGGCAAGATCTTCCTTCCTTGACAAGATTAAGGGAAAGCAGTTTAATGATGAGAAATTGATCCGGATCCGAGATAAAGTGTTGCAAGGGGAGGCTAAAGAAGCAACAATCGATGAGGAAGGTGTTTTGAGGATTAAGGGAAGGGTATGTGTACCCCGCGCCAATGATTTGATCAACACTATTCTGACACAGTCTCATAGTTCAAGGTATTCTATACATCCGGGTGCAACCAAGATGTACCGTGACCTAAAGCAACACTTTTGTTGGAGTAGAATGAAGCGCGACATTGTTGATTTTGTTGCCAAATGTCCAAATTGTCAACAAGTAAAGTATGAACACCAGAGGCCCGGAGGAACACTTCAGAGAATGCCCATTCCTGAATGGAAATGGGAGAGAATTGCAATAGATTTCGTGGTTGGTCTTCCAAAGACAATGGGTAAGTATGACTCTATTTGGGTGATTGTTGATAGGTTAACTAAGTCTGCTTATTTCATTCCGGTCAAGGTGACCTGCAATGCAGAGAAGTTAACCAAAATCTATATCTCAGAAATCGTTCGATTGCATGGAGTTCCACTCTCCATCATATCCGATAGAGGTACGCAGTTTACGTCTAAGTTTTGGAGAACATTGCATGCTGAATTAGGTACTAGGTTGGACCTTAGTACTGCATTTCACCCTCAGATCGATGGTCAGTCTGAGCGAACGATTTAAGTGTTGGAGGATATGCTTCGTGCATGTGTGATAGAATTTGGTGGTCATTGGGATAACTTCTTACCCTTAGCGGAGTTTTCATACAATAATAGGTATCACTCAAGTATTGATATGGCTCCATTCGAAGCATTGTATGGGAGGAGATGTAGGTCTCCCATTGGTTGGTTTGATGCATTTGAGGTTAGACCTTGGGGAACTGACCTTCTGAGGGAATCGTTAGATAATGTGAAATGCATCCAAGAAAAGATTTTAGCGGCTCAAAGTAGGCAAAAGGAATATGCGGATCGAAAGGTTAGAGACTTGGAGTTCATGGAGGGTGAACAAGTCTTGCTGAAGGTTTCGCCTATGAAAGGGGTGATGCGGTTTGGTAAGCGAGGTAAGCTAAGCCCAAGGTATATTGGACCATTCGAAGTACTTAAACGAGTAGGGGAGGTGGCTTACGAATTAGCCTTGCCTCCAGGGCTGTCCGGAGTGCATCCGGTATTTCATGTGTCTATGTTGAAAATATACCATGGGGATGGAAACTACATCATTCGTTGGGATTCAGTCCTGCTTGATGAGAATTTGACTTACGAGGAGGAGCCTGTTGCCATTCTAGATAGAGAAATTTGCAAGTTGAGGTCGAGGGAGATTGCATCCATCAAAGTTCAATGGAAGAATCGACCAGTTGAAGAGGCCACTTGGGAGAAGGAGGCTGATATGCAAGAAAGATACTCACACCTGTTTACAGATTCAGGTACTCCTTCTCGCCCTTGTTTTTCTTCTTGTGATCGTTCGAGGACGAACGATGGGTAAATTGGTATCTATTGTAACGACCTGTTTAGTCGTTTTGAGCAGCAGATTTTATTTCTGGAAAAACTGGCTGAGACGACGGACCCCACGATGGACCATCATGGGCACGAAGGACCGTCGAGGGAGTCTCGTTGCAAAACACTTAGAAATTCTGAAAATTTGGGTACTGAAATCGACTCTCTGAACTTCGTGACGGAATGGCAGGACGGACCGTCGTGGGCACGACGGACCGTCACACATCTTCCACAGAAATTGTCTCTGAACTTCGTGACAACATGGCAGGACGGACCGTCGTGGGCACGACGGACCGTCACAGACTCTTCAAGGAAATTTAGTCTCTGAAGTTTGTGACGAAAGCATCAGGGCAGACCGTCGCAGACACGACGGGCCGTCACAGGCTGCATAATCCCAGGCTGGGTCGGATTTCTGTTAAGTGATTTAAGGGGCGTTTTGGACTATTCCTGCTTATAATTATAAAGTTAGTGGTTTAATATTAATAACTCAATTACTTGGGGGTTAAAAGAGGTAACCTTGAGTTAGTTAGTGGGTTACTATTGCCATCTTTTATACTTAATTATATGCTAATTAGGGTAAAAGAAAGAGGGTTTGAATAAGAAAAATAGAAATAACAAAGAGAGAGAGAGAGGATCGAACGAGAAGAAGGAGAAACGAAGAGGAAACAAAGCTTTGGGGAATTTGCTTGCTTGATCACTAATCTTCGGTGGAGGTAGGTTATGGTTTTTATGCTATTTGTAGTAGACTCTTAATAGCGAATGATATGTATTGGTAGTATTGTAAACCCTGCTATATGCTTAATTGTATGCTTGCATGAATGTGATTATATAATTGTGATAAAATAAGCATGATGAAGCTATTGAATCGTAAATCTTGAAAAACCCTAATCTCTTTGTTAATGATGATGCCTTGGTATAAGAGAAGGCTTGATAAACTAAAGTAATGAGATTGATGATGCCCTGGTATAAAAGAAGGATTGATGAATTGATAGAATGAGATTAGTGGAGCGGGTGTCACGAACCGACACGTAGAATTAGGGGATTGGAGTGTCACGTTCCGACACATAGAATTAGGGGATCGGGTGTCATGAACCGACACGTAGAATTAGGGGATCGGGTGTCACGAACCGACACGTAGAATTAGGGGATCGGAGTGTCACGTTCCGACACATAGTAGTAGGGGATCGGAGTGTCACGTTCCGACACATAGTAGTAGGGGAGCGGAGTGTCACGTACCGTCACAAGAGGAATAAAGATGAATGAATCTTTAAAGATGTTAATATACTCAATCTAATGAACATAATTCCCAAATGAGTATGGTATTGAGGCTTGAGTCCTGATGTGGGAACTTGGCGGTACTTATTAATGATTATAGTACTTGTTGATGCTACATGTTGAGTATCGTAGTTGTTTTATAATATTACTTGATATATATTGTTTTCTATTTTGAGTTGGCCGATGATATCTACTCAGTACCCATGTTTTGTACTGACCCCTACTTGTATGTTCTTTCTTTGTTATATGTGGAGTGCAGCAAACGTGGCATCGTCTTCACCTCAACCGCAATTCTAGCCAGTCTTCATTACACCAGATTTTCAGGGTGAGCTAATGCTTCTAGCTTGGACTGGGAATAATAGTTGTTGAATTAGAGTACTCTTGAATTTTAGATTTTCTTAGAGTACTCTTAGTTTAGTAATGAATTTTGGGGACTAATCGCGCTCCTACCTCCCAGATTTGAAAATGTATGCTTCGCGTTTTGGAGCTGGCACGAGGTATTTTGCCTCAAAAGCCATTTTCAAAACAAAATTTTAAAAGCTTCTCCGCGTCATGAACTCACTTCCAGATTGTGATTTTCGATCTTTTCTCAGATTTAGCTACCTAAAATCATTCGTAAACATCATGTAATCTTTCAAATCACAAATCATAATCCTTGAATGCATAATCCAATTCAAGGATCAATTAAGAGTCAAGTGAAGAGTAGTTAAGATCAAAGTCAAGAGTCAAGTGAGTAGTTCATTCCAAATTTTCATAAGTCTTTCACAAACGTTTTAACTTTGTTTTAAGACTTAAGTTTTGTTGAGTAAAGAGTAAGAACAAAGTTCATTTTCTTTAAAATAATATAGGGGAACTAAGTATTCCCAAGAGTTAATGTTTTCACATTTAAGATGAGAGGAAACTGAGATTTCCACAAGTGTTTTGAACAACAAAAGAGGGAACATTTATTTCAAGAGAGCTTTAAGCTAAGTTTGAGCAATTATCACAAACCAGAGAAGAAGTTGTTTTAATAAATCATATGCGCTAAGTATATTTTGGAAGTAGTATTGAGCACCGATATGAAACGCAAGTTCATATTAGCTCAAGCCTCCATAAACGATGTAGCCATCATGTCACGACCCAAATCGAGCTGCGAGTGGCACCCACACTTATCCTACTATGTGAGCGAACCAACCAATCTAAACCCCAACATTTCAACCATAACAAACAGAATGTAATGCGTAAGACTTAAAACTCATTAACCAAAATCAATTAAATAACTTCTAAAAGCTCAACACTTATTATTCCCCAAAATCTGAAAGTCATCATCACAAGAACATCTATCCTCAAATTACTAAATCTAAGAGTATCTAAGAAGCTAGAATAAATAAAAAGCTAGTCCATGCCGGAACTTCAAGGCATCAAGACATTAAGAAGAAGACCCAGTCCAAGCTAGAAGCATTAGCTCACCCTGAAATCCGGTGTAATGAAGACTGGCTAGAGTTGCGGTTGAGTTGAAGACGACGGTACGTTTGCTGCACTCCACAAATAACAAAGAAAGAAACACACAAGTAGGGGTCAGTACAAAACACAAGTACTGAGTAGGTATCATCGGCCAACTCAAAATAGAAAACAGTATATATCAGATAATATCATAAATCAACTACAATACTCAACAGGTAGCAACAACAAGTACTATAATCATTAATAAGTATGCCAAGTACTCCCATGAGGACTCAAGCCTCAATACCATACTCATTTGGGAAATAGGTTCATTAAATTGAGTATATTAACATATTTCAAGATTCATTCTCTTTACTATCCTGGTGTCGGAATGTGACACTCCGATCCTCATCATACTATCCTGGTGTCGGAACGTGACACTCCGATCCTCATCATACTATCCTGGTGTCGGAACGTGACACCCGATCCATATACTATCCTGGTGCCGGAACGTGACACCCGATCCTCTAACCTCATTCTTTTAGTTCATCAAGCCTTCTTTATACTAAGGCATCATCATTAACAAGGAGGTTTTCAAGATTTAGGATTCAATAGCCTCATCATGCTTATTTTATCACAATTATATAATCACATTCATGCAAGCACACAATTAAGCATCTAGAAGGGTTTACAATACTACCCAATACATATCATTCGCTATTAAGAGTTTACTATGAAATAGCATAAACCATAACCTACCTCCACCGAAGAATTGTGATCAAGCAATCTACTTTCCCAAAGCTGCGTTCTTCTTCTCTCTCTCGTTCGTTCGTTTCTCCCTCTCCTTCTGTCTCTTTCTTATTTTCCCTTATTCAAACTCTTTTTCTTTTACCCTAATTACCATAAAATTAAGTATAAAAGATGACAAAAGTAACCCACTAATTAATTCAAGGTCATCTTCTTTAACCCCCAAGCAATTGGATTATTAACATTAAACCACTAACTTTATAATTATAAGCAGGAATAGTCCAAAATACCGCTTAAAACATTTAACAGAAATCCGACCCAGTCAGGGTTACGCAGCCTGTGACGGCCCGTCATGCCTGCGACGGTCCGTCCTGCTGCTTTCGTCACAGAGTTCAGAGACTAAATTTCACTAAGGGTCTGTGACGGCCCGTCACGCCTGTGATGGTCCGTCCTGCCATTTCGTCGCGAAGTTCAGAGAGTCGATCTCAGTACCCAATTTTCAGAATTCTAAGTGTTTTGGAACGAGACCCCCTCGACGGTCCGTCGTGCCCATGACGGTCCGTCGTGGGATCCGTCGACTCAGACTGTTATTACCAGAAATACTTTACTGCTCAAAACGACTAAACAGGTCGTTACAATAGATACCAATTTACCCATCGTTCGTCCTCGAACGATCACAAGAAGAAAAACAAGGGCGAGAAGGAGTACCTGAATCTGTAAACAGGTGTGGGTATCTTTCTTGCATATCAGCCTCCTTCTCCCAAGTGGCCTCTTCAACTGGTCGATTCTTCCATTGAACTTTGATGGATGCAATCTCCCTCGACCTCAACTTGCAAATTTCTCTATCTAGAATGGCAACAGGCTCCTCCTCGTAAGTCAAATTCTCATCAAGCAGAACTGAATCCCAACGAATGATGTAGTTTCCATCCCCATGGTATATTTTCAACATAGACACATGAAATACCGGATGCACTCCGGACAGCCCTGGAGGCAAGGCTAATTCGTAAGCCACCTCCCCTACTCGTTTAAGTACTTCGAATGGTCCAATATACCTTGGGATCCGTCGACTCAGACTGTTATTACCAGAAATACTTTACTGCTCAAAACGACTAAACAGGTCGTTACACATCATGGACAGAAAAAGGATCATACTTTTTAGATGATTCCTTAGTGCTTTTTAGCATAGACTAGTGGATCCACTTAGTAGTTCAGGTTCTATAATGATGGCAAGGTATAAGACGGTCCTTGACTACGTGAGGTAAAATGTTGTACCATCACTTAGGCTCATAATGATGGTTTTCGGTTAGAGAATCTCCCATAAAAGTTATTGTATTTTTATATATATAAGTTTATTGTATTTCTACATATATTTTAGAGTTATGTTGTGTCCTTGTATATACACAGAGTTGTCATCATATTTTTAAACAAGTTTTTCTTTATATTGCACTTGTTTTAAACAACTTTGTAATGAAATGAGTTTAGTTAAGTATTCATGAGTTGAGAAGAGCTAAGGTAAGTGTTCTTTTCAAAATCTCTTTCAAGCCTATGTTTGTTAGCATTTCAACTTGCATACTCGTACATTCAATATACTGATGCCAGTTGAATTGCATCGTACTATGATGCAGACATGTTACCAGGATCAGCAAGCAGTGCATTGTTAATCTAGTAAGCACTCCAGATTCAGTTTGTGAGCCTCTTTGCGTTCCAGATGACTCCTTTTTATTGTTTCAACTACTATATTAGTTCATTAGGATGTCGTGGGTTTGTCCCGACATCAATCTCAATTGTTTTAGAGATTTCATAGATAGTCAGTCAGATGTTAGTTCATTCGTCATTATCTTGTTATTGACTTATGTTCTGATTTGAGTTGCCATTTCGGCTAAATTCAATTTATTTTTTTAAAAAAAACATTATGAGTTCAATTGAGACATTTAAGTTATTTAGAATTTGATTCCTTTTATTTATTCTTAAAGTCTTCCGCTGAATAAGTAAGCCAGACAAACGGTTCGCTTGAGGCCAACAATGATTCTCGAGTGTCGGTCACATAAAAAATGTACGCTTGGGGCGTGACATCTTCCACCTATTGAAGCAAAAATACCATTTCATCCACACATTTGGATAAAAAAAATGCCCTTAAGAGTTAAATTTAACCCCAAAATACCCCTCCCTTTAGCAGAAGTTGATGTAGCAAAAATAATTTTTAAATTTCATGTGTGGCATTGTTATTATTATTGGTCCACATGTAATTAGACCCAATTTCATTCTCAATCATATCCACGAATTCAAACTCATTTCTAAAAGACCCAACTCTTTCTACCTTCATCTTCATCTTCCTTTTATAAAATTATTTGGAGGATTAACACATATTATCAAATTCTTTCGGTATTCTTGGATCTTTGAAAAAGGTTATAAATTTTTTTATATATCATCATTCTCTGGGAAAAATAATAATAATTTACCTACTAATTTTGTGGAAGTGAAGACAAGTGCAATTTAATTTGTACACCAACACGTATCAAAAGAATGAATGATCTATTGAGACGGGAACAAAAAGAAGCCTTCATTCAATTTCCCATGGAAGCAAGACACGATTCAACTTTTAAACGAATCGAGCCATATTTATCACATTTTAAGAAAATTGGAGCATCTAATAGTACATAAAGAGTTCAATCTCCAATTACCTTATGAAAGACTTCAAAAATTTCTGAGAAATGCTTGGAACACCATGTTTTTTTACAGATTGTTTTGATATCATTTTATTAATCCTTCAAATAATTTTGTAGAAGAAAGATGAAGAAAGTGGGAGAAATGAGTTTGAGTTTGGTCAATGGGTATAATTGTGAATGAAAGTGGTTCTAAATATATGTGGACAAATAAATTAATGTCACATGTTTAATTAAAAGAATATATATTTGCCATATTAGCTTTTGTGAAATGTAAGGGTAATTTTTGGCTTAAATTTAACTCTAAGAACATTTTCTTTTTAAAAATAGGTGTATGGAAGGACATTTTTTATCCAATAGATGGAAGGAGTAATTTCCCTAGATAGTCACCCATGTTTGGGAAATTATCTAGAAATATTACTTATGTTTGTTTTAGGCTACACCTTACTTTGCCTATTTTCCTCAAATTATACTTGACACAAAAAATACATTATCTCTCTCCTATAAGGATGACATGTCACATTATTTATTTATTTATTATTAAAAAAAATATGTTTTAAACCTATTTAAAAGTTAGGTTGCAATATGTTTTTTCAAAAAAAAAATTGTTTTCTATTTATGTTTTTTGAAAATGTTTTGATTTTTAGATATATTAAGATAAATTTTAAAAATGAATGAAAAAAAATTCTACTACTAACTACTAATGGATTGTTTTGACTATTTTTTAAAATAAGTTTTTTTAATTTTTTAAAGATAATTATTATTTTTTACTATAAGTTTTTCAATTAATTATTTAAATAATAATTATAGTTTTTACAGTGCACTTTTTCTTCTCCTATTTAGATAGATATTTCTACATTCTATTTTGTTGGAGCATTCCCTAAAATCACTGAAAGTGTGATAAATATAAATAGACATTACAATTTTTTTATAAAATAATTCAATTTTCAGTTTTCCCTTTTTAAGCTTAAAAATTGAAATTTGAAACATTTAAAGATCTTTCATTTTCCCCCCATAATAGCCATTACTGTTTTTATTTTAAAAAAATTGTTCAACTTAATTTTTTTTCCTTTAAAATTGAAATTAGAAGCATTTAAAAATCATCCATTTTTTGCCATTACAGTTTTTTTAACAAAAGAACTTTTATTTTCTATTTAAAATAGCTATATTAAAATTCCTATTTTTTTAATTGTATTTTTAGAGCATATTTAAAATGCTTTTTGAAAAATTAAAATTCTTGAATATTTGTGGTGCTGGCATGTGACACTTTTTACTTCTCCTATTATATATAGATTTTTTTAAAAAAAATAGACAAACCAACATATTATACCCAGTAAACAAGTTACATTAAGGACTGTACTATGAGATCCTCCGGTTCTTCAAGAAAATATGTGAGTTCTTCAGTTCTTTTAAAGAATTAGAAAAATATTAATAATAAATTAAAAAATGTGACATGTCACCCTAGCAGGAGAGAAATAATGTATTTTTTGTGTCAAGTATATTTTGGGAAAAATAGGCAAAGTTGGGTGATATTGTAGTCCTAAAATAAACATAAGTGATATTCCTAGGTAATTTCTCAAACATGGGTGACCATCGAGGGAAATTACTCATGGAAGAAGGGCATTTTGAGCCATTTTCAACACCTTAAGGGCATTTTGACCTTTTTCAATTTTGTAAGGTAATGTTTTCTTTTTATACCAACTCATGTTAGTATTTAAGGTTTGTCAATATGGATTAACCCACCCCATTCGGGCTAGTCTATACAAATTTGAAATTGACGGGCTAAGTCGGATTGTTCATTTTTTGCGAGCCAAAAAACAATCAGTCCAAATCATTATTACGTGGGCTACGAGCCATGTCTAGTCAGCCCATTTTTAAAAAAAGTATATTTTATATAATTTATTTTAAATATTAACATAAATTTTTTAATGAAGAATACATTGTTTAAAATAATTGAAAGATAATAACGACACTATAAAATAAAAATATTATTATTTAGCCATTTTTTTTACCATATATATTATAATTTATTAATTATTAATTTTTCTAATACATCTTACTAGAGCCGTCAATATGGGCTAGGCCCGTTGGGCCAGCCTGAACTAACTCGGGATTTAATAGGGCTAGGCTAAGATTTTTATAGCCCATTTAAGAAAAAAGTTTTTTAGCCCGACCTGAATAAGCCTGCTGATTTATGGGGCTTGAGAAATATCAGTAGAGTCGGCCCCTGGGCTAACAAAATAAATTAAACAATATAATATAATATTAAAATTTAAAATTAAAGAGATTTCAAACTCAAAACAATTAGGTTAATATTTCTATCTAGGTATTTATACTTTTACATGGAAAAAAACTAAATAAATATTACATAGATAATTTTATTTGTGGATATGATTAACAAGTGGTAACATTAAATCATGTAATATTGTTTTGTCGATATTTATGATAATATTTTTAAATTTTAATTTATAATTTAATTTAATAATTATAAAAAATAATAATTTCTTAATAAAGTGGGATGGCCCGGCAAGCCTGTAGCCCACGTACTTATGGATTGTGCCGACTATTTTCTAGCCCACACTAAAAATGGGCTAGTCCGGCCTGACCAGTAAAAGTCAAAGGCTGTATGGGTTAGCCCGGATGAGGTGGGCTAGCCCATATTGACAGCTCTACATCTTACCGTATATTTATTTAGTCTTATATTTTAAGATTTCTTAATTTTAAAAATATATTTTCTCTTACCATATGTTTTAGAATTCCTTAAATATTAAATCTCATAATACCTCTTACTATAGATTTTAGGGTTCTATAATTTTTAAAATATATTTTTCTCTTACCATATATTTTAGGACTCCTAAATTTAAAATATTATAAAGATAGTCGAATAATAATATGAGAAAAAACAGTAGAACATGTTTTTCTATAATATAGTCTTTTAATGAAAGGGAAAAAGTTTAACACATTTCAATCTCATGCTTTTAAAGTAACTCGTTAAGTGCATACGTTTTGCATGTATGTATCACTTTGATTAATACACTTCTAAGAATATACGGAAAAGAGCCTAAAATACCCTTGAAGTATTGAAAATGGTATGAAATTACCCTTCATCCACCTATTGGCTCCAAAATGCCCTTTTCATTCACCTGGTGGCTCCAAAATACCCTTATCATCCACCTTTGGGTTCAAAATTGACCACTTTTTGATTGTTTTAAAATTAAACTCTTTAAATATTTTTAAAAATACTTGGCGTTCAACTATTGGTTATAATTTTAATGTATTAATATAATTTATAAACCAACCCACTACCCACTCATTACTAACTAAACCTCACTCAATTAATAATCTAATTATAATATCAAAATCGTTATAAACACTACTAAAACAAGATGAAATTATAGATTCCTGAAAATGACATCCAAAATTATTCGAGTCCGAATCGAAACCCCAATTAAATTTAGGTTGAGCCGCTTATTTAGGAGGACACTTTTTTTACAAAATTGAATTAGAAATTTATGATTAAAGGTAAATAAGTATATACATCCCGAATTAATTCATGCACTTTTTTTTAAATATAATTTTATAAATATTTATGATTTGTTTTAAAACCTTTAATTTATTATTTTGAAAAAAAGTTATATATGAAGTAACATCACATAATTGAGACGTAAGAATAATTAAGATGAACCTAGTCAGACTTTTAAGTTTATCGGTGATTTTTATTTAGCCACTTGAATGTTTGATAATTTACTTCTATAAATTTTAAAAACACTCAATTGGCAGTAGCTTGCATTAATAATGTGACATGTTTATTAATTTAGAGGGATTTAATTTGTAATGGGTGGGTAGTGGATTGATTTATAAATTATACTAATAAGTTAAATCATAACAAATAGTTGCATATTTAAAAAATATTTAAAAATTTTAAATATAAAATCGTTAAATAAGTGGTCAATTTTGAACCAAAAGGTGGATGACAAGGGTATTTTGAACCCAATAGGTGGGTGAGAAGGGTATTTCGGAGCCAATAGGTGGATGGAGGGTAATTTTATACCATTTCCAATACTTTAAGGGTATTTTAGGCCCTTTTTTGAAAAATATATTTATGTCATGTTTAAGGTCAAAAATCAAAGGACATTTTAATATATTCAATATAACTATAATTTGGGACAACAATTGAAAAGTCCATTTTATTTTTTTTAACTCTGTACTTAGTCAAATTAGGCCTTCTATTTCAAATAGATGAAATAATAAAAATATATAAAAATATTAAATTCATGTGAATGCTTAGTTTATAAAGTATAAAACTTTTTAAAATAACAGAAATATTTTAAGATAACCGTAGTTAAAATAAGATAACTCTCCATCATAATAATTAAGAAGTAAGATTAATATAGATGTCACGACCCAAAACGAGCCGCGAGTGGCACCCACACTTATCCTACTATGTGAGCGAACAACAATTCTAAACCCCAACATTTACCAATATTTCAACCATAATGAACAAAATATAATGCGGAAGACTCAAAATCTTATTAATATAACCATTAGATAAACATTCTAAAGTTTATCAACTATTATCCCAAAAACCTGGAAATCATCACACCAAGAACATCTATCCTCAAATTTCTAAATCTAAGAGTATTTAAGAAGCTAAAATAAGTAAAAGAGATGGTCCATGTCCGAACTTCAAGAAATCAAGACGTGAAGGAGAGAATCCAGTCCGAGCTAGGAACAGTAGCTCACCCTGAATTCTGATATACTGAAGACTGGCTAGAGTTGCGGACGAGTCGAAGTCGATGGCACGTTTGATGCACTCTACAAATAACAAAAAGAAAAATACAAGTAGGGGTCAGTACAAGGAACACGTACTGAGTAAGTATCATCGGCCAACTCAAAATAGAAAGCAATATATACGGATAATAATATAAAATCAACTACATTACTCAACAGGTGACAACAACAAGTACAAGAACCATTGGCAACAACACCAAGCACACCTATGAGGACTCAAGCCTCCACACCATACTCATTTGGGGAAAAAAGTTCTTTGAATTTGAGTATTTTAACGTAATTCAAGATTACTTCTCTTTATTATTATCGTGTCGGAACGTGACACTCCGATCCCCTAATACTACCGTGTTGGAACATGACACCCGATCCCCTAATACTACGTGTCGGAACGTGACACCCGATCCCCTAATACTACGTGTCGGAATGTCACTCTGATCCCCCAATACTACCGTGTCGGAACGTGACACCCGATCCCCTAATACTACCGTGTCGGAACGTGACACCCGATCCCCTAATACTACGTGTCGGAACGTGACACCCGATCCATTTATCTCATTATTTTAGTTCATCAAGCCTTCTTTATGTCAAGGCGTTATCTTAATAGAGAGGATTTAAGGTTTAAGATTCAACAGTCTCTTCATTCTAATCCATCACAATTACATAATCACATCATGCAACCACACAATTAAGCATATAAAAGACTTTACAATACCACCCAATACATATCAATTGCTATTTAGCGTTTATCTATCACATAGAAATAAACCATAACCTACCTCCACCGAAGAATCGTGATAGAGCAAGCTACTTCTCAATGCCTTTGCTTTCCTCCTCGCTTCTCCCTTTTCTCGCTCGTTCTCCTTCTCTCTGTTCTTTTTATTTTTCCTTCTCCAGATTCTTCTTCTTTTACCCTAGTTATCATATAATTCATTATGATAAAAGTAACCCATTATTTATTTTAAAGTTATCTCCTTTAACCTTCAAGTAAATAAATTATTAAACTTACCCCACTAATTTCCTAATTATAATCAGGAATAGTCCAAAACACCCCTTTAAAACTCTTAGCAGAAATCCGATCCAGTCGGGGTTACGCAGCTCGTGACGGTCCATTGTACCTGCGACGGTCCGTCACAAGGTTCAGAGAGTCAAATTCAGTAAAAAGGTTTGTGACGGCCCGTCGTATCTACGACGGTCCGTGCTGCAATTCCGTCGTGAAGTTCAGAGAGTTGATCCCAGTACCCAGATTTTCGAGTTGAAGTGTTTTGGAACGGAAAACTCTCAACGGACCGTTGTGCTTATGACGGTTCGTCCTACCTGTCGTTGAGGGTAATGAAGGGAGCCACAGGAGAAATTTCACAAGTATGGGACAACGGCATCCATCACGGTCCGTCGCGACCATGATGGTCCGTCGCGTGATCCGTCGACCCAGTCAATTTTTATCACAAATGATTCTACTGCTCGAAATGACTAAACAGGTTGTTACAATAGATACCAATTTACCCATCGTTCGTCCCCGAACGATCACAAGAAGAAAAACAAGGGCGAGAAAGAGTAACTGAACCCGTAAAAAGATGTGGATATCTTTCTTGCTTATCAGCCTCCTTCTCCCAAGTGGACTCTTCAACTGGCCGATTCTTCCACTGAACCTTGATGGATGCAATCTCCCTTGTTCTCAACTTGCGGATTTCTCTATCTAAAATAGCAACAGGCTCCTCCTCATAAGACAAATTCTCATCAAGAAGAACTGAATCCCAACGAATAATGTAGTTTCCATCCCCATGGTATTTTTTCAGCATAGACACATGAAATACCGGGTGCACTCCTGCGAGTCCTGGAGGCAATGCCAATTCATAAGCTACCTCCCCCATGCGCTTCATAACTTCAAATAGACCAATGTACCTCGGACTAAGCTTACCTCGCTTACCAAACCGCATCACCCCTTTCATGGGTGAAACCTTTAGCAAGACTTGTTCACCCTCCATAAAATCCAAGTCCCTAACCTTTCGATCTGCATATTCTTTCTGCGTGTTGTGAGTTGCTAGAAGCTTCTCCTGAATGAATTTTACTTTATCTAACGATTCCCTCAAAATATCGGTCCCCCATGGTCTCACCTCAAATGCATCAAACCAACCAATGGGAGACCTACATCTCCTCCCATACAGTGCCTCAAATGGGGCCATATCAATACTTCAGTGATAGCTATTATTGTATGAGAACTCTGCTAAGGGTAAGAAGTTATCCCAATGACCACAAAATTCTATCACACATGCACGAAGCATATCCTCCAAAACCTGAATAGTTCGCTCAGACTGACCATCGGTCTGAGGGTGAAATGCAGTACTAAGATCCAACCTGGTACCTAATTCAGCATGCAATGTTCACCAAAACTTAGAAGTAAATTGCGTACCTCTATCTGATATGATGAAAAGTGGAACTCCATGCAATCGAACAATTTCTGAGATATAGAGTTTGGCTAACTTCTCTGCATTGTAAGTCACCTTAACCGGAAGGAAGTGAGCAGACTTAGTTTGCCTGTCAACAATTACCCAAATAGAATCAAACTTACCCAATGTCTTTGGAAGACCAACCACATAATCCATTGCAATTCTTTCCCATTTCCATTCAGGAATGGGCATTTTCTGAAGTATTCCTCCGGGTCTCTGGTGTTCATACTTTACCTGCTGACAGTTCGGGCATTGGGTAACAAATTCAGCAATGTCACGCTTCATCCTACTCCACCAAAAATGTTGCTTTAGGTCACGATACATCTTGGTTGCACCAGGATGTATAGAATACCTTGAACTATGAGCCTCTGTAAGAATAGTGTGAATTAAAGCATCAACACGGGGCATACATACCCTCCCCTTAATTTTCAAAACGCCTTCCTCATCAATTTTTGCCTCTTTAGCCTCTCCTCGTAATACCATCTCCCGAATCTGACTCAGCTTCTCATCAACAAACTGCCTTCCCTTAATCTTGTCAAGAAAAGAAGATCTTGCCTCCATGCAGGCCAAAAATCCTCCTTTCTCTAGTACTTCCAGCCTCATGAGGTCATTAGCCAAAGTCTGAATCTCTCTAGCCAATGGGTGTCTAGAAATCTGTAGGTGGGCTAAACTTCCCATGCTCCCTGTTTTTATACTTAAGGCATCTGCCACAACATTAGCTTTTCCTGGGTGATACAAGATAGTAATATCATAGTCCTTCAGTAGTTCCATCCATCTGCTCTGTCTCAAATTCAAATCTTTCTGAGTAAAGACATATTGTAAACTACGATAATCTGTATAGACTTCACACTTAACCCCATGTAGATAATGTCTCCATTGCTTTAATGCGAACACGACTGCAGCCAACTCCAAATCATGGGTCGGATAGTTACGTTCATGCACTTTTAATTGCCTCGAAGCGTAAGCAATTACATTCCTCTCTTGCATTAGCACTGCACCGAACCCTGAATAAGATGCATCACAATAAACAATGAAATTCTTACCTTCCACTGGCAAGGTAAGAATTGGTGCAGTAGTCAACAAGGTCTTGAGTTTCTGAAAGCTTTCTTCACATTCGTTCGACCATACAAATGGAACACTCTGCTTAGTTAAATTTGTCAATTGGGAAGCAACAGAAGTAAATCCCTTGACAAATCGACGGTAGTAGCTAGCTAAACCAACAAAGCTCCTTACCTCTGTAACATTAGTAGGTCTTACCCAACTCTTCACAGCTTCAATCTTAGAAGGATCCACCATAACTTCATTCTTAGAAACTACGTGCCCCAAGAAGGACACTGAATCTAGCCAAAACTCACACTTGGAGAATTTGGCATAAAACTTTTTCTCCCTCAACACTTCCAATACAATTCTCAAATGCTCCTCATGTTCTTTCCTGCTCTTTGAGTATATCAGTATGTCATCAATGAACACAATGACAAAGAGATCCAGAGATGGCTTAAAAATCCTGTTCATCAAGCTCATGAAAGCAGCAGGGGCATTCGTAAGCCCAAAAGACATTACTAAGAATTCATAATGCCCATACCTGGTCCGAAAAGCAGTCTTTGGCACATCCGTGGCCCGTATTTTCAATTGATGATAACCAGATCTCAAATCGATTTTTGAGAAGGTACAAGCACCTTGTAACTGATCGAACAAATTGTCAATGCGAGGAAGAGGATACTTGTTCTTAATAGTTATCTTATTCAGTTGCCTGTAGTCTATGCACATTCGAAAACTTCCATCCTTCTTCTTCACAAATAAAATAGGAGCACCCCAAGGGGATGCACTTGGTCTAATAAAGCCTTTACCTAACAACTCTTGAAGTTGGGCCTTTAACTCCCTTAACTCAGCGGGAGCCATTCTATAAGGGGGTATGGAAATGGGGCGAGTACCCGGCTCCACATCAATGCAAAAATCAATATCCCTATCCGGTGGCATACCAGGAAGGTCTGCAGGAAACACATCCAGAAACTCACGGACTACCGAGACAGACTCAATTGAAGGTACTTGGGTAGTATCATCCCTGAGATGTGCCAATAAAGCTAAACAACCCTTACTAATCATCCTCTTAGCACGAAGAAAGGAGATGATATGAACTGGAGTGGAAGTGTTGTCACCCTCCCACACTAGCGGATCTGTCCCAGGTTTGGCCAATGTTACAGTTTTAGCATTACAATCTAAGATTGCAAAATTTGGAGAAAGCCAAGTCATACCCAGAATTACATCGAAATCAACCATTTCTAGAATAATCAAGTCTACATGAGTATTGCTCCCCAAAAAAGTCACAAGACACGACCTATACACCTTCTCAACTATCACAGACTCACCCACAGGAGTAGAGACACGAATAGGCATGTCAAGCAATTCACAATGTAAATCAAGACCAGTAGCAAATGAGGAAGATACATATGAAAATGTGGATCCAGGATCAAATAATACAGAAGCCATGTAATCACAAACCAAAAGATTACCTATGATAACATCATCATATGTCTCTGCTTCAGACCTCCCGGGGAAAGCATAACAATGGGCCCTATCACCTGTCTGCCCGTTACCCCTACCCTGTTGTGCTGCAGTAGCTCCAGCTTGCCCGCCACCCCGGCTGATTTGGTGACCACCATTACCTTGTCCACCATGTCCTTCAGAATGACGGCCTCTCCCATGACTACCTCTACCTCTAACTATTGGGGGTCTGTAACTCTGTTTTCGACAATATCTCCTAATATGTCCAGTCTCCCCACATCCATAACAATCTCTGGAGTCAAGCATAGGTCTCTGCGAGAATGACGAAGTCTGGGGATAACCTCCAGACTCAGAGAAATGTTGACTGGTCTACGATGGACCCCCAGCTACAGCCTGCAGTGAAGACTGAATAGGTCGGGCTGGGTAACTTCCTGAACTCTGCCCTCTGGAGTAAGAACCAGTAAACTCACCTCCCTTACGAAACTTCTTAGATGTCGATGCCATGGTGAAGTCGTCTGGCTTCACCCCCTCCACCTCTATCACAAAATCAACCACTTCCTGAAAGGATTTTGCTGCAGTAGCTAACTGTAAGGCGGGGATCTGCAAATCTGACCTCAATCCTTTCACAAAACGGCGAATCCGCTCTTGTGGACTGAAGCAAAGCTGGGTGGCATACCTGGATAGTGCACGAAATTTGGCCTCATAAGCAGTAACAGACATCCTTCCTTGATCTAGGCTCAGGAACTCATCTCTCGTCCTATCCCTCAAAGTCCGGGGTATATATTTCTCCATAAATAAGCTAGAGAATGATGCCCAAGTCATAGGTGGTGTCTGTGCTGGTTGACACTCAACGTTCGCCACCATATTTTGGCATTCCCCTGAGACTGATAGGTCACAAACTCAACACCGAATCATTCTACTATGTCAATCTTATATAGCAGCTCATGACAATCAACCAGGAAATCATAGGCATCCTCAGATTCAGCACCCTTGAAGACTGGAGGTTTCAATTTCAAGAACTTAGTGAAAAGTTCATGCTGATCACTCGTCATTATAGGCCCTGTAGTCAATCGAGGAAACGTGCTTACTTCCAATGAGGCATCCATGCGGGGAGCCACAGTAGCTGCATGTTGTACCTCCGGAACCTGAGGTGCTGGTGCAGAAAAACACTGGAGGTGTCTGGCCTTGATCAGATAACCCACTAAGATAGGTAAGAACCTGGTTAATCATCTCTGGGGTAGGTTGGGGTGGTAATTCCTCATCTTGCACTTGCTCATTTTCCCCTTCCTCACCCTTTCTTACTACCTCATCAGTCGGTGGAGGAGTCACCGCCCTAGTACTAGCTGGACCAGGTGTTTGTCCTCTACCTCTAGAGGACGTTTTCCCGCGACCTCTACCACGGCCTCTTGCCACTAATCCTCCTCGAGCTACAGCCTCAGTGGCTGGCTCAGACGCACCCTGTCTTGCCGGTGTTGGTGTTGGCACAGTTGTTCCTCTAGTTCTAACCATCTGCGAAATAGAGTGAGGATGTCAGATACCAATTTGTATCACCTAGATACCAATTGCATCCAAGTAATAGCACGAAAGAAAGAAAGAATGAAATTTTCCTAAAGTCCTATAGCCTCTCAAAGAAAAGTAAGGGCGTCCCCCTATCGTTCCTCCAAACTCTACTAGACTCGTTCTTGTGTGATGAGACCAACGAACCTAATGCTCTGATACCAAGTTTTGTCACGACCCAAAACGAGCCGCGAGTGGCACCCACACTTATCCTACTATGTGAGAAAACCAACAATTCTAAACCCCAACATTTACCAATATTTCAACCATAATGAACAAAATATAATGCGGAAGACTCAAAATCTTATTAATATAACCATTAGATAAACATTCTAAAGTTTATCAACTATTATTCCAAAAACCTGGAAGTCATCACACCAAGAACATCTATCCTCAAATTTCTAAATCTAAGAGTATTTAAGAAGCTAAAATAAGTAAAAGAGATGGTCCATGTCCGAACTTCAAGACATCAAGACGTGAAGGAGAGAATCCAGTCCGAGCTAGGAACAGTAGCTCACCCTGAATTCTGATATACTAAAGACTGGCTAGAGTTGCGGACGAGTCAAAGTCGATGGCACGTTTGCTGCACTCCACAAATAACAAAAAGAAAAATACAAGTAGGGGTCAGTACAAGGAACACGTACTGAGTAAGTATCATCGGCCAACTCAAAATAGAAAGCAATATATACGGATAATAATATAAAATCAACCGCATTACTCAACAGGTGACAACAACAAGTACAAGAACCATTGGCAACAACACCAAGCACACCTATGAGGACTCAAGCCTCCACACCATACTCATTTGGGGAAAAAGGTTCTTTGAATTTGAGTATATTAACATAATTCAAGATTACTTCTCTTTTTTATTATCGTGTCGGAACGTGACACTCCGATCCCCTAATACTACCGTGTCAGAACGTGACACCCGATCCCCTAATACTATGTGTCGGAACGTGACACCCGATCCCCTAATACTACGTGTTGGAACGTGACTCTGATCCCCTAATACTACCGTGTCAGAACGTGACACCCGATCCCCTAATACTACGTGCCGGAATGTGACACCCGATCCATTTATCTCATTATTTTAGTTCATCAAGCCTTCTTTATGTCAAGGCGTCATCTTAATAGAGAGGATTTAAGGTTTAAGATTCAACAGTCTCATCATTCTAATCCATCACAATTACATAATCACATCATGTAACCACACAATTAAGCATATAGAAGACTTTACAATACCACCCAATACATATCAAATGTTATTTAGAGTTTATCTATCACATAGAAATAAATCATAACCTACCTCCACCGAAGAATCGTGATAGAGCAAGCTACTTCTCAATGTCTTTGCTTTCCTCCTCGCTTCTCCCTTTTCTCGCTCGTTCTCCTTCTCTCTGTTCTTTTTATTTTTCCTTCTCCAGATTCTTTTTCTTTTACCCTAGTTATCATATAATTCATTATGAAAAAGTAACCCATTATTTATTTTAAAGTTATCTCCTTTAACTCCCAAGTAAATAAATTATTAAACTTACCCCACTAATTTCCTAATTATAATCAGGAATAGTCCAAAACACCCCTTTAAAACTCTTAGCAGAAATCCGACCCAGTCGGGGTTACGCAACTCGTGACGGCCCGTCGTACCTGCGACGGTCCGTCCTGCAGGTCCGTCACAAGGTTCAGAGAGTCAAATTCAGTAAAAAGGTTTGTGACGGCCCGTCATATCTACGACGGTCCGTGCTGCAATTCCGTCGTGAAGTTCAGAGAGTTGATCCAGTACCCAGATTTTCGAGTTGAAGTGCTTTGGAACGGAAAACTCTCGACGGACCGTTGTGCTTATGATGGTTCGTCCTACCTGTCGTTGAGGGTAATGAAGGGAGCCACAGGATAAATTTCACAAGTATGGGACGATGGCGTCCATCACGGTCCGTCGCGACCATGACGGTCCGTCGCGTGATCCGTCGACCCAGTTAGTTTTTATCACAAATGATTCTACTGCTCGAAATGACTAAACAGGTTGTTATAATTGAGAACAAAATTACATTATTGATATTAAAATTAAAATTATGTTGATATTGATTAAGTATTATTTCATTTATTATAGTGAGAAATTAGATACGAACAAAAGTCAATATTTTGTTGTGTATCAATATCAAAGTTAGAAATTATTTTGACAAGATTTCAATTAATTTAAAGTTTCTTTCTACAGATTTAAATAAGAAAATATGTGGTCAATAGCGTTTGTGTACCAAATACATCAATAATTTTTTTTATCGTTTAAGTATTTTCATTTAAATATATAATTATTTAAAGTGTTTTTTAAAAATTAATTTTTGAAGTTCATTTTGACAGGCTCTAAATATTATGACTTTTTTTCAACTTAAAAATATCTGAAATTTATGACTTTTATGTGATTAAATTTTCCTTAGGCAGTCACATTAGGTAGAGAAAGTTTTTGAAAAAATATAATTTTCTTAATTGCAAGCATATAGTAACTTCTTTTGATTCAAGTTTTCACTTATATCCGGTTGAAAGTGAAAAGATATAATAAATCAAAAGGATTATGCTAGCTTAATTGATAGTTTGAATTATGTGACTGATTTCATCAAGTAGGATATTGCATATGCAATAGGAGTACTTAGCAGGTTTACAAGCAAGTAAGGTAATTAAAATTGACATACTATAAAAAGAGTTATGAGATATATAATTAATTTTTTTTAATTTGATCTATGAAAAATATCCTTCTGTACCTGAAGGTTTTTCTAATGCAGACTGGAACACTTTATTAGGTGATTTATGTTCTACCACTGTTTGTATTTTTACTTTGAGTGGTGGTGATGTTTGTTGGAAATAAAAAAAGAACACAATAATTGCTAACTCTACCATGTAGACTGAACTAATTGTTTTAGCTTTAGTTAGTAAAAAAGCAAATTGGTTGAGAGATTTATAATTTAAAATACACTTCCTCTTATTTTTGATTCATTGTGATAGCACTGTCGCAATAGGCTGAGTTCAAAAATGTTATTAAATCCGTAAAATCGAGACCTATAAGGAGGAAACACAGTAATATCAGATCGTATTTAACAAGTGATACCATCAAAGTTGATTATGTCTTATCTTGTGATAATTTTACATATCCTTTTACTAAGGCCTAACAAGAGAAAAGTCTAGAGTAAATAAAGAGGAATGAGATTGAAGACTATAAATCATTGAGATATTTGAGGAAACCCAACTTGAGGCTAGAAACCTTATAATCCGGTTCAATGGGAAAAATGAATCATATGATGACTTGTTGTAAAAATGCAATATCTTTTTATTCCTCCCTATCATGTGGTGCATTGTTTCCTACAGTAATTTGTGGAGGTTGAGTTCAAAAAATTCTTAATGAAAAATGGTAGCACGTATGGTGGAGTGTTAAACTTATAGGAACATTCTCGAAATATTTCACCTATGTGAGTGTGAGTAGATCGTTTCCTCTGAGAATTGGGCTAATACTCAAAAGCACTTAGGAAAACAGGATAGCACAAGATCGTAAGGTGATACTTTTAAAGTTCATGTCAACACCTTGATTATTGTGTGTGAGCAGTGATAATTTATTTCCCTTAAGCAGTCATAGTTCAAATCTGAGATAGCGACTCTGGAGTAAAAGTTACTATTTCACTAAATGAAGGTTTAATGCAGAGCACACCTTTATTATGCATAGTAATCTTCGTTCGGCTGATAGACTCTCTTAGTTGATATTTAAAATGAGTGGGGGTTGTTGGTCTTTACATTTTAATTAATATTTTATATATTAATTTGTGTTACTATGGGGTACAAAAATGTTACAATTTTTTGGTCCTGCTCTTTCCTATACGTTGGTGGGCATTCGTTGGGCCTAATTCCAAGTATTGTGCTGCTTTACTTCTTTTTTTTTTCCGTTGAGGTTCTTGAGCACTTCTTTGCTGCTCATTGCTGATGCGGTTCAACCATCAAATGTTAGTGGCCATTGATGGTTGGTAAACGGTGGTTTATTTTCTATTAAAACCATTGTAACTCATCTAACGCGTAGAGCATTTATTTTTACTATTTACTATCCTATAATCTTCATATTTATTTCTAGGAAGACATCCCCAACTATAATAATAGTGGTCTTCATTTGATTTGTACACACACAAAAAATCTAGAGAGCACAAAAGTTAGTAAAGAAAGAGTTCTTATTAATTGAAGGGAGATGTTCTTTTTGTGGATCTTTGGAATTAACTCTTGTCCGGAGTTTGTTGAATTATACTTAGTTAAAAATCATATTGAATAGGCATATATAGTAAATAACAGAAAAATACACATAGTAATCTTTAGAACAACATACACAATCTCTATCCTCGTGAAGTATAAATAAGATGATTTCAAAAAAAACAAAAACAATAGATGCTCAAATTGTCAAGAATTATATTTAACTGATAATTCTTTGTTACAGTTATTAGTGGAGACATTTACGTTCTACATGTTTCTCACTTCTTTAGCAGGTCCTAACTTTTAGGTTTCAGTTATTATTTGTGGTTAAATTTTTACTTTCCTTTACAAGTCCTAGAAGGTAGTTTGTTGTTTGGTTATCTATTTAAGAGTCTCATAGTAAATTGGTTTAAATCTCTCCAGCAATTAGAATTTTTCTTTTTCCTTCAATATATTTCTCTATTCAACGTGTTACATTATTAACATTTGGTATTAGATCCAAGTTGAGAGTTTCTCAAATCGAGTGCGAGTTTTGGATACTTGTTATCGAAAGTGTTTTTTTTTTTCTTTAAGTGCTCTTGTTGCAGCAAAACATGACATCGAAAAGTTTTATTTAGCCCTTTATTCCACATTTCGATGGTCATTACAGTCATTGGAGCATGTTGATGGAGAATTTCCTTAGGTCCAGACATTTGCAAGATCCAGCAACTGATACTGCTTCGTTAGAATCACAAGAAGTAGAGTTGGATGTTCTAAGTTGAAAGATCTCAAAGCAAAGAATTATCATTTCGAAGATATTGATTGCTCAATACTGAAAATCATTCTTTGTAAGGAATAGTGTTTTAAAAGGCGGGGCTGTGAGGCGGGTCGTTTCATACAGTATAGGACGAGGCGTAAGCCCCGAGATACACTGCGTAAATCTCATGGATCTACGGGGCGTAGTCATGTATATTCAATTTTATAGTTTTATTACTAATAAGCTGAGCAAAACTAAACATTTCAATGATTTATGATTTTTATTTGAGATAACTATTAATAATCAATAATGAAGAAAAAAAAATACTATAATTACTATTTGAGAAATATCATTACACCAAATAATAAAAATATGATTTAAAGCAAAAAAAGTTTAAAACAATAAATTAAAAATGGTGTTTAGTACATTTTTACGCCCATGACTTACGTTTTTATGCTCAGGGCTTATGCCTAAAATTTTAGGAGTTACGCCTTATGGATCTATGTCTTTCATTTACGCCCGAAGCATTTTTGGTACGCCCCGCCCGAAACTCGCCCTGAAACCCTCCCAGAAACGATTTTTAAAACACTGGTAAGGATACTTCTAAAAAAACAAAAAAAATATAAGATTCCATTAAAAGGAAGTATCAGGGAACAACAAAGACAAAAAAAGACTCACAATTTTTTCGTGCTGACTTTGAGACACAATAATAAAAATGGGAGAATCAGTTTCAGAGTACTTCTCGAGGAAGATGAAAATAGAAAATAAGATGTGGATACATGGTGAAAAGCTGAAAGATGTCACTATTATTGGAAAGATCCTTCGCTCCATCACGTCGAAATTCAATTATGTTGTTTGTTCAATTGAGGAATAAAAAAAAACAATGAACTTTCCTTTGATGAATTGCAAAGTTCATTGTTGATTCATGAGCATGAAATAAATCGACAAACCAACAAGGAACAATCTCTTAAAATTTCATCCAACTACCACTTTTCAAAAGGTGAAACAATTTTGGTGTAAAGAGACACTCACACCAGAAATTTGAATACAATTCTTCAAACTCTCAATAAAGTCAAAGAAGTTGTGATAACAACAATAAGCCGAAGTTAATAGAAAAGTCAAAGGTTGAATGATACATATCTCACATATATGTCCATTATAAATTAGAATAAATTAGAATGTAGAACTAACTGAAGAAAAGATAGTGGAAGGTAGTCCAATTTTGCAGAAAAAAAGGAAGAGATCTCTTTATTAATAGCTTATTAAGAGAAGGAACAAGTGATGGAGGAAATTAGCAGAATATACTGTACTTAGACATCAGTTACAACAATCATATGTGCGAAGACAAGTCACTTTTTACACATTAGATGAGTCATATCGATATTTGTGATGTTCAAAAATAACTCAAATGTTTCAATCATGGGAAAAGGAGAGGTAAGTATTCGAGCTAAAAGGGATATTGCTCAAATAATTTCTAATGTACTTTATCTTCTAGAGTTGGAAGTCAAATTTGTTGAGTTTTGGTCAGTTTCAAGAGAAGCAAGATGAACTTGACATTAAAAATGAAATTTGTCGGATTCAAAATGATAATTTAAGCTTAAATTGCTCAAGTGAAAATGACCACAAAAAAATGTGTTGAGCGCTTCGCCTCGCTTTATGTGCACTTAAGTGTTGTCATCAAGGTTCTAAGATAAATATTTCCTTGCCAATGAGCCTTATGAAGAAGTGAAACTAAATAATTGATATTTCAATTTATCATAATTATTTTTTTCAATTTCTTTGGTCATATATTTTTCATTCCTGTTGATAATTATTAGTCTTGGAATATATATATATATATATACATATATTCTTTTCTCCTTTGAGCCTTTCTTCATTAAAACCCACTCTTTATTTGTGCTTTGCGCTTAAAGCCCCTATGGACCTTAGAGGTTTTTTGTGCTTTTCGCCTTTAATAAAGTTGATCTTCATTTTGTTGGAACAAATACCTTGCAACAGAAGAATATGGTGATTGGAGTTCCTCAAATTTTAGCTCCCTCTTAAATTTGTGAAGAGTGTGTTGTTAGCAAGCAGTCTCGCAACTCTTTTTCAAAAAGAGGTTCATGGAGAGAAAAGAAGACACTAGAACTTGTCCTTTTCGATATTTTTGGACCGATAACATCATCTTCTAATGGAGGTAAAGACTATGTAATTACCTTCATTGATAATTTTACTCAAAAAAGTTGGGTATACTTTTTGGAGGTGAAAATTGAAGCGTTCAAAGGTTTTAAAAGCTATAAAGTGCTTGGTTGAAAAAGAGATCGATAGACCAACAAAAGCTCAGCGCTCAGATCATGTGTGAGAATATAATTCACATGAATTTGCAAATTTTTGTGAGCTCCATGGAATCAAACTGCAACTTACATCTGCCTGCTCACCCCCGCAAAATGGAGTATGTGAGAGGAAATATCGCTTTATCATGAATATGAAATATTTATTTCTCAAAAGAAGTATTTGCGAGAAAGTTTGGACAGATTTGTGTTTCTCCTAATTGCACACATAAGTGTACGTGGTCGCGCAAGTAATATAGTGACTCTTAAAAGAATCAGATTATTGATCCCAAAAGACTTGTCAATTAACTATTTATACTACTCTAATTATTTATTAAAGAGTGCAAAAGAAAAATAATACAGAAATAAAATAACAAAATTACTTACAATAGTTTGAAAAATTCCAGAGTTGCAACATATATCGAATTTCATGTATCATATTTTTGGCCTAGAACTAATTTAGTTGTCAAGTTACTGGTTTATAGGTTTAATTATATGAGTCGGGCTACACACCTCTCGTCGCCTACTCCAATTGGATATCTAACTATATCGTTGAGCAGGGAGAAGTAAACTAATTGGCGATCATTTATATTTCTTCCTATTTTGTAACCAAGAAAGTTGTTCGTAAGGGAGTCACTCCTAAACAGATATCACCTCAATCTAATGGGTCGATCGAGCTCTCTATATTCTATGGTCTATCTAACCTCTCCTCTCTCAATTTTAAGATTAGACAATAGATTTATCTCATGGTGATCAGACAGGAAATACTAAAACAAGAATATGGAAGTAACTTATAATGACAATCAAAATTAATTCAAAGCGCCATTAATAATCAACATTCAATTCGTAGCTACAGCTCCAAAACAAGGGTTTTAGCTACTAATCTCTAAGAAATGAAGAAGAAGAAAAGAACCCTAAAAAGTATTGACGACTTGCTCTTTCAAAGTACCTCCTCTAGATTTGTTCATCTAGTTGAATGCCTCCAATAATTATTTGTATGGACTATTTATAGATGTAATAAACCCTAAATAAAATAATTAAGTCTAAAGCAAATTAGGAATTCAAAATCAAACGAAATTTGATTTTCTTTTTTTTTTTCAGTCGAACCACCCATTAAGTTGCCTGCTTGATTTCTTTCTTTAATATTTCATATTTAATTCGTTTTAGCTCCAAACTTCTTCAACTTTATGTCAATTTAACCCTGCAAATAAAATACACTATCTAGCACAATCCATAACATTCATGTTTAAAAAGGACATATAAATAATAAATATGAGGCAAATAATGATTAAAAATATATATTTTTGATCTCACATCATCACCCCACACTTAAACTTTTGCTTGTCCTTTTGCAATATTAAAACTCATCTCAAATAAATCATACTGTGATTGCCATCAATTTGATTGATACAAACAATTAGGTCATATACCAATTTCAAAACATATAGTTCAATTCTCAATCATTATGCAAGACATCCAAATAAATATCAAACATGTAACCTCCTAACATCAAGGAAAGACTTTAAACTCATCAATTTCAAGCTTGCTCACCTATTCCCATCAAAGAAAGCTAATAAAATCACCTATCTATCATGAAACAAGTTCCCTCACAAAAATAAATAGTCCACACACTAAATTCAAAAGATTGAATATTAATTAAGGACTTAACATCAAAGAAAAACTCTCACACACATAAAGAAAATTCACACGTATGCACAAAGAACCATATGTTTGCCCATTATGTACTTCTCTACTAATAAGCATGATTGAATAAAATCAAATAGGACTTTAACGAGTTGTAATGTAGGCTAGGGGATGGGTAGGAAAATTATATAACAGTGATTTTGCACTTCCTTGAGCACTTTGCAATTTTAGTCTCTATCTCCTATTATTTTCTTCTCTTTATTTTCAGCCATCTCTTCAACAATTATTTCACAAGTAATTCTCATCATCTCAAGAATGTTTCAACAATTTTTTCAAGAGTTTCCTTCATAGTAGTCAAACACAACTTACGCATTTTACATGTGTTAAGGTGCATGATGTCCTTGGAAGGACCAGGGACATCATCAAGGTAACTTATTTTGCTTATCTTTTTTTTTTCCACATCACATTCTTTCAAAGAAGATTTTTAAGTACTCTGTAACTATCATTGATTACCTTTTCCCTCAACCATCCCCATCCCCTTTTCTCAGCATTGATAATTAGAATAAGTCTATGCTATAATGCTCAAGGAAGTAAGGTGCAAAAACTAGGGCTTCAACAGATAGTCAAGGCCAAAATATGACTACCAACAAAAGACTATAGGCTAAAAAAGGCTAACTAGTGATATAATATCAGAAAAGACTAAAATTTACTAGAAAACTTAAAGAAAGCCTATTATCATCTCCTAAAAAAACATCACTTTTGATTTCGCTTCAATAACATGCAAGACAAGTTCTAGACTAAGATGCAAAACATGGGATAAATAAAATCTCACCACACATGGCACAAGTATCAATATGGATCAATTCCACTTCTGAGATAAACATGATCATAACAAACTACAAAATAAAAGCTTTATACAAAGTCACAACCATGAGCTTAGGTGACAAAAAATTTACATTTTTTTTGTAATCAAGTATTCACAAGAAAGTACTACAAAAAAATTAGACCTAAATGACAAGTATCACACCACTTAAAATGATCTTTTCCTTTCTCCAAAAAGGAAATAAAAACTTATTCCTAAAAAAATAAAATAAAAGATACTCGGTTCAAAAGGGATATTCTCGGGAAAAGAACCGAAAACAAAGGTCAAGAATCCATCCTAAAAATAAAAGACTTAATAAAACAATAAAAACTAGAAATTTATTCCTCCACCCCACACTTAAAAAGATGTTATGTCCCCAAAGCATCAATCAAAATTTAAAACAAGGGTTAGGAAAACTCCTTGAGGCCTAGCTAATAGCATGTTCTCTCATTTTTCATCAAGGATCGTACACACCCCACACTTAAGCTCCAACGTGCTCCTTAGCTTCAAATTTTGGATACTTAGAATTCCCCAAAACCTATAAGAGCAACACACAAAAAAGTACCAATGATAAAAAATAAAAATAATAAATTACACTATAAATTGGGTTGCCTCCCAATAAGTTCTTAATTTAACGTACACAACACAAATAAATTTACTACTTTTCTTTCCACTTTGAACTATGAATTTTACCCCTAACTTTGCATCTATTTTTGTACTCCTCTCAAGGGGTGGGTATAAAGACAAAGGAACCAAGTAATATATGTCGCATCTTGCACTTTTTGGCTCTTAAGTGAGGAATGTTGTTTTGTCTACGTGGACTAAAAAACATTAGAATGTAGGGAACTTGTTCCTCATCAATACACTCATCCATTAGTTCAGATTTTATAGAAAAGTGTTTTGAATGAGATTCAAGTTCCCTCAATTCTAAAGCATAATTATTTACAACATTCTTACTTTTGTACTCTTTCTCAACATCGCTATTAAGGAATAAAGTATAGTTGAATGGTTGAAATTCCTCTTTTTGCTCCACTAGTTGATCATTATCCAAAATAATTGATAATTGAGCTTCAGACACCGTAATCTTTTTGTTCAAGTGAGCCTCTAAGTCATGAATATATGAACCAAATTGATCTATTTCTTGTGTAGATCAACACTTTCTTCAATCAGTTGGGTTGTCATGTATATCATACCATTGAAGATACACTCTTGAAACTTTAGAGGTTAAGTTTGTTCTTGTAGCCAAGATTGACTAATTATCTCGGCTTTTTCATAGCTTTCTTTTTGTTGAACTGCAATTTCTACCGATTCAGTTAGGGCTGTTATTTCTAATTGAATAGTGTCAAGCTCATACATGGATTTCATGATTGCTTTGTGCCCTTCTATGAATCAAAATATTTATCCAGTGATTTTTGAATTAACTTTATCCAACATGTCCATACATCCCATAAGTGAAACTTGTTTCGCGTTTTGCACTTCATCGCCCCTACCAACATCACAAATAACAGAAGAATCATAATAACGATTTGGGGAAAGGAATCAGATTTCGGACAACCATTCCAATGAATACACTGACGATCACATATATGACATAAAGGACTTTCGTAACCCAATCACGATTTATTTCAATCATCCATATCAATAAGAGTATCATATTATTCAAAGAAAGAAAGAAAAGAAAAAACGTTAACTGTTAAGAAAAAAAATAACAAAAATAAAATAAATTTAAATAAATATAAAGAAAAAAGTATAATATAGAAGAATAGTTTATTTCTAAGTCCCCGGCTGCGGCACCAAAAACTTGGTGCCCCCAATTGCGCATGCAAATGTACGTGATCGTGCAAGTAATATAGTGGCTCTTAAAAGAACCACATTACTGATCCCAAAGGACTTGTCAGTTAACTATTCTTACTAAATTGTACCAGTCTAATTATATATTAAAGAGTGCAAAAGAAGAAAAATGCAGAATTAAAATAATAAAATTACTTACAATAGTTCGGAAAATCCCAGGAATGCAACATATATTGAATTTCATGTGTCAAATTTTTGGCTTAGAACTAATTTTAATTGTCAAGTTACTGGTTTATAGTGTTAATTGTATGAGTCGGGCTACACAGCTCACGTCGCCTACTCCAATTAGATACCTAACTACATCGTTGAGCGGGGATAAATAAAATCAATTGACGAGCATTTATATTTCATCCTATTTCGTAACCAAGAAAATTTTTCGTCCGGGCGTCACTCCTAAACACAAATCACCTTAATCTAATGGATTGATCGAGATTTTTATATTTTATGGTCTCGTCTCTCAATTTTAAGATTAGACAACAGATTTATCTCATGATGATCAAAAGTAACTTGTAATGACAACAAAAAATTAATTCAAAATGCCATTAATACTCAACATTCAATCCTAAGCTACAACCCTAGAACAAGGGTTTTAACTACTAATTTCTAAGGAAACAAGAAGAAGAAATTCCAAAGTACCTCCTCTAGATTTGTTCCTCTAGTTGAATGCCTCTAATACTTATTTGTATGAACTATTTATAGATGTAGCATATCCTAAATAAAAGAATTGAGTTCAAAGTAAATTAAGAATCCAAAATCAAATGAAATTTGACTCTCTTCTTTTTTGGACGAACCACCTCACATTTTTGTGCCTTCATTTGGTGCCACGTGGTAAGACCAATGTCAATTTTGGATATATATATATATATATATATATATATATATATATATATATATATATATATATATATATATATATATATATATATATATATATATATATATATATATATATCTATATATATATATATATATAATCCATAAAGTTGCATACTTGATTTCCTATTTTCAATTTTTCATATTTAATTTGTTTTAGCTTCAAATTTCTTCAACTTTACGTCAATTTAATCATACGACAATTTAATCCTACAAATAAAATACACTATTTAGAACAATCTATAAAATTTATGTTTAAAAAGGACAGATATAAATGATAAATATGAGTCAAATAATGATTAAAAATACATATTTCTTATCTCAAATCAATTTCAAATGAGCAATTGCAATCCTGTGACTTCACAACTTACAAAGGATGTTGGAGGAATAAAGATCGATGAAAACTTTTTAAAATAAATTGTGAAATGTCTGATGTATTTGAAAACAAAAAGGCCAGATATCACACACGTTATAGGTCTCATTAGCAGATTCATGGATAATTTCAGAAGAGATTTTTCGATACTTAAAAGGTATTCTAGACTTTGGATTGTTGTACAGAAAGGGAGAAAATACAGTGCTCTTTGGGTCTTTTTCTTTTGTAGTTGTTATTTGCAGTTTTGATGATTTGATAAACTCAGGGACCTGGTAAAGGTACCAGGTTCCTAATGTGACTAGCCGATTGACTGCCAGCTGGAGAAGGTACAGAAAATGGGTGCACATTTCCCAACGGCGTCAGAAAATCAGACTTCTCCAACCAATGGCAAAGAGTTTAAGGAAAGTGACTTTTCCATATAAAAGTCACTTTCCTAAACATTATTTCTCAGTTTTTGCAACTTGATAAAGTACTTTCAAGAACACTTGCAAAGGCTATCGGAAAACAAACAACAGAATTATTCAAACAACAACTGAAATCTCTGGAGCATTTAGCGTAGTTGTTCAAGAATATATTCTCTTGGTCTTACATTGTAAACTATTCCTAAAACTATAAAGGAATCAGTGGGTAGTATTGAAATTCTAAGTTGTCTAGGTGAGATAGCTTAGTGGGTAGATTTACTTCTACTTAGGCTTGTCAAGCAATAGAGATTATTGGTTGAACGTGATATTAAAAACTTCTTCTCACACTTGTTGTAATCGTGTTTCACTTTTGCTTGTGAAGATTAGTGAAAACGATTGAAAATCCTATGAGATAGGTCTTGGTTTTACTCCGTTAAGCAAGGAAATTTCCACGTAAAATCGTTGTGTTGTTTAAACTGCATTTACTTTCTGTTCGTACTTGTTAGTGTGTCAAGGGACCTGGTCCATTGACTGATAAGTAAAGGCACATATTCTATCAAGTGGTATCAGAGCAGACACTCTCTATTTGGTTAACACCAAGATAGTGATATCTGTTCTAGAATGGCTGCTCCACTTAATCTAGAAGAAGGTCAGTCTTTAACAAGACCTCCTCGTTTCAATGGACATTTCTATAGTTGGTGAAAAGTTAGAATGCATGATTTTATCATGGCCGAAGACAGTGAGCTATGGGATATCGTACTAGATGGACCATTTATTCCAATGATAAAAGAAAAGGATGGAGAGAAAACCAGGCTTGTTCCTAAGCCTAGACAAAAATATGATGAAGCTGATAGGAAGAAGATAGAAAAGGCTACAAGGCAAAAACTCTTCATGTCTGTGGGATAGGACTAGATGAGTTCAATCGTGTCTCACCCCATGAGTCTGCAAAAGAAATCTGGGACTATTTAAAAACAGCTCATGAAGGAACTGAACAAGTCAAAGAATAAAAGATTTATGTGTTCACCTCTTTGTATGAAAACTTCAAGATGAAGGAAGGAGAAACCATTCATGAGATGTTCACAAAATTGTCCTCTATCACCAATGAGTTGAGAAGTCTTGGGGAACCTATCAGTATGAGCAAGCAAGTCAGGAAAATGCTTCGAATTCTTCCAAAGTCCCGGGAAAGCAAGTTTGATGCCATTACTGAAGCTAAAGATCTGAAGGTGCTGACAATGGATGCTCTCATTGGAAATCTGAAGACTCATGAGATGAATCGAAATCATGATTTGTCAAAGAAGGAAGTCAAAAAGGATAAGTCCTTGATGCTGAATTACAAATCTGATGAAGACTCCAGTGATGATGATATGAATTATATTATCAATAGATTTCAAAAAATTGTGAAAAAGAACAAAGGTTTTAGAAGAGGAACAAATGGTCCTCGAACTGCTACTCAAAATGATACCTGCTACAAGTGTGGAAAAGTTGGTCACTTTATTAGAGAGTGTCCTTAACTCAAAACTGAAAACAAGGAATATCAAAAACCAAGAAGTGACAAAGAGAAGAGAAGGGACCTGGTACTCAGTAAAAATGATCGCAAAGATGTTGCTGACTATGTGGTCAAAAAGGCTTTTGCTGCATGGGGAGACTCTTCAAGTGACTCAGAAGATCCTGATGAACCAAATGATGTGTCTATGGTGGCAGTTCATGAAGAGGAAACCATATTCAATGAAATGTTTGCTTTCATGGCTCACACAGAAAATGAAGAAGAGGATGATGAGGTAACTCTTCTCGATATGAAACATGATCTGAATAATTATTCTCTTAAAAAATTGAGAACATTAGCAAATGTTATGATTGATTCAGTAATTGAGTTAACCTCTGAAAGAGACATTATGAATGCTGAACTTGATAGTTTAACTAAAAACAAGGTTAAATTGGAGGAGAAAATGTCGAAAATGGAAGTTAAAATGGTGTCTCTAGAGTCTGACAACACTGAACTTAAAAAACAGTTGACTCAGATAACTGAAGAAGCTGAAAAGCTAAATGGAAGGTCAAATGGTTTACAAGTTGAAATTGAAGAAAAACTGAAAATCACTGAGAAAAATCTGGGACTGGCCTTGGAGAAGAGCAACAACTTAGAAAAGGATATTGTCAAACTTAAGGAAGAACTTCAAAAATCTCTTATGTGGACAAAATCCTCTAAGTTGCTGTCAAGTGCAACAAATCAGAGTAATTTCAATAAGAAAGGTCTAGGAAGTTTGAATATCACTCCTCCCTTTAACCCTCACAGTAAGTATGTGTTTGTGTCTGACAATCTGCTTTGTCTTCACTGTGGTAAAAATGGGCTGGCTGGAGAAATTCTCATGAAAGACTCTCTAATTATACTAAAAAGCAAAGAGTATCAAAAGAGAGACCTGGTCCTCCAAAACATGTTTCAACTGATAGATTTTCAAAGAAAAAATTTGCCTCTGCTCCAAAGTCCTTTGTTAGAAAGTTTCTAAAACTGCCCTATTGGACTAGATACAATCTGATCACTCCTTTATCTGCCTTCTGGGAACTCAAATTGAAATGGGTTCCCAAGCTTAACAAGTGATTCTTGTTGCTGGTGAGTGAGAGGAGCAGCAGTCAATGTTGGTATATGGACAGTGGATGCTCTAAACATATGATTGGTGACATCAAAAATTTCCTCTCACTCAAGACACTTCAGGGAGGAGGTGTCTCTTTTAGTGATGGAAAGAAGGGGTACATTTTGGGAGTTGGTAAAGTGGGAAAGTCTCTTGAAGAATCAATTGACAATGTGTATCATGTTGATGGGTTGAAGTACAGTCTTTTGAGTGTGTCTCAAATTTGTGACTATGGAAATAAAGTCAAGTTTAGTTCTGAGAAGTGCATTGTGGTTAGTCTAACTACAAAGAAAGTGATTCTCACTTCCTTTAGAAGTAAAAACATGTATGTGGCCAACTTAGAAACGTCTCATGGAGATGATCTGACATGTCTTAGTGCTCAAAATGAAAATGCTGATCTTTGGCATCGCAGGCTAGGGCATGTGAGCTCATCTTTATTGAATAAACTTATTTCTAAGGACCTGGTCCGAGGTTTGCCAAAGTTGAAGTTTTGTGAAAACAAAATATATGAAGCTTGTGTCAAATGAAAACAAATCAGATCATGCCAAAGAAGCAAGTAACCTCATCAAGAGTACTGGAATTGTTACACATGGACTTATGTGGAACTTTGAAGGTTCAAAGCAGAAGTGGCAAGAAATATATTCTAGTGATAGTTGATGATTACTCAAGATACACATGGACAAGATTCCTAAGATCAAAAGCAGAGACACCTAATGAACTGGTGGTGTTTCTCAAAATGATTCAAACTAAATTGAATCAAGTGATTGTTGGGATTAGATCTGATTATGGAACTGAGTTTGAGAACTCAAAACTGGATCAATTCTGCATGGAGAATGGTACTAGTCATAATTTTTATGCTCCAAGAACTCCTCAACAAAATGGAGTGGTAGAAAGAAAAAATAGAACCTTGGTGAATATTTCCAGGACCATGATCATTGAGTCAAATCTTCCTCAAAATTTCTGCATTGAAGCTGTCAACACAGCATATCATGTTACTAACAGGTGTCTGATAAGGGCTGTTTTGAATAAGACCCCCTATGAGTTGCTCAACAACAGAAAGCCTATGTTGAGTTATCTTAGGGCTTTTGGCTGCAGATAACAATGGAAAGGATGATCTGGGAAAATTTGATCCTAGAAGTGATGAAGGAGTGTTTGTCGGATATTTTTCATCAAGTAAAACATACAGAATATTCAATAAAAGAACTCAATGCATTGAATAAACCATCCATGTTGTGTTTGATGAAGATGGAAACTTTAAAAGAAATGGATCAAATGATGAAGATGAGGTGATCAAGATGTTCAATTCACAGAAGATTGAAGGAAGTGAAGCGGATGCAAAACATCAGTTGAAAAATGACTGTGATAATAATAATCATAGTCTATCTGAAAAGACTGATGAAGTTGAAAAGTGTGATGAGGTACCTGGTACTACTCTGAATTCCAGTCAGAGTACATCAAACTCTCCAGAAAATGATGTCATTACTGAAGAAGAAGAAGAACATGTTGATCAACTCAACCAGTCTGCTTTGAGACCAGGATGGAAACATAGTTCATCACATCCTCTTGATATTCTTATCTCTCCTTTGAACTCTGGAATTCACACTAGATTAAAAATAAGAAATCTAGTTGCATTCTCAGCATTCATATCATCTATTGAGCCTAAGAATGTGAAAGAGGCATTAGGTGATGCATACTGGATCAACTCTACGCAAGAAGAACTTCACCAGTTTGAAAAAAGCAAGGTATGGTACCTGGTTCCTCGACCTACTGGCAGAACAGTGATAGGAACCAGATGGGTTTCAGAAACAAGCTCGATGAAAATGGAGTGATACTAGAAACAAATCCAGGTTAGTGGTTCAAGGATACAATCAAGAAGAAGGAATAGACTATGATGAGACTTTTGCACCTGTTGCAAAGATGGAGGCCATTAGAATTTTGATAGCTTTTGCTGCATTTATGGGTTCATGATGTATCAAATGGATGTCAAAAGTGCATTCCTAAATGGAGATCTGAAAGAGGAGGTTTTTGTTAAACAACCTCCTGGGTTTGAAGATGCTGAGCTACCAGATCATGTGTTCAGATTGAATAAGGCATTGTATGGCTTGAAACAAGCTCCTAGAGCATGGTATGAAAGGTTGTCAAAGTTCCTGTTGAAGAATGGTTTTAAAAGAGGAAAAATAGACAATACCTTGTTCTTATTAAAAAGAGAACAAGAATTTCTTATTATTTAGGTTTATGTGGATGATATAATTTTTGGAGCTACTTCAAAATATTTGTGTGAAGAATTCTCATCATTAATGGGAAATGGAATTTGAAATGAGAATGATGGGTGAACTGACATTCTTCCTTGGCCTACAAATCAAGCAATCATCAAATGGAATCTCAATCAGTCAAGGGAAGTACATTAAAGAGCTACTGAAGAAATTTAATACGTTTGACTCCAAACCTATTGATACTCATATGAGAACAAATTCCAAGCTTGTAGTAGAGGAATCTGATCCTCTTGTGAATCAAACCATGTATAGGGGAATCATTGGATCCTTGTTATATATGACTGCTAGCAGACCTGATATTGTAATACAGTGTTGGAATGTGTGCCAGGTTTCAAGCATGTCCTCGTGATTCACATCTGAAGGCTGCAAAACGTATTCTAAGATACTTGAAGAAGACAAGGGACCGGGTTCTTTTCTATCCAGCAGGTGACGCTTTTGATCTAGTTGGTTTTGAAGATGATGATTTTGCTGGTTATCAAGTTGACAGGAAGAGTACTTCTAGAATGGCTCATTTCCTTGGATCTTCACTCATTTCTTGGGGAACCAAGAAACAGAATTTTGTGGCTCTTTCAACAACTGAAGTTGAGTATGTAGCAGCAGTTGCATGTTGTTCACACTTGTTATGGATCAAGCAACACTTGGAGGATTTTGGTATAAACATCAAAGCTATTCCTCTTATGTGTGACAATACTAGTGCAGTCAGTATGGGAAAAAGTCCAGTTCACCGTAGGAGAACAAAGCACATTGATGTTAGACACCACTTTTTGAGAGATAATGTTGAAAAAGGGAATATTGTGCTTACATATTGTCCAACAGAGGAACAAATTGCAGACATCTTCACCAAGGCTCTCAGTAAAGATCAATTTGAGAGAAATAGGCTGAAGTTGGGCATGATGATCTCTAACTGAAATTCGGAGCTTTAACAGTTGAATTCCCTTGATGGCTAAATTTGCAGTACAGCTATCCTTTGTATTAATAATTTACTATCTGGATTAGATCATTTTGGTACCTATTGTAGGTATACTTTCAGGAAGGACTAGCTTAGCAAAGACATGGCTAGAACAACTGGGGAATGAGGATAAAACTGTGTTATGGGACCTGGTGCCTGTCCAGGTTAGCATTTGTACATTAATTTTAAACTGAAAAAATATGACTGTTGATAATGCCACGTGTCAATCATCGGTCATTCTGACCGTTAGTCCCATCGCTTATTCCTCAAGTGACACGTCAAATCAAGGACCTGGCACCGTTTCAAATCATTTTTAAACCCCCTTTATTTCTTTTTGATTTCTCATCCGTCTCTCAACATTCTTTCAGTAAAAAAAAATAAAGGAAAAGGGTTAAAGACAAAATCTTCTCTTCCTTCTTCTTCTCTATCTTCAAAAAGCTAATTTTTGTTCTTATTCTTGTCAAAAATGACTGTTCCTTCTTCAACCTCTAAACAAATGCTCACTACTCTCAGTGAAATTGAACCTATCGCTTTTTACTATCCTTCAGCAGTAGAGTCCAGATCTAGTGCTCCTTCAAGTTCTCAGAAAGACACTCCTGACAACCCTTTATATTCCATAGATCTGAACAACACTAGTATACCTACTGGACCTGGTCCTTACCATGAGATGTTGCCTAACAATCTCTTTGGATGAGACCTGCCAAGAAATAAATCGTCTGAGTCAAACATTTTGGCAGCAAGTGAAGAACTGGTTATCGAAAGTCTTGCAATGATGAGAGAACAATCTAGGGCTGAGCAAAATGAGGCTTTACAAGGTGAAAATGTAAGAGTCACTCAACCCATTTTTGATAAAACTCCAGATTTTGGGAGATATCCTTCTTCTGACTCCTCAGATTCTGAAAAGTGATGAGGAACCCATTAAATGGAAGGTTGAAAGAAGGGAGGTTGGAGTGTCTAGAGAGGGAAAAGAAAAGGTAGTGGAAAAGGCTCCTAGAAGAAGACCTATTGCTAGGTCTGATGCTAGGAAGTTGATGGGTGATGCCTTAAAGGCTAGTGCAAAATCTACGACTGAAATTAGGAGTGCCAGAACTTTAAAGTATCAAACTTTAGAATGCCTGAATCTGGTGTCATTGAGGTGTCTGCTGAAGAAATGGAAAAGAAAAATGAAAAGGAAAAGTCAGGAAAAACAAAGTCAAAGAATCCAAAGAATGTTGAGAAGACAAAACCCAAGAAGAAGAGTTCTGCAGGAAAACGGAAGAGATCACAGGGACCTGGTACCCAACACTGGAGTGAAGAGGAGGTCAACATGCAGGAAATTGTTGACAACTTGAGAAAGCAGGTTGTGTTGGCTGGAAGAGTCTTTGACATGGGAATCATCAATCTTCCCGGCATGGACTCTCTTCATGACATGGTGGAAATTCAATCATGGATGCATCTATTCAACAAGAAATCTCCTATTCTCTATAAAGAAGAAGTGCGCAAATTCTATTACAACATTCAATTCAGAGAAGAAGGGAGTATCCTCACAAGAGTAAATGATATTGCAATGCATCTGGATGAGTTTCTGCTATGCAAGATTCTCAGGGTACCTAGAGAAAGGACCAGGTCCGTGACTGGGAAAACTTGTTCGATTGAGTTTGTGTCCTTGGTTTCTAATCTTCCTACAACAAAGGTTGTTGCGGGTTTTAAGAAGGTCATGAAGAGCGAGTATTAGTTGGTGTTCGAATTTGTTAACAAAATTCTCCTTCCTCGGACTGAAAAGAGGACTTCAGCAATTTCTGCTGACTTATTTTTGATGGAGATGTTGTGCAGATTCGAAGCTCTGAATCTCCCACGACTTATGCTTGAGCACATGTACAAAACTGTCATCGAGAGGAAATGCGTTCATGGAATGGGATACGGATACTTTCTCAGTGAAGTATTCAAACATTTTAAAATTCCTCTGAGTGTTGGCAGGGTTGGGACTGTGAAACAAACTTTTTCAGAGAGTACCTTTGCCGAATGTGAGAGTATAGAAGGGAAAGGCAATCCCAAGAGCAAGATGGCTCAACTCAAAGAAGATCAGGATCAACTCAAGCCTGAGGTTGATGAGCTAACTATGCGTTTGAGTGGTAACGATGCTGAAATTGCCTTACTCAAAGTTGAACTACTTACTGAACAGACTGAGGATCTGGTACTTCTGTGGTTCAAGCCCTGGAGAGGGAAAATGCAGAGCTGAGGGCCAAGATTACTGCCTTGCAAGAGAAGGCAATTAAGGACAATGATGTTGCCAATGCTCGACTCACTCTCATTCTCCAGTCCCTTTCTCATCAACCTCCCCCTTCCTAGCCTGTTAAAATCTTCTCCTGTGTCTTCATTTTGTGGCTTGTTTATATGTCGTTGGATTATCAGTTTATTTTTAATGTACTAAATGTTATTGTGGAATGCTATTTAACTTATTCCCTTGGTGTTCTAGTTATTATCTATTGTGAGTGTTTTCTCCTTTCTGTTTGATTGCTATCTAGCTTTGATCTTATCTGATAGTACTATTGACATCATTGGTTCACTGTATCTCTTTTTTATAATGCCAAAAGGGGGAAGTAAAACTGGTAAGTGGCTGAGTTATGTGTGAGGGGGAATACAGTGAGGGAGAACAAAGTGAGGGGGAATACAGTGAGGTGGAACAGAGCTGGAATGGTGCCTGAGCATTGTTTGTCATCATCAAAAAGGGGGGAAATGTTATTTGCAGTTTTGATGATTTGACAAACTCAGGGACCTGGTAAAGGTACCAGGTTCCCAATGTGACTAGCCGATTGACTGCCAGCTGGAGAAGGTACAGAAAGTGGGTGCACATTTCTCAACGGCGTCAGAAAGTCAGACTTCTCCAACCAATGGCAAAGTGTTTAAGGAAAGTGACTTGTCCATATAAAAGTCACTTTCCTAAACATTATTTCTCAGTTTTTGCAACTTCATAAAGTATTTTCAAGAACACTTGCAAAGGCTATCGGAAAGCAAACAACAGAATTATTCAAACAACAACTGAAATCTCTGGAGCATTTAGCGTAGTTGTTCAAGAATATATTCTCTTGGTCTTACATTGTAAACTATTCCTAAAACTATAAAGGAATCAGTGGGTAGTATTGAAATTCTAAGTTGTCTAGGTGAGATAGCTTAGTTGGTAGATTTACTTCTACTTAGGCTTGTCAAGCAATAGAGATTATTGCTTGAACGTGAGATTAAAAACTTCTTCTCACACTTGTTGTAATCGTGTTTCACTTTTGCTTGTGAAGATTAGTGAAAACGATTGAAAATCCTGTGAGACAGGTCGTGGTTTTACTCCCTTAAGCAAGGAGGTTTCCACGTAAAATCGTTGTGTTGTTTAAACTGCATTTACTTTCTGTTCATACTTGTTAGTGTGTAAAAGGGACCAGGCCCATTGACCGATAAGTAAAGACACATATTCTATCAGTAGTGATTATGTTGGAAACTTGGATAATGGGAAGAGTACTTCATGCTATGTGTTTATGCTGAGTTGAGGTGCAGTCTCATGGTCATCAATGAAGTAGCCAATCATCACTTTGTCAGTTGAATTTGTTGTAGCTACTGCACGTGTCTCGCAAGCCATTTGGCTAAGAAATATTCTAATTGAGCTGAATTTCAAAGCGTCAGAAAACAACAACAATTTATTATGACAACATTTCAGCTATAAAATTGTCCTGTTTTATACAGGAGAAGCAAGCGTATTGATGTAAAGTTTTATTTTTTGAAAAATCTTACTGAAGATGGAGTAATTGATCTTATGTATTGAAGAAGTGAAGATCAGCAGGTCGCTGACATATTCACTAAATCCCTCAAATATGCACAGTTTGTGAAGCTTAGGGAATCACTTGGAGTTTGTACTTTTCTGGATGTATCTTCAAGAAATTAAACTGAGAGTTTTTCAGTTTAAGGGAGGGAAAGAATTTTATTTATCTGTTAATTCTATGTTACAGTTATTAGTGGAGACATTTACTTTCTACATGTTTCCCACGTCTTTAGCAGGTCCTGGCTTTTAGGTTTCAGTTATTGTTTGTGGTTAAGTTATTTCCTTTTCTTTTATAAGTTGTAGAAGATAGTTTGTTGCTTGGTTATCTATTTGAGAGACCTATTGTAAGTTGATTTAAAAATCTCTCAGACAGTAAAATGTTTTCTTTTCCTTCAATATATTTCTATGTTCTACTCATTACTTTCTTTAACACAAATTCCAACTATAAAGTGATTACTGGTAATTAAATCTGTGTTAAGATATCACAACTGTGAAAGAAAAAAAGGACTCCTATTTGATAGTGAGAAAAAGGGAGTTGGTGTAAGGCTGTTTCAAATTGATTAAGTCTGAGAATGACGATTACTCTTCTACTTATCGGCTTACTGCGACCTTGAGTGATTTTTTGATCTTGTTTTATCTTTCTTCTTTCTCTGTACTCTGTTAGAAGCTCTTGCACCTATTTAGGCTAGATTCTTAGAAATATTGTTAAAAAATTTGTAAAACAATGAATTTTTCTTATTTTTGTTGTATGTTAAAAGAAATTCTTTATAATTGAGAATGAGTAGCAAGGATTTTGTTTATTTAGTCAATCCTATAAAGAAATTTAATCAACTTGAAATAAGTAATGTATAGTATAGAATAGAAAAGTGAGTATGTTTAAGCATAAAAACTCAACCCTCAAAAATAGCTAAATGGTAGAATTCAATCTTGCTGCATTTAGGCATTTGTCGTCTATCTACAATTTTTTTGGAGACTCCTTATTGAAATCGTAGTAACTAATGTATCATAAATACGAAATTTCAAGAGGAACTCACATTTATAACTTGGGACTGTCTAGAGGAATTTGAGTCGAATGTGTATTACACTGCACACTTGAAAAGCTTCCAAGGTCAAATTTTGAAGTTCAACTCGCCACACACACACAAATGGTTTTAAGTGAATAATACATGAAAAAAAATTGAAACATCGAAAAAAGCTCATATTTAAAAATTTGAAATTGTTTAAAGAGTTGCTGATCGCGATTTTTTTTTAAAAAAATCAACTCATGAAAAAAGATGAACAGTTGCAATGTATAACATTGTACAACTGTGTTAAATTTCCACTACATATTATGCATCATATATACTCAATTATACGTTAATATAAAATTTTGAATCGATACATTATATAGCTATTTATACCACATAAATACACTAGGCATAAACTTTTTTTCACCTGTGTAGTTGAGTAAGAAGATCAGAGCAAAAAGGAGCTAACATTAACCTACAACAACACAATTGGCTAGACTAGAGAACACATACAATAGTAATATAGTGAATACATAGGCAAAGCCAATAACATCTGTGAAAGAAGGATGCCTACAATCAATCATTAATATTTCCTATTGGGATCAACCCAATTAATTTTACAACAATAAGCCACGACGAAAACAAATGTAACTTGAGAATATGGCATTGGATCACCTAAGCACTATCAGACTAATTTAATCTGCCAGGAATCAAGCACACTTACTGAACAATTGAACAAGAGGTAAATTTTAAAGCTTCCAACACCGCCGCCCTAAGAAAATTGATGTTCTAAGCTTAATAGTTGCTTGTTACCTTATCTTACAAGAGCCACTAAAGCGAAGAACTTCACTAGGCACAATGCTCCACTACATATATGTATGCCAACCACTGCGACATTTTTCTGCCTGATTTCCACACAATATGGCTGCAAACTTCTTCTAGGAGCGATGTGATTAGTCATCACAGGTCAAGTATCATTCCCATTATGTACAATGGAAGAATATCCAGAATTTGCTAGCTAGCCTTTCCTTGGGTGCTCATCAATGTCCATGAATTCACCAGTAACCCTGCAAAACAGAGAGAGGCAAGTATCACCATCTAACTCTTTAGCAAGTTGTTATTCTGAATCGATTTTTCTTTTATGCGTAGCTGAATTTCTAGACTGTTACAGTGTCTTAGAGCTAAGTCATAAATATCAAAGCAATGTTTCTTTTTATTTGAAAAAGGGTGTTATGTAACCAATTCCAGCACTCTTAGAAACATCTTTATTTTGTTGTTAACAAAAACAAAGGAAAAGCAAAAACTCCTCAGAAGTAAATTAGCTATGAGATTGAAAATATAAACAGATCTAGTTTCACTATGAGTTCTTAGTACACAGCATGTTGTTAGAAGAAATAATAACATAAGGACTCCATAAAATGTTTGGGGAGTTCGCATTAAAAATATCAAGTACCTGTCATATGATAAGAAGGCATCACCAATTGTTCCACTAACTTTATTCCGTACCTTCCTTACACAAACCTAGAGTAGAAAAAAAGAACATTAAGCAAAATATCTAAGGTAAACGACTAATGATCTTACTAGAAAAAAAGAACATTAAGCAAAATATCTAAGGTAAACAACTAATGATCTTACTAAGCAAAACAAACCTGCACTTGATCCACGGGGCCAGCCGAAGGATCTCTGTTACGATGAATAACAATACCATTGTCACATTTGTTTATGAAGTGTGCACTTCCACTAATATCGTACAGATTTGGAGGACCTCCTACCCAATGATGCAACTAGCAAAACATATTTGATGGTCATTGATATTATTGAATTGAATAAGAACAAAGGCAACAAAACAGCAGTAGCACAACAATTTAAGTCATCCAACCTGTCTCGGATGTGCAACAAACCAAACATGACATGAATGGTGTTGTGCAAACCGTTTTATCTTCGTCAGCATCTGGCTGACATACTCTGTTTCGGTCCTGAAAAATTAAAATGAATGGTTATAGATGACCCAACTACAACAAGTCACAGCGAAAGAGACCATGTTCCTAGAGATCTCAATATTGGAGAAAACTGAATGGTGATGAACATGGAACACTACAACTACAATTTCAATGTTTCAAGCACAAAGAGAACTCATATTAATTTCAAGAGTGAAACATAGTATAGAAATGAAACAATAAGTAACAGAGCAACCTAAGGATGTTATCATAATTAAGAGTTGGACAAGAACAAGCTTCACCAAGTTGAATATTTCTGCAGGTAATATCTTGAAAAGGGGATACAACCAAGAATCCTGAACTTACAAAAATTTCAGCCTTTGGGGTTGACAAGGGTAATCAATCTCTGTGGAGAAAAATGAGTGCTCGAGATCTAAAGAAGTAAGAGTTTCCTCTTGGGAGGAAGATGTCGAAGAAGAAAAGCCAACCAACAACATTGTAGAAAAAACTGTTGCTTGAGATACAAGTCAAAATTCCTAAAGAGCAGGACAAATCTACAGAACAAATTTCAAAAGCAAGAATTATATAGATTGCGGGCGATACTCCAACAGTTTGAAAGTGCTAAGGGGTCAGTTGATAGCCAAGTGCTGAACAGGGTCAAGGCCCAGGGTATTGCAAATTCTTCTCGGTTTCTAATGAAATGAAGCAACTGGACGGGATTTGCCAACCAAATGTGGATTGTGGAATTGACGCCCAATCCAATTAGAGGGTAAGTTTCATCCCCTCCTACTCCCCAACCCTTGCTTCCCTGCCACTCCCACCTATAACATTTCCTGTGAAATTCATGTTTAGAATATCTATCTTCATTTTTTTTAAAAAGGTGTAGATTTACAAATGAAGTACCAAGCTTACACATGTAGTGCAGGACTCAACAACCTTCTACACATCATACCATCAATCTGTCATGTGATCTCTCCTAACAAACTACTATTACATCAAACATAAAAGTTATGCAAACATTTATTCTTAGTTCTAGAAATATGTATCCTTTTTCCTTTAAAGTAAGCTTTGTTTCTCCAGCCAAATGATCCAAAAAATGCATATGGATATGGTCTTCCAAATTTGCTTCAGACGTCTTGAAATCCTTGGCTTTGCCAGCATTCTAGTAAGCTCTTAATCTTCAGAGGCATCACCCATACCAATAACATTTAGAAACAACACTGAATACTATCTGGAGCACCTGCAATATAGGAAAATATGTCCCACCGTTTCCTGGTTCTCTTCACACAGATAGCATTTACTCTTTAAAATCAAAATCACTCTTTTGCAAGTTATTCCGGACCAGTGAGAAATCCCTACACATTGTTAGCTTTAATAACAGACTAGAAATTTTTAATTGAGAACATAAGAGCAATTCTCTTTGTTTTGAACAATTGAAACTGAAACCAATTGTTGAAACAGTTGACAGAAACCTTCCAATCTAAGTTAATTAGATTCCTTCTTAAGTGTAATTGCCAACCAGAATTTGAATGGAAAACTCAGAGATGTAGCCATCCTTAACCATAGAGCAGCTAAAAATATCTGGAAACCAGTTCTTCAAACTTGTATTACCAATCAGATGTCTGACCAAAATTTAGTTCTGGCCTCATTCCCACTTCTGGATCAGTACGTTGTAAAAGATCTCCCCCACTCCCCACCCCACAGTACACTTAACCCTTTCCTGAGTCCCCCTGTTACTCTCAATCGTGTGGGATTGTCTTCAACCATCCATCTTGCCTCAGATAAAATCGATTAATCTTTCCCAGATTTCATCACCACCCTTGATGTATCTGTTGGGTTTAGGATCTTCTTTCCCTTCCTATGTTGGATAAATGAAAGTCTTATTTGGACCAGCCCACTTTAGCCCATAAGCCCAACATTATGTGGCATATACAAGGCTTATTTAGGTCTTATTTTCATAAACACACGGGAGAAAAATCAAGAGAGCCGTTTTAGAGATTGAGAGGAAGAGAGAAAAATCCCGTTTTTGCTTCAGGAAATTTTCTGCTCAGGCAGTCCGCTTCAAACAGAGTTTGCTGCTACTCTTTTTTAACCGGTGGATCGTGTTCATGCTCAAATTTGAACTGGGAGTTCTCAGCATCTGGTTCTTGCTATTCAACGGTGGAGATCGGACTTGGTTGTTTGTAGCTTCTGATTTTGGGGCGTGAACAGTAGCTCGTTTTTGAGTGAAATGTCTCCTTTAATTCTCTAGTTTTGGTGCAACTTGTTTCATTGTCGCTCGATGTTTGGCACTTGTTTTGTGGCCGATTTTGGAGAACAATATTTCAACTCTGGTGTTTAAAGTGGAGCTTTTGGTCCCATGGTTTTTTACTCTTCACATCGAAGGGTTTCCACGTAAATCTCTGTGTGTTAAGTGATTGGTTTATTCTTGTCATGTTGTTTTTGTTTGGTTGATATACTTGTTGTCCATTCTTCGTATTGCTTGATTTAGTTCTTCTCTTGGTTCAAATTGAAAGGAAAGTTTAGACTTGGATATTATTCCGCTATTATCCTGTCGGACATTCATTGTTAGTGCCTTACCTTTCCCAACAGTATCTCCACAATCAGTTTAACCAGTAGGCTCTTTCTGTATAATTTCAGTTTTTTTTCTCCCAAACCCCCTGATTTTACCGTTAATGACCACTTCCAATTTTAAGAGATGTATTGTATCTTCCTTTTAATGGCATTACCATTCCACAAGAACATATCCCTTATGAAATTCAACTACTCTCCAATGCTGCAGTTGTAGGTAAAAAGGGCATAATAATGAAGCCTTTCCATCTAGTACACTGGCAGTCCAACTTTTTCTTCTTCTAGTGTTTGCTAGTGCAAAAGAAATGCTCGGACCTGTTCAGCCATCCCAAGGGGTCATTAAATCAAGTAAAATCCAACCTTGTATATCTAAGAATGATAGAACGTCCTCCAGTTTCTGATCCTGACCCTCCTGCCACAGTAGTTTTACCCTTCCAACTTTGATTATGACTGATACTTTTCATTTGATTCAGAATCAATCTTCAAATTTGCTAAACCCTTGGTGATTGTATCCAAACGAGCAATTATGGCTTCTTGTCTGGCTAGATTGGCTGCAGGTTTTTCTTGGAACAAGTTCACCAACTGTGCTAGTTGTCATCGGATTTGGTTTCCCATAACTTCCGTCTCAGATACCAAGTTGTTATGATCCCATGACATGGATCTAGTTATGGGGACGCTGCAAAATGAGTCTGATGTTTTCTTCCCACGACCTACGGTGCTGGTTTGGTAAAAGAGAAGCTGCAATCTCATGAGTTAAAGTATACTCAAAAACTGGAATAAGTTTCTGCTTAGATTTCATATGATAAATGGAGTTTAATACTATACTGGTAAGACAACTACCCCTAGAAACTAGGACATGGTTTCCTAACGTCACTGGAGTCCAAAGCTACAAATAACTCAACTGGAATGAGATGCTGCAAATAACTACTGTTGTAAGCCTTTAGGAGCCAAGGAGTGCTAACATTTTGTCAATAGTACATTTTGTGTTTCTTGTTCACTTTTTCGATCCACAAAACTCTGAGATTTTATCAGCAAAAATAATTCTTCAGACTTTGCCACTTCTCCAGTTACCTCTTGATAAAATTCCTCCCTATTTCTGCTTGTCCTTCATCAGGAAGCACTCTCTCACTTTGCTCTATGCCTCTATCACTTCCAGAGTAGCCAGAGCCTTGTTTTTCTCGTTTTCCAATAAAAATTAACCCTTTTCCCTCAATCTTCACTTCCTTTAGAGTGCTGCTACTGTATCTCTTCATTTTTAATCTTGCCCATCGAAGATGGTTTTCCGGAGATGTCTCCTCCATTTTTAACCATCCTCCAGACTGCTCTCTGACAGCTTTGAATATCTATCTGACCCAAAGGTGAAGAGACCCATAGCTTTGACCCAAGTTCATTCTTTTTGTCATCCATTCAAACAACATCCAGCGACTGGAGCCCACCACTTCAAGTAAATTTTTTCTTCTTTCCAGCTCCACTCACCTTGAAGAACTTGTTCCACCATGTATTTTGTTGGGAACTAGAATAAAAATTGACTGTCAGCTATTTCGTAAATGTTCACCCTAAATGCATTCTTTCAAGTCGACACCAACCACCTTCTTATATCTGATAGTGTTGGTTTTACATTCAAATAACTGTTAAAAATGACAGACCACACATCATCCGAAGTCATCGCTCTCAGCCGATGCTTTCCCTCAGTTATGGTGATTTTATAGTCGCTTGTACTGATCAATGTTCCGTTTGCCCCCTTTGATTGCCATTTACTGGTTCTGACAGTTTCAGCATATGGAATTTCTGGGTCTGTCTTCCGGTCGGACTTGTACCTTTTTGATGAATCTGTTGATCTTAAACGTGAAAAGCATTTAATGTCACTTCAGGGATAATAATGACACATCTGTTGTCTCCTTGTACCGAAAAAATCCTTATAAATCTGCCGATATTATTGTTTTCCCTTGAACAGAAAAATAGTGCATATTGCTCCTTAAGTTTTCATCTCCTCGTCTGTGCTTCTTTATCCCTTGAAGCTTCCTGTAGGAAGTAGCCAATCCACTCCATGGTTTTCTTGTTGAATGCCGTTCTTCGCTCAGATTACGGCTTTGTTCCACCCAGTGGTACAAAAGTTCTGACCCCACCGCAAAAATACATTCTGTTCTCCCCCGTCAAATTTTTGTTGCTGTAAATGAGGGGAAAAAGGAAGTATGGTAGAAAGGATGGGAAGATGTTTTCCAGTGATCAGAAGTCCACCGGATTCAGGACCCCAGCTTGAAAATCAGCTCTAAGAAATTACCTTGGGGGTAGTGCCTGGGAGCCTTCTCTCTCTACTCCTTAACACCACTGTTCAAATTAAAAGTCAACATTTCTATAAGAAATAAAATAAAGAAAAACGGGAATGCTTAATGCTTCTATCCAAGAAGCAGCTGCTTCTTCCACATTGCCTCGCCTGAAGAGCCAAACCCTACTTCACCTAGATTTTACATCACTGCATCCTACTCCATCTAGCTCTTGAAAATTCATGAAGCAAAATTGGGAGACCAGAGAGCGGTACCAACCCCAGTCCATCAAAACCTCACAAGCAGTCCCTTCAATTTAGTTCACTCGATTCAATAACTACCAAAAGCTTAAGTGTTTAACAATAAGACAAATAGGAGGAACATTTTCTAAGAATTGCAAAGTTTGATTATTTCTTCAAAGCTTGGGGTTTAGATAGTGTGTACAAGAACCCTTCATCTTATATATCTCTTACTCACAAAGTTACACAGATTAACCTTTCTAGATAATATAAGAACCTTCCGTATTTACACTCTCAACAATAGGAAAGGGACGATTTCCCTTCTTTCACTTATGGCCACATCATTCTCTCTTGCATTTCAAAATTCAAAAAAAAAAAAAACACATCTTCTGATTTTTGAATTACAACAAAGACAAGAATCCATGAATCTTTTGGAATTTCACTTCCCTTGCTCTACTTCTTGGAATCTGTTAGCCTGTCAAGATACTTCAGCAGAATGGACTACCAAAAGATTTCTTTTAAATGGAGCATCAGATGGCAGAAGTATGAGGAAGAGAATAGTAGTAGCAAACAAATATAGCAAGGAGAAAATGCAAAGAGAACGTAGGAATTCACCCTATACAAGGTATCAGCACAAAATATTCTCAAGCAACTACCAAGAACAGGTGGCAAGAAGTATTTTAAAATTGAGCTACAGATTTTGTTATCCTGGGATCATCAGGAGACTGCGTGTTAATATGAATTCACCAACCATAAAAAATGCATAAAAGGTTACTCACTGGCTTGAAGGACGTTGATGATCAAGTTCATTGTATGGGTCAATTACAAGTCCATTCACCCCATGTCTTAAAACTGCAGCTTTTGCAAGCGAGAGAACCCAGTCAATATTCGGCAGGCAATCATTCTCACACCTGTTCAATTAACCTACTTTTCTGGTTAGTGAAGAAAAAAGAGATTCAACAAACAAACAAAAAAGAAAAGATAAGCTAAGCTTCTTCAGAATACGAGATTCAAATAAAAAAGAAAAAGATGGCTCAAGGTTACGAGCTTTCCCTAGCTTAAGCAGCAAGGCATGTGCCTCATCCATCACCCATGGGCTCTATCACTAAGAAGGTAATACTAAACAATAAATATAGTTAGTAAACTGACATACTATTTGCTAAAAAGACAGTATGAATCAATTTTTAGTAATTCTGGATAATAAAAAAAAAAGTAGTATAAGAAAGCTAGCCCCAAAAACATAAAAAGACCCTAAGAAAGCTAGTTCAAAAAACTTAAATGTTAAATCTTCCCATCTAAATTAGAGATTTAAAATAGTTGTAAACTTGATTGAAATTGATTTCACTTCAAACATTTCATTGGAGTACAATATTTCAGTTATTTTGTCCAAATGAGTGTTGTTAGTATTTGTAGAGATTTTTCCATACCACAGGCACATAATCTTTTCCTCATTAGTGCATCGCTTTGTTAAAGCTCACGCTTCAATTTTTCTTTGCAACTTAAGACACCAATAGACTATGACACATTAGACAAGAAAAGTTTATAAAGAAATCATTGAGATATTTAAAAAAGCTAAAGAGAAGTACAGTAGCGATAAGATATATGGGGAATAACTCTCTCTCTCTTTCTCTGTTTGATGCATAGAAGAGACCATTTCTAGCTTGAGTCTAAATGTGTTTTTCTAGCACATCACATTGATTCACCCATTAAGCTCTCTCTCCCTCTCCCTCTCCCTCTCCCTCTCCCTCTCCCTCTCCCTCTCCCTCTCCCTCTCCCTCTCCCTCTCCCTCTCCCTCTCTCTCTCTCTCTCTCTCTCTCTCTCTCTCTCTCTCTCTCTCTCTTTGATGCATAAAAAAGACCATTTCTAGCTTGAGTCTAAATGTGTTTTTCTTACACATTACATTGATTCATCCATTAAGAGCAATAACACCTCGTTCACATCATTTTGTTGCTTGATACGGTAAAGAAAGATGGACTTTGAGCCTAACTCAATCCAAAAGACAAACTCATGAGGTGAGAATAGAAAAGACCATTATTTTATAAGGATTTCTCAAGATCATATAAAGAGACAACAACTCATACACTCAAACCAATTTGGGATCTAATGCCTCATGACATTCCCCGGTTGGATATCATTACGTGGACAACATAAGATATAAGGCCCTAATATTGGATCTTGAAAGATATGCCACCTGGGCCTAACTCAACACCAAAAGCTAACTCATGAAGGAAGGATTGTCCAAGTCCACATAAGCAAACCATCAACCTATTTCCCAACCAATGTGGGACTTTAACCCCCCCTTCACGCCCAGACCCAACTGTAGCGTGGGCCGGGAGCCCAAACAAGAATGTATCTGGCTCTGATACCATGAAAAGATATGACACCTAGACCTAACTCAACACCAAAAACTAGCTCATGAGGGGAGTATTGTCCAAGTCCATATAAGCACACCACCAGTCCATTCCCCAACCAATGTGGGACTATAACCCACTCTGATAGGATCAACCATAAAATAGCAATGGGCCTCTTATACCATGTAAAAAAATGCACTTTAGCCTAACTCAACCTCGTGAGGTGAGGATTGCTAATACCAAATAAGGGACAATAGTTTATTCGCTCAACTGATGTGGGAGACAAAAGATAACACTAGATTCCTTATCGGATACTACCTATTCAAAACATGGCATCCTTAATGTATATACACAATCAGTTAGTCCAGGATTTTCATTAAATTGAACTACAGAACATGGAGAGTAAGCTTAGAGAACATATGTCAGTTCAAAATAGAGGTCAGTGAGATCATCAGGCAAGCTTCAAGAATCATATTTTAGGAAACTGCCACCATCACCTTATGAGGAAAAATGTATCACTGAGCCATTGTTTTCCCTCTTCAAACTCCTGAGCGCTCATCCGTTCAACAGATTCCCCATATCTGCATTGTCAATGATCAAAACATTAACATACAAACTAACAACGAATAAAAGATAGATGATTTCACAAGTATGAGTAAGATATTTCTCTCGTGTAACAGAAAGTCAGGAACTGCTTACAGGAAAAAAAGCTGAAAGAGGAAAACAACAAAAGCTTTACAAATAAGTAGCAGGATATGACTATCCCACCTTCATAGACCAGCCCACAGAGAAGTTAAAGTGGGTCTATATTCTATAAAGATAAAGAAAAGGCTGTTGGTCCAACCAGCAATCTATGTTTGCAAAGAATGAAAGCTTCAAACATGTGCCACACATTTGCAAGAATGGAAGCAGTCTGTTTATGATACCTAAGTCATTGTTTTTTTTTGGAAACCAGTTACTATTGTGTGTATAAGATAAGGTGCCCAAAATAGTACATGGATACCTAAATGATTGGGAGGTTCAAAGAGTTGCAGATTTGCTTATGGTGATAAATGATATCAATGTAACAATACTAAAAAGAAAATGACAAAGAGACTTAAGAAGTATAGGATGTTTCCTACTTGCCTCACATCAAAAAAAGGTTTCTTTATGTGCTTCTCCAAAAGTTTTCTAGCATGCTCCCGTACCTACAAATCAGTAAAGCAAAAAGAAAGTAAGAAAAAACAAGCAAACAACAACTGGGCAAGGGTGAATGCGATGAAGGATACATTGTTTCGTACTGTGGTAAAAAAGAAAAAAAAGTGGAATACCCTAATTTTATGAGATAATATTTAGTGAAAGGTGAAGGCTGAGCTGTAAAACAGCTCCTTCTAACGGATTTTAAAAGCTCACATTAAGCATTGAAGAAAAACAAAGGTGATTGTTGACTATGACAAGACTCAAGAAAGATATAGTAATATGGAGAAGAAAAAATCCTTTCACGCACTGACAAAACCAAAAGCGCCCCTTCTTTCAAAGAGAGCAGGACGAGTTATTCACATTTCATTTTATGGTCAGAGGCGCGATTTTCAAACTGTTCTAAACACAATTAACCTTTGAAGCCTTTGGGTGGCAACACAATAATGCATGTATTAACATCGGTCCAAAACAAAACTGCACGAGCTGAAACATTATTTAAGCAATATTTTCACCTTGTTTCACAAGAATTCAAGATGTAGGATTTACTTGGTTTGACAGTATAAATTGAATCTGATTAATCTAATAAGTGTCTATTAAACAATCTATCTGAAATTAACTAACTTCCATTCGCATACCTGTCATTATTAGCTCAAAGCTTGACTTTAACACAATCAAACACCAAAAATTAACATGATTTGACGATAGAAAAAATCATATCCCTAAATTATAATTTCCCCTAACTTATGTTTTGGTGTTCCAGAAATCATTGCATATGTCTTGAATTTCTTTGTCGATTTTGGTCCAAGTACCCAAAATTGATTAACTGGATCTGGTAAGAATCCCACACCGATGTCGTGTCAACATGAGTGTGGCGCCAAAAGTAAGAAGTCTGAGCAACTTGGGATGTGGCAACAGAGGTAAGTCAAATTTCAGGAGTCAACAAAGGTGCTAAATTTCATCCGGAGACAAAACTTCTCCCGAAACCATTTCCCTGAATGTCTCCACATTTTCTATAATATTAGCCAAACCCTTGATGGGAACATGTTGCCCAAACGACCTCTTGTTGTTCTTTCATGTCTCCTTGTATGTCTTGGCTTTCCACAATAATCACGATGCAATCAATCTTGTCAGAAGTGATCGTCTTTGGTTGTTCATGACTCATGAGAGACTGTTAACCCACAGTTCTCAATTAAAGCCTGATAGAACAGGACACCTCGTGGTCTCTCTTCAAGTTTACAGACTCATGCATCCATCCTCAACAGAAGGAGAAGGAACTTTAACAAGCATTTAAACCGTGGTCATATCATACTCTTGGTTCAACCATCAGAAAATATAACACCAATATAAGACAAAACCCAATAATGATCTGCTAATTTTCAAGATACTGATATTCTTGAGATAATTTTTGGGCTGCCAGGCTCATGCAACACCGACATCAATGAGGAATGCACTTACCAAAAAAAAAATATGAGATAATTTTCTTCCATGTGATTCCTATCTTCTAATACCTTTCATCACTGTACTGTCGTCACTTATAAACCAGTGTTTTGGGATATCAATGTAAGACATGGTCAAACCAACTTGGACAATCTTCTCTCAGTTTATCCCTGTTGTGGTACTTGAACAGTTGAACCTTTTGTTGGATGTAATTATTTCCAATCCTGTCTAAAGTTCCACGACTTAATATCCAAATTTACATGATATTCATCTTGTAGTTATGTTGAACCATAGTGGTCAAACCCCTCAGCTCTTTCACCAATTCTTTTTACTTCAACTTTACCCTTACATACTAGCTCAATGCTGATTCTCACTCTTCGTACTTTTATAAATATACCATAGGACCATGATATTTTAATTTAAAATGTTGGATCAACTTGTGTGAACTGTGAACATCAACTCTTCCCTTTCTAAGATATCCAGTAACTCTGTTGACTTCTTTATCGACAAAACTATATTCCAAGTTAGTAGCCTTCTCTCGTCTCTTTACTGTCTTTTAGACATACAATGACCTAATATCAACTCACCTCCTCTATGTAGTATCCACTAACTTATTGACTTCCCTTTCGGCGCACCAATGCTCAACAACCTATTTGAATTTGACTCTTTGCTCTAGCTTCTTTACCATCATCATCCATTAAGATGCGGGAACCCTTTTGTATCTCACACCACCCAGCACCAATATGGGGAGGATAAACTTTTTTAGGCTTCATAGGATAATATCAACTCACAAATGAATGTGAAACTCTCACATGAATAGTTGATAAATGGAGTTGAGCACAATTAAAACTAATAAGGCTTGCCAAAACAGGTCAATTAATCCAAACCAAACAAGTAAAGACAAGTAGGACTATGGTTTGACTTGAGGGTTCTCTCAACACCTAGTTAGTACAACAGGACTAAAACATTACTTATGTTTATCCAAATTGCAGAATGATTTAGGGGTCTAGGCAATCTTCAACCAATAAGCAGGGCACAAAAGTAAATCACTTATTTTTTAATTTATTTTTAGTAACACCTCATAAAACTTTAAGCAATCTAATCCTTGTGCAGGTTATATATATCTTGGAACTTCCAATTTTTTGAGTAAAATAGAAGATCCAGATAATGCAGAAATACGTTATCTTTTGCATGACATCCTGCAACGCCATACTACCAATAAATCTTTCTAGAGGGTAAGAACTAAGAATCTTCGTAGGATCCATTTATCACAACCCTCATCTAGTTAACTGAGGTAGCAAAAACAACTCGGCAACTAATTTGTAATGAATTCAATCACTCTTATTTATCCTAGCTTGATATGATGAGAAACAGATTTATAAGTGCCTACCCTGTTTTCCATAGAGCAAAGTGCAAATTTCCAGCCAACACTGTGATTGAGATTGCATAGAAGAGCATCAATCCACTCACTCTTCCCGGAGTTTGGGACTCCTGTAACAATAGTCAACTCTCCAGGTACAACCTGTACAGAATCAAGAAGAAAGAAACAAAAATCAGCCAGGCTGTAGAATTTCATGTCATGGTTACATGCTGATATGACAATAATAAGTCTCAATCTAGAGTAATAATACGTTTTCAGAATGTTATGCTGAAGAATAGGATTCTGTATCATTTCTTGGGGAAAGTTCAGTCGTTTTGGTTCTTTACTTCAGTACCTTGTCTTTAGGTAATATACTAGTGTAACAAGGCCAGTTAACACTGTACCATCCCTCTCCATTCCCAAGAATCTCTCATCATTTTTTTTGTTCACTATGTTACTTTTCTCCGTACAATTTAAGTAACTATTTTATTTGGATAAAACTGGTGTTCAAGTTAGCTTGTGCACACCTCCACTAATCTCCACCAGGTACCTTGTATTTCCCACAAACAGGAGTACCAGGAAATTCAGCCCACCAAGATTAGGCAGATGGGAAGAAATAACCTTGTGTTTACTCTGTTGGTTTCGAACTATGATTGCCAAGGTTGCCACTTCAACTTTTCAACTGCTAGACCACCTCCTTGGGGACTTGATTAAGTAAATAACCTTAGTGAAGTGATACACAAAATCCTCTAAATACAAAGTGTAAGAAAAACAAAGAATCTAATAGTAAGAAGATTATCTATGCTAACTGGGATATCACATGCTCCAAAAGTATACCCAAAAAGAAAACCTTCCATTAAACTTTCACATAATTGTCAAATCTAATTGGTATATCACAAACCCTACAACGTAGCTGCTGTCCCTGGCATGAATACACATATTTCCTAATCCTATTTAAGTACTGAGACTAGAGAAACACTTAGTTCCCAAATAAGAACCCACTCACATTGTATAGATGATTTAAGGACCTCCATCCAGTTGGAACCCCAAGCTCGTAGCCAATTGTTTGATGATAATATGCATCAATCTCAGTAAAGTAATTATTAAAGTTGAATAATCCTTGTATCGGGTACAGCTCTGCACCTTCAATAACCTCCCTCAGTGCACCAGGCCCCAGACACATAAGTACCTATTAATGCCCAAATGAAGAAAGATGAACTTGAGGTTACTGGAGAGTCATAAAGAAAACAGGTGAAATGAGCATCTTTGATGCACTAAAATGAGTAAGACAGCTAGAAAAGTATTATCAGTAGGTAAATTGAAACTCATAATGGCTAGAACTAGGATACCAAGGATCTAGCATACAAAGATTCGTGCATGTAAAATCATGAGCATAGTTTACCCTGTCCATATTTATCAAAAAGGAGGATTTCGTTTTGCCCCAGGAAGAACGTTATTGTGTAGGCATGATATAAACCGACTATAAAATTACATAACTGTGTGATAGTAACAGATGGAGTAATCATTGAGAGAACTACAAAGCAGTTATGCAACCAATATTTGCAAACAGATTCGACTTTGAGAAACAAGAGAAATGCCATTCAAAACAACTCTCAATTTTAAATTTAAAAAAAAAAAACAACTCCCAATTTTACTAGTGCTTGAAATTAAAGTAGACTTAACAAGACTGCTATTAACTATAAACTTGCATTTCCATATTAAAAATCAGAACATAAAATTGAACAGAAGAAATTCCAACCAAGGGGCTTGGGGAAAGTACACAACTGTCAATCACAAATCAGAAAGCTCGTGGAATATGAAAAAAGATCTGATTCAAAAATTTCTTTTTTTCTTCTCCTATAAACAAATAGGTAAGAAAATTCCATGCATGAAGACCTCATTTGCATCTTTGAAGTGATCTATAGTGCTCTTTTTTGGCCATGTAACTCGCCAGCACCTACATTGTCAAAGAGAAAAAGTTAAGAGCACTCGTTATTAAGGTATAATATACCAAAACTACCATCATTTGCACTGGAATAAAGTACACTAGACCTTTCTCTCCCTAACCGGCGGGCAAGCTCTTCAGCTAATGCTTGACCAGGTGGATCCCCATCAGTTGCCAGTATAATGCGAGATGCCTATAAATGGTGAAAGAACAAAAACATTCTTGTTACATGACTGACACATAACAACACAGGAAACATAATTAACAAAGAGGGGTCTTCAAACCTTTTCCAGATATTCTTTGCAGTTCCAAAGATACTGATACTTTGTGTCCTAGCTTCACAAAATGCACCAAAAGGAGCATTAGTTCCTCAATATGTTAAAATATCAGCTAAATCATATCAAAAACAAAAACATAATTACATCACAAAGAATCAAACTCCTATTCTTCAACAAGATCCTCAAACTCTTCAAAATGAAGCAATAAAAATATAAAAAAACACCCAGCAGCAATAAAAAAAAAACAGTAGCAGATCGCAGCAGCTTCGTAGAGAAGAAGAAGAAAAAACTTACAGCAGCTTGGCAGCAACCAACCAAAAATACAAAAAAAAATCGCAGAATTGTCTGAAGAAGAGAAGAAGAAGAGAGCTTACATAAGAAGAGTCTGAAGAAGAGAAGCAGTCGCAGCTGTGAGTGAAGTCGCGAAAGACGGAAATAGTATGTGAAGTCACGTATCTTTCAGAAATTTAAAAAAAAAATAACCGTACAATTTTTTAAAAAAAAACCCTAATTGGCGCTTTTTCAAAAAAAAAGCGCTTTATCGCGCTTCTCGCTTTTACAGTAGAAGCAAGCGCCTTTTCAATATCGCCTCGCCTCAGGAGCTAAAAGCGCAGGAGCATCGCCTCGCCTCAAAGCGCGCTTTTTGCACAAACCAGAATTCCTTTTTAATTTATTTATTTCCAAAACTAGCCTTCCCCTTTTATAAAGAGTTGCGATTTTTATGAAAAATTGAGATTTATATGAAAGGTTGTGACTTTTCAAAGGGTTGTAACTTTTCCAAAGAGTTGTGACCTTTCTGATAAGGCACAATAAGCATTTGTTCCCACTATTCTTTGTTGTCTATAAATAGAGGGATTTCCTGCCACTATTATTTGTAGGATTTTCCCCGCTTTAGGATAGTCGAATTCAAATACATTAATTAAGTTTCTTATGAAGTTTGTTTCATTCCTCAAAGTTTTCTTCCTCCTTTTTCATGGAGCTTAATCTTAACTACAAGTCATAGTGATTCGTGTAACTATGGCAATTCCTTTTGCTATTTTGGTGACTTTTTTTTGACAGTGTTTAAAAATTTCGGCAAGGATGATTGAACTTCTCTTTTGTCTCTCTCTACAAGTTTCTTCATATAAACAAAGAAAATTTGTTTTGATTGCAATGTGACATTACTACTCTTGCACCTTTCTGTCCACAACTCATAACACTACTGAAATGGTTGAATTCATTACATTTGGTTCTTTAGTAAACAAAAGCAATAAGACATTACTACTCTTGCACCTTGAGTCCACAACTCATAATGCTCGCTACTGAAATGGTTGAATTCATTACATTTGGTTATTTAGTAAACAAAATTTTTATTTCTGCCACTATTATTTGTAGATTTTTTTCCCTATAGGTGAGTTAAATTCAAATACATTAATTAAGCTTCTTATGAATTGTGTTCATTCCCCAAAGTCTTTTTCCTCCTATTTCATGAAGCTTAATCTTTTAGTGTAAGTTAGTGATTCATGTAACTCTGCAATTTGTTTTTGCTATTTTGGAGACTTTTTTGAGCTCTTTTAAAAATTCCAGTGAGGATGATTGAAAATTTTATCCTCTCTTTTGTCCCTTTCTACGGGTTTCTTCATATACTTTTTGAGAAAATTGCTTGTGGGTTGTGCTATACTATTATAACTAATACGGAACCAAAGATGAAGTTTGCTAAAAGAACCAAACAGATTGCTCTCTTGGCTCTCTTGCTTGCCACAGTTAGTATATTATTTTGATTGTTTTGTCATAGGTACAAACATTTTGTATGCCAATGCATCCTTCCTTGAACTTTAGTATAGAGACAATTAGTCCACTTATTTTATCCAAGCCAACTAATTTGCCATATTTCTTCATCTCTTCTTTTTGGGCATAATAAAAGATCAAGTTTTCTTGAAATAACAACTGTCCAAAATACAATATAACAAAAATAATTTTTAACGGCAATAAAAATGCACATTAACAAAGAATGGTAGAGTCTTTACCAACAATAATTAATTGTCATTAGATTCAATGTTGCTATACACTTTTGGGACATTTATATAGAGTACCAATTGCCTCTTAAAAATCATATTTAGCGGCAATTAAGCTATTAATTATCGTTAAAGAACATTTTTACTATAGTGATAACTCTTTCTTTTGATAAAGATTTTTGTTTTATATTTTTTGATAAAGAAGTAACAACTCTTCCTTTTGGTTTCTTTCAATTAAATTTGTGAACTATAAACTTGGATACAGCTCGACAAACTATCTTTTTGAAAAATGTGTTAAGCAACATGCTTTTTTCTTCTTGATTGTTAGGAAAATAAGACCGTTTTGATTATTATTTGTGGATATTTGTGAGTTCAAGTATGTTACCAGTTTCAAAAAAATATATATTTGTGAGTTCAAATGCTCACAAAATTATGTTGTGAGATTTTAGTACATAATGTGTTAAAATTTTGGTTTAAAATATCCAGTTGTGAATTGTTTCATTCAGATGTCACCTACTGCTTGGCATTAATTCTTTGAAACTGCATACTATAACTATAACAATAACTATGGTTCAATTCCAAATAAGTTGGGGCGGGTGATATGAAAACTAAGCAATAGTAATGACTATTCTAAGACAATGAGGAAAAACAATAATGATATTTACAATTTTAAGGTCATTTTTAACATATACATCATACAATAATAAAAAAGAGATTGATGGAGGTTCATAAGAAAGGAGCCGAAGGTCATCCATTTGAATTTAGTTAATTATGTTCTTGTATGGACGTGATGTTCAACTTACTTGGGAGTGTTGTTGTTCGAGGCTTTTTGGTATCTTCTATAACGTTTGATGTTGTTCTTTATGACTTCTTTGAATTAAGAAATTTTCATTACTTCTGACCAACTATTTCAATGGAGATTTTCTTAGACTTCTTTCTTATACTTAAAATTTGACTCACAATTTTTCTATAACAAAATGAAAATTAAAAAAATATAGCACTTAAAAATTTTGTAGTAATGCTTTGCCTTAAGATAAAATGTTCTTGACTATAGTGTATGTATCAAAAATACGAATATTACCGAATGATCATATGTTAGCTTAATAAAATAGTTCACAAGTAGTTTTACCGAGTTATACAAATATATGGAGCAAAGCTCTTCTTTGCACTCTTATAAAGGATGGAGCCAGAATGTGGATGAGGATACACAGTAAACACATGCATGGATCGAAAAAGGTACACATGGTCATAATGCAATAAGGGGTGGTTTGGTAGGATGCATTAGAAAAAGTAATTCATGCAGTAGCTTTGTGTACTACTAATACTTTATTTGGTACATTTTTCAACCTATTTATAATAACGCAAGATTTTGGTTGTGTTTGGTAATAGAGGAAAACATTTTCTGGAAAAAAATGTTTTCCAATTGGTTGACTTAAATTGTTTGGAAAATGTTTTCCAAATCAACTCATTTTCCTCAAATTTAAGGAAAATGACTTCCCTTCCAAAATTAAGGAATTCATTTTCCAAAACTCTACCCGTACCCTGTACCCGACCCTCTCATTCAAAAGAAATAATTAAAAAAATAATAATTTTCTTTTTTTTTTTAATTTGAAATATATTTTTATCTCTATCTCCAACCTCCTCAACCCCCCCCCCATAAACCCCCCAAAAAAATTCTTTTGAAAAATATTTCAAATTTCACCCCCCCCCCCAAAACAAGGTCACCCACGTCCCCTCCCCCGTCAATTTTTAAAAAAAAATAAAAAATACATTTAATGGGAAATATTTCAAATTTTAACTTGTTTTCATTTATTGCGCCACCCCATCTAAAAAAATTAATTTTTTTTTTGAAAAATATTTCTAATTTTAGATTTTTATTTTTATGCTACATCAGATTTTGGAACGGTCATCGAGGTCTTGTCCTAGTTCTCTACTCACCAACCAAACATGAGATAATAAGTTAGAAATCCTCTTGTTTTCCAAGAAAATATTTTCTAGAAAAACATCTTCCCTCATACCAAAAACACCCTCTATTGGTACATGATATGTATAACTAAATACATGGGAAAACCATGGTATTAGCAATGCAAGGGGTTTTAATGCATGCATTAACATGGTTAAAGTAATAATTACCCCGCAAAGTCTTTCCACGTCCTTTCCACCGTATTTGTAAACACATGCCATGTTTTATTTTAAATACACCAAACCAAACAATGCATAAGAAATACTCTCAGCATAACTAATACCATCATGACTATACACCATATTCTGCACTATTCTTATACACCTTACCAAGTAAACCCTAAGAAGATGAACTGATCAAGATAATGGGCATACTACAATTAGGGAGGGGGAGGGGGTCAACAATTACAAGAAGAAAATTAGAATTTATAACTCTAGAGTCTAGAGTCTAGCTTGAAACCATAAAAGGCTAATTAAAAACTAATAAAGTGAATGCATGAGAATTGAGCTGAGATAAAACATTCCTTCTCAAAGATAAACAGAAGTTGGTTACCAGATCCATATACACAAAAGTTTATCATGATAAAGCATTTTAATTAAAAAATTATAGGTAGGACAAACTATAGAGGAAAAACCTTCTCTACAGGCGGCAAATCTTTATCTGAAATAGATGGAGGAGCGCCATCTGGAACGCTCACACAATTCCGAAATCCTGCTTCTTCCATAGCAAGCTTGTCCATCTCACCCTCAACCTAACATAAGAGAAGTAGGCAATAAATATTACCAGAAGTGAAAAAGCCTATTCAAAAACGAAATGATGAGTGAATCAGAAGTTACAATGATGATATCACTTGCTCCCTTTATATCGTCGAGACCATAGAATATTTTTAAAGTATCAGCTTCCTGCAAATGAACAGCATATTAATGAGGTCAAACTAATAACAATTTATGTATCAGTTTTCCGGATCCAACAATATGATGATAAAAATATACCGAGTGTATTCCACAAGTGGGTCTAGTCTAGAGAGGGTAGAGTGTACGCAGACCTTAACCCTACCTGAGAGATAGAGAGGTTGTTTCTGATAGATTATTGACTCAAGAGTGAGCATTTCAAAGCAGCCTAGAAAAAGAAATAAGAAGCAAAGAAGCCATGGGGCATTTTCATGGACTGGACGAGAGAGTCTTTCGAACTCCTTCTGCCCTTGGGGCAAAAAAAAAAATTAAAAAACATGATAGTTTGCTGAAAAGGAATGAACAATCACTACGACAAAATAGTAAGGCAATCGAAGTACAAGAAAAAATTAACAAATAGTAACAAAAATTAAAGGACGAGTCTACAAGAGTAGAGTACATACTACTACTGATATGAAAAGAAATGCTAGGCAACACACAACTAGTTACTAAAAAGCTAGGCCACACACAACTATCTACTAACCTCTACCCTAATTCGTGCCCTTCATAACCTTCCATTTAATGTCATGTCCCCATTAAGCTAAAGTTGTGTCATGCCTTGTCTAATCACCTCTCCAATAATTCTCGGCCTGTCTCTACTTATCCTAAAACTCACCAAAGTTAACATCTCACGCCTTCACACAAGGCATCTATGTGTCTCCTCTTCACATGCATGAACCACCTTAGCCTTGCCTCCCTCGTCTTGTTCTCTAGCGAAGATACTCTCACCTTGTCTTTAATATCTTCATTTCTAATTTTGTCTCTCCAGTATGCCAACGATTCCGTCTCAGCATCCTCATTACCACAACTTCCAATTCTAAACATATGAGTATTTGACTAGCTGATACTCAATCCCATACAACATAGTTGGTCCAACCACCACTTCGTAGAACTTACACAAGACACCGAATGCAAGCCTCTATTTCATCCACCTTGCATTAATAAAGAGAGTGACAACCTTGTTAATTTCTTGATCACCTTGAATTATAAACCCAAGATACTTGAAACTTCATCTCTTATGGATAGCCTGGGCGTCAAGCCTCGCTTCCAAGCTAGCCTCATGGGACGCATCCTTGAACCTGCACTTTAAGTACAATTTTTTGGTTCTGCTCAACCTAAACCCTTTAGAATCATTTGTCTCTAAACCTCACATCTAGCTTTAACTCGATTGTGAGTCTCGTCAATCAGAACTATGTCATCCGCAAATAACATACACCATGACACGTCACCTTGGACATGCCGCATTAATTCATCAATCACCAAGGAAAATAAAAATGGTCCAAGAGTGATCCTTGGTGCAGACCGATCACTACTGGGAAGTGGTCAGACTTTCATCCCACTGTCTTAATCTCGGGTGTTGTCTCCATCATACATCTCTGGCCTCCAAGCATGAGTCTCATCCCAGTGTATTGACTGAGATCTTGGCTCCATCATACATGTCCTTCATCATACACCTCTAGCCTGCGAACATCTCCGTAGAACCTTCCTCGAGACTTGTCGTATGCTTTTTCTAAGTCAATGAACACCAAGTGGAAGTCCCTCTTTCTCTCCTTATATTGTTCCACCAGTGTCCTTACAAGATGAATGACCTAAGTAGTTGATCACCCAAACATGAATCTGAATTAGTTCTCAATAATAGATACGCCCCTCAAAACTTTCATCTCCATCACCCTCTCCAAAACTTCCATTGTGTGGTTCCATTCCTGATACTTCTATAGTTATTACAATTATGAATGTCAACCTTGTTCTTGTACAAGGGCACCAGTATACTCAACCTCCATTCTTTAGGCACTTTTGTTCTCTTAAAAATGACATTAAACAACTAGTCAGTCACTCCAAGTATGCTAGTCTGCACTCTACCAAAATTCCACTATAATCTCGTCCCCCAATTGCCTTTCCCCTACTCATCTTATGAATAACACCCTTAAACTCCTCAACCAATATACCCTTACAATACCCAAAATCACAACAACGCGAACCAAAGAATCCCTGAAAATTTTTGGAAAAAGTTGCTAGAGCAGATTTTACAACTAGGTAGGGTCAGAAAAGAAAGAAAAAAGAGGTGGTTTCTAGTGATTAAAAGGATCACTGGACTAGAAATCTAAGTTCAAAAAAGGTTTACCACACTGCTTTTGTAATAGTGCTCGAAAAACACGAAAATGAAACTTAAGAGCAAGGTTACTAACGTGAAAAAAGAAATAAGAGAGTGCGCTGAGAGATTAAGGAAGTAGAAGAAGGGAAGATAGGGACCACAATTTTTTAAAATAAATGACATGGTGTAATCAAAAGAAAAAAAAAGAAATGTTGTTAATATTTGACACGTCATCTGCTTGGCACTTATGCAGGTGTGTGCATCACTTCTAACTATGATATTAATATTATGTAGTATCCCATTTTACACAAGATTAGAGGTGTAAAACGTCACTTGTAAAATAAGAGTTTGTACTGACTTATTCGGATACGTTTAGGGGGTAATGCATGTATTTACCAAATTCAAATTTAGACTTAAAAGATAAAACAACTACCTATCTTGGAGAAAAAAATGTCGTTGGAATAGTCTATGAGACTTGAAAGATAATAAAAATAAATAAATTTAAAAAATACATAAATGATGAAGATATTGTAATATTTTCACTATATTGTTGTATGGGTAATAATTAATACTCCTTTTGTCTTAATTTATTCGATTCACTTCCCTGGTTAATTAGTCTCTAAAATGATGAAACATTTCTATACTTAGTAACATGTTAACTCATAATACCCATTTACCCATGATGAAATTATTTTTAGCAACAAAACATCGACATATTTTTGGACCACAAATTTTAAAAAGTCTTTCTTGAACGTTGTGCTAAGTCAAACTACACTACATAAATTGGGATGGAGAGAGTACAGAGATAATGACCAAAGTTGATTATGCTATACCAATACAAGCATTTTCTAAGATATAAAGTTTGTCCAAGAAAAAAATGAACCGCCAATAACCAATAGGTTATAGATAGTTGGCCAACAGAACTGATAAAATTAAAACTACTTTTCCTTGCACCACAATAACATAATCATATTATGGATAATATCAAGTAACTAAAACTGAAATCGATAATAGAAAACCAAATTGCACCCAAGGGTGAAGCATAATGGTTAATGAAATGAGTTGACAACCACGACGTCCAGGTTCAAATCCCAACAGAGACTAAAACCATGATGATTTCATCTCATCTGCCTTAGCCTTGGTGGATAAAGTTACCTCATATTGTGGAATGTCGTAGGTAGATCGTAGAATTAGTAAAGGTGTCACAAATTGGCACGAACACTATGATTATAAAACATTTAAAAAATCCAAGAAAATATTTTCCTGCACAATTGTTCTAGCGCTTTTACCATTATATTAAGTGAAAACATATTTCATCCTTCATTCTCCCCACTCATTAATGTAGTATTTTTTGTCTTGTAAAAAACTCATCACTTCCAAATGTTAGGGTTCCAAGTGCAAGTGATTAGTCCTAAATTACTTCAAAGAATGGTGGTCCGTTATCTTCTTTCCTTAATCTCTTTAATATTGATTATTTTTAATTAGTTAGTTCACTTCTTTTATTTGAATCCATCTACGCAACTTTTAAACTTTTAACAGTTGAATATCTATTAGCTAAGTATAAATGTTGATCCATTAAAATAGTAGTTGTCATGATGGTGTAAAGAATGGCAATGGTGGAGGGGAAGAAAATGCTAGTACTGGATTGTGGAAGAACAAGTGTAATATTGATTAGGCTTTAAGGTGGCATTCCACCTCATAAAATGTCATCATAAAATGTCAGTGTCCCATGGATTTGGGTGTTCACCTTGGACATCCTTAATCGAGGGAGGTATATTTGAACCATTTATGTCATGTATTTTTGAACGAATAGTATACCAGAGGGTAAAATCAATATTTTCCACATAGTAAAGGGGCAAATTTGACCCTTCTCCAAAAATAATAAATAGTGGATAAAGTAACAAAGATGATAAGGAACAAAAAGATGACGATAACTATAAGGATCGTTTTCTTTAATTTCATAGAAATCCTATTATTGAATACTTTGCACCAAGAAACAAAGTGACATAGTAATAAAGATAAATAAGGAACAAAAAGATCAGGATAACTATATGGTTCGTTCTTTAATTTCATAGAATTTCTTATTGAATATTTTGCACTAAGAAATAGAGTGACATAGTAATATATTTAAGAATGAACACAGAGCTCCAAACATTGAGATGACAGTCATAGCCAAAGTTTTAAAATTTGTAGTAATGAATAACTTCAAAAGCAGACCCGCATACTTAACTAAGTACTGATTGAAGATATCAAGTTAACATTGCTTGAAGTTAGTGATATGGAAATCAAACACATACAATAAAGAGAACAAGGTTGCTGACAACTTGACAACTGAAAAGCATGACTGCTGCAATCTGAACTTTATCAATAACTTGATATAGTATTTGATCCACTGTTATTTTAATCAAGTAAAAGATCATTGGTAATAACAAGGACATCTTGGCCATATACAAGGAGAAACCTACAAAATATGGTTCTCTCCAAAGATACCCAATCATGAATTTTGGATTGAAATTTCGCACACTCTTTCTTACCGCAGAGATTTACCAAAATTCTTGGTTTCGACTCTGTTAAGCAAGAGTATTAAACATGAGACTGAATCTCAACTTAAACGATTTGGGAGTACTCTATAGTGTCTTCACATTCTCAAAAAATATATATATACGTCATAGTATCTTAAAATTTAACTGAAATAAATATGTTAAGTAGCAAATGAAGAACATTGACACTAACCTGCCAAAATTTTTTGGTCATGTTCCGGTACTTACAGCTTACAAGTGCTCCATCCCTCCGATACGTAAATGCAATAACAACCTGAAAAAAAAATACATCAATGATTGAAGAGTCAAGAAGTGACTTGGCTACAGTAAGGAAATGAGTCTCCCTTGAGCAGAGAAATGAACAATAATTGCTTCATTTGACACGATTTACCCCTGTGTCTTATCCAAAAAAATAGCAATTTCCCGGAGAAGTCTATTTGTTCTGGTGTGGATAGCAGGAAGACTTATATTTCTTGGTTTTTAGATGTCAAGAAAGTCAAGAGAAGATGTCTTACAAACAAAAGTGATGCTAAACAAAACAGAAAAAGAAAAAAAAATCTCCGGGTTGTATTTTAATGACAAAGGAAATTTTAAATGAGTAAAGTGGATGTTCACAGCTCTCCTTGGAAAATCTAACAAGTTCTGCTGATTTTAATGGAAAATCCTCCGTGTGAGAAAGTCTTAAGTGAATTTCATAGGAAAAAGGTTATTCTCTTGCTTTAAAGTTTAGTAAATTACAGTTAGGGTGAGAATAGATCTCAACCTTCCTGAATATAGGAGCTAACTGGAGAATGATAGCAACCACAGATAACAATGGAACAGATTTGATTTTTTTCTGATTTCTGATTTGAAATCAGGGTGATTCCTGAAGCTAAAAGCCGTAAGGGTACCCAATTTATGCCTTTTGGCTTATTTTGCTGTAAAAGCACTTGGTTACCAAACACCAAAATAAGCCAAGAAGTGATTAAAAGTGGTCCAAATTTGACCAGCTTTTAATCCCGTCCAAAATCTTCTAAAACGTTGTAATACTAAGATTCATCTTCTAAATTTTAAATCAAAATGCACAGCATTTTGGACAAAAATATTGAGGTTCTATTTTATGTTAACCAAGCACAAGATACAATTATGACAAGTTAAGGAATTTTCCAAATGCTGAACCCATTTAAGCAAGCAGTTATTCAATCTCATTGAACTTCTGTTATTCAAGGATGAATAGCTCTAGATGATTGAATCGATTTCTGTTCTACCAAGTGGGATCACATAAACTCATCTGGTCAACCAGTATGTAAACTGATAGACACTTAACTGAATAACTAATTTAGAGGTATATCTTTCTCTTACGGGTTCTAGCATGCCAGCAAAAGGCGATCAGGTCTATGGGCCCATGATAGCCACAAATGGAAACTGATCAAGCAATACGTAAGAAAATGACAAGATGTCAGACCTGATCACCATGTCTTTGTTGCATAACAGCATTTCTCCGCAATGTTTCTCTTGATATCATTCGCTCAGAAAAGTATGAGAGTAACTGAAGAGCAACAAGGAGAAAATCAACTAATAAAAAGCTCATTAATTCACGTCCAAATAAAACATAATCAAGAGCAGTATATTGAGTAAGAAAGAAGACAATCACATAATATCGGCAGTTTACTTTGGAGGTTGGAGAGTGGCTAAAAATCACAGACAGGGCCTTACAATAGCATTTTTCCTCTATTTCGGAAAATGCAGCAATACATCACAGAGGCATTCTACTGTTTATATTGATGGGCCAATGGTTTATTGATACAAGAAGGATGTTCTGTAAGAGTAACAGGAATAATAGGAAAAGAAATTGCAAGTATCAAATAGATCAGGGAAAGTAGGGTTCCCCGACTATTTTTCTTAGTTGCTCTGCTTTCTGGACTAGATGCTACTACATTATAAACTCGTGCATTGCAGATAAGTTCACTCTATGTTGCTTCTCAACATAGTGAAGTACAACAGCTCTGCCTTAGAAACTGTAGGAAAATATGGGCTACAAAATGTTTGAAATGCAGCACCAACACAGGGAGGGCAACAAAGTGGAGAGTAGTCTTCCAACTGGAGACAAAGACACCCAAAGGGAGTCTTCTGAACACTACAAAGCTTGCTTAATCAGACAAGAACACTGCTATTACGGGCATCCTACAGATTTCAACCAAAAGAAAAAAAATAATAAGACCCAAATGATGAAGAAATAGAATACACCAAATCTTTTGAGTCTGTTTTGTTAATTTTTAAAAGTTGTACGAGGTAGGAGTCCTCCTATCTACCTTAGAGTCCATGACAACTGCAGAAGTCTTTTAGGAAATTCATAAAATCAATTATAAATGTAAAGCCCCAAAAAGACAAAGCAGTTAAACTCAATAAGAGTATTTGTTTAAACTAGATAAGAAGTTACAGTGGGTGCCCAGTGAAATTAGAATACAAGCAGGCTTAGATCAAAACATTGAGACCACATTCCAAAGTGCTAAAAAAAATAAACTATGTAAACAAAATATTCAAAATTTTAAATAACAAATATTTCGATGTATAAACTAGAAAAATTATGCATATAGTTAGTGTGTCGGTCTTGCTTCAGCTCCGTACTGTTAATGCTTAATATAAAACCAAGCAAATTCTGTTAGTTTTTTAGATTTAACACCAAGATGCACCAAATCAAACCATGTGCCATTTTTTTTCTTTGTTGATCAAGTAAAAGATTTCATTGATAATAACAAGGCGAACTTGGCCATAAACAAGTGGTATACCAAAAAGAGGACAGACCTACAAGATATGATTCTCTCCAAAAGACACTAAATCCTCTATCAGGAACTACATGGGTGCACCAAAAGAAAATAAGGGATCGGAGACTACTCCTCAATTGAGCAAAGCTCATCTCCACCCCTTCAAAAGCTCTCATATTTCTCTCGTTCCAAACAACCCACATTAAAGCAAGAGGAGCAACTTTTTAAGTTGTGTGCATTCTTCTCCAAGCTCCAGTTCCAGCAAAACATCAACTTCTTCACGGATCATGGCATTGCTCAAGAAACGCCAAACCATCTAAACATACTCTCCCATAACCTTGTGGTTACTTGCAATGTAACAGAATGTAGTCCACGTCCCCACCTATCTCCTTACAAAGGGAACAACTCATGCAGATAACCTTTCGTTTTCTAAGACACTACCGCTAAAATCACCCCTCTAGTAGCTAACCACGTGAAGAAACGCACCTTCCTCGGCACCTTACTATCCATACCGAGCCAGGTGAAAAACTATCTTCTTAAGGGTCATCTTTATGGATTAGGTGCTTGTTCGGATCCATTATTGAAGGTTTTGGTTTCTTAACCATTATTGTCTAATTTCCTACGTGTATTTATCTTTCTATCCTTTATCTTTAATGTGTTTATAGAGTTGGGTTTTACTTCTAAAATTTCGATATCAAATCACCTTACTACCACATCATAACTATCCCACCAAGCTTCCACTCTATCCTTGAAATCATTCACACGTAACCACATGTTCTCAAGTCCGAAAAATTCTTAAACGTCTTCCTCTACCACCATCCGACAAGATAGCTGAATGGTCTGCTAACAGCCACAGAAGAGGAACCAGAATCACATTAGGAGACAACATCTCCCAAGAAGTGGACACTACGAATCTGTCTAACCTCAATCTAGCAAATGATTCTTCAATCTAGACCAGCAGTCTCCTCTAAACGAAATGTACACTAAGAATCTGTCTAACTGTGATCTAGAAGACGATTCCTCCAATCTGGACAGAACAGAAACAATTCCATTTGATTCAATTTTTCTGTTCGTTCAGTCAGATTATCTTGACAACCCCTAAACTGAAAAGGAAATCTAGTGGATTGAATTCTGTGCAATGTAGCACACTTTTGTTGGCTAGACCGAGAATAGGCTCAGGACATCAATACTGCCTCAAATGAAACACTCATCATAAAAATAAAAAAAGGAGGGTAGAGTGTAGGACTATTCACTGATAACAGCAATGCTAGCAAAGATGAAGAGGAATAGAAAACAGCAGCAGCGAGGAATCAAGATAGCAGTAGAGGTAGAAAATAAAGAAAGAGAAAAAGAAAAACAAAGAGAGTGACACTTCACATGAGTTAAAGACTCGAAAGATATTTATCTATATTTCGTTCAAGAAAGTTATGCACAACTCAGACGCGTTAAAGGAAAAATCAAGTATATTGAGGATACATGAAGGAATAATAAATGACTTGTAGTAATCGATAATAAGGATTGACCACAACTTAACTCAAAATACAACCCATGCCCAACAGCTTGTAAAAAATGAAGCAGGTTCTCATGTCATAAGCAAACTACTACAACATACACATACAAATATTATTGGATTTCACTTCACCTAATGTAAAGTTGCATAAAAAGAAAGATCAGCATACCACATCACATAAAGGTTCCAGCCCCAAACTCTCCTCAGTTATCTGTCTGTACTTCTTATTCACTTTCCCAATCCTTTTCATATCCGCAAAAGCTGTCCTCACATCTGCAAAGGCCTAAAAGTGCACGAGAAAGACAACAATTTAAAAAGCTGCCAAAGAAAATGCTATATAAAAGGATTACTGAGCTCATCTAAACCATGTTATACCCGTGTACCACCTCTCCATCCACATTTAGCTCGAAAGCATGTCCATGTAGCTGCATGCCTATATATCACTCACATGTTTTAGCAATATATTGCTAGAGAAGAAGAAAGCATACATCAAAAGCAAGGTGCAAAGTAAGAAGCTAGATACCCATCCGGAGTAATAAAGAGAGATAAGCTCTTTTCATTTGAGCCCCCACCTTTGCACTACAAAGCAAAAACATTGCATTATATGTCAATATAGGACATTCTAAGCGCCTTACAGATGCAATAATACTAAACAACTTTGAAGAGTTTAAGCTCATAACACCTATTAGTACCATGTTTAATTTATTTCTCAGCTCCATGTACTCCACATGTTGAAGATATGAATCACAATTTTCTTTCTCAGAAAAATATTTAACTACCAGAAGGGGAATCTATAATTATGATTACTTTCATTTCTTCTATTTCGTACAGCAAGTGCTTTTCCTTCTTCTTCTTTTTTTAAACTTTATTTCTTATCATTCTACTTGACAAAGCAATAGCTCCATTCGCTTTTAATCACTGAAAGTATTGTAAGAAGTTATAATTTAAATCCAAATTGTTCACCTCCCTAACTCTATTTTAGTTTCAAATTAAATCAGGAGTAATTTGTTACACCGACACGGTGATCATTCATGCATCGAAAATCTATTTTATTTCTACATAGCCAACCTGTTATAAGAAATTCAAGTCATCATAGCTCAAATTGCAATCGACAACATAGTCATAGAAAATATAGTAAGGGCAACAACACCTACTGCAATGATACCTAATGCAACTTGAAAAAATGACAGATATTTATCAAAGAATTGATCATTATGCATCAATCCTAGACTAGTTAGTTTGGTTGTATGGATTCTCTTGGACCATTCCGCCCTATCCAGTCTAATTCATTCTGCCATATTCCAGTCACATTGCAAAAATTTATGCAACATGAATACACGACTCCTTCAAGCCTCACTGAACCTGTGGGGTTTAAACATACTAAATGGATACCCGTGGGGTTAATTTTCAGGGTACGGGCAACTTCTTTTTTTTTTTGTATTTGAAAAATGTGAAATTATAATATGAAATTTTCAAATCAAGCTTTTTGAAGAATTTGGGATTTCATTTCATGATTCGAAATCAGGAGATATTTTGCATGTTCAAATGCCAATTTTATCACCTGATTTCAAATCGCGAGATGAAATTGCATGTCCAAACGCCTACTAAGTTCATTTAACACTTGATCCTCTTGAATGGATACATCTAACAAGTTTTCAGTTAGACTTCAGTTAGATCCTACAATGATATCATATATCACAGATATGCCCTCATTAAGTCTATAAAAATTTAGAATTGAAGTCAATAATGCAGTTTGGGTTAATCTAAATAGAATATGAGTAAATCTAACTAATGATATGTATAATCATTGTAATAAATCCCAAACTGCTCCTCATTCATCTTATTTTTCCATTTCTAAACAATATGTTGATGTCATTCTTCTAATCAGGTGCAATAGCAACAACCACATTTATGTCTACATGAACTTAATTCTTACTTTTTCTTGTTTACCATAAGAGCAAGGATGATATAAACCAATATGATTTCAATATTTTGTCATCACAGAAGACCAAACCAGAAAAATTCTAGCAGATAAGTTTTCCAGGGCAGTTTGCTGATCAAAGTAACATTCTCATCTCAATAGAGAGATTGTTCTTCTAGTTAAACAATAACTACCATCCCTCATGAACACACTTCCTTCGTACAAAATATTCTTTTAAAAAAGATAGCAGAAGACCAGTTAGGAATTCACCATTGGACAAAGCAACCCATTGTACTGGCCTGGTCCACAAGAACCAATATCTATCCCAACCTGGCTTAATTTCTGCTTCAGTGCCTTCTCGTGGTCTGACTCTGTAATATCCTCCTTTGGGTCTTCCAGCATTACTCCAGAAACTGAAACTATAAAAATAATAATTTAAAATAACAAAGGTGGAATTTTTCGTGAAAATTTTTTGGAATCTTGCAACAAAAAATGTAAATATTCTTATATAAGTTCATTCAGGAATAGCGCAAATATCCAAACACGTATTTTTTTTAAAGATAAGGCTTATATTTTTATAGCTATTGTGCAGACGGCAACTAAATGACAGATTGAAGAACATTGCAAAGTTAAGAAATGACTGCCTCGACAAATAAAATTGAAAAAAAAGGTACCTGGAGGAGGAATTCGTTGAGGTCTGTATGAGAAGCTTGAAGTTCCGCGATTTGGGGATATGGGTTTTGAAGCAAATGCTGAAAAGATGAGTCTTTGGGTTTTAAAAAGTACAGGAATCGACTTGTATATTGTTGGTAAAGTAATGGATGGCTTGTGGAGAAAATATTTGGAGCCCATTACAAAGTTGTTGGAGTTATTCACTACAATCCTGCGATAAGGAAGAAGAATCATTCCTGCTCCTGCTCCTGCTCCTGCTCCTGCTAATGCTAATTTTCAATAACACAAAACTACACTCATCCGTTAGGGGGTTAAGGAAGGGTTTTATGGTTTCTCAATTACTTCAAATTGGTATTTAATGTATTGGAAATGGACTATTTTGGTCCTCAATATTTGCGCCCTTCACAAAAATAGTTCCTCATAAGTTTATTAATATATATATATATATATTAGGTAAACTTTCCGCGCTTCACGCAATGGTGAATTATATGAATAATTTACTATTGAAGATTTGATAACATAAGTGTTTTTGAGAGTTTACAACTCTGCGATAAATTGTCAAGAATATTTTATCTAAAGAAGAAATCAAATTTGTTTTTATTCTTAAAATGAAAAAAGATTTGATTCTAAGTCTTTATGAATTTTGTTACTCCCTCCGTTTCAAAAAGAATGTCCCTATTTTCTTTTTAGTTTGTTTCAAAAAGAATGACCTCTTTCCTTTTTTGGCAACGATTAAAAAATTTTCTTTCTTTTATTAAACTCCGTTTCAAGTCAAACTAGGTCAATCTTTTTTACACGGGGGAGTATTAATTCTTTATTTTACTGTAGTTGTTCATCCCTAAAGTCTTTTGTAAATATACGTAATTATTTCATGGTCTATATTTGTATTTTCAAAAGGTGGTGCAAACATTTTATTCATCAGTTGCAAGTGTTTTTCTCCTATTCAAAGCCTCTACATACAAAATCTTAATATTATACATCTCTTGGAGTTCAATGAAATAACGTATGTCGCTCAAATAATTTGGATTAAATGATGTCTTGGCAAGTGTCTTATTCAAAATCATACGCAATCGATAACACTACTTTGATAGTCAAAACACATATTTTGTTGTTTATGTATTTATAAGGAGATAATTATTTCTTTAATATTTGACTAATTTAGATTTATCCTACTTTGAGGGGTAATTCATTGACTTCAAACCCAAAATTTGAACCCCAAATGTTTGATTAAGGTTGAGTACAATACTTACCATCCCACTACATTTCTTTACTTTTTGGATGTCACTAAGATTGAATGCTTCGATAAGAAAGAATTTTGAATAAATAATTCTCTAAGATAGTGTGAACCACCATAACTTTTGAACACTCAAAGTCGCTTCTCGGACATCCCATGGATTTTTTACCCCTTGAAAACTCTATAAATATCAAAGTCATGTATATTACAAGTTTAAGAATTCTAATTTACATGTCTCAATAGTCTAATGATTGCATCAAACTCATCATTAACATATCTTTACTTCAACATAATAATCAAAAGCATAAACATAAAAAATAAAATTTAAAACATGTACTCAAAATTAAAAATTAATCATCCATTAATGACCGTAAAAAACATACAAGGATCTCTAATAATAAAATGAAACATAAAGAAAAATATCTAGCCCACTGAATGCACATTGTTCCCTTAAGAAAATCATTTCATTCTAGTGCCCGAGGTTTAAAGGAATAGATCCACTCACAACAGAACGACTCTATTCACCAATGTGTTGATAGAAAAACAAGGTGTTAGTTATTCAGGAGCAAAGTACATGAATAGTTAATTGTGCAGAAGAAGAAGAAGAAGAAGAAGTTCAGAATTTTTATTGTTTTGAAATTAGAAGGAATCCCTCTATTTATAGACAACAAAGTATAGTGTGAATAAATGTTTATTGTCCCATATCGGAAAGGTCACGACTCTTTGAACAAATCACAATCTTTCATAAAAGTCACAATCTTTCATAAAAGTCACATTTTTTCATAAAAGTTGCAACTCTTCATAAAAGGCCCAACTTTTCATAAAAGTCACAACATATCATGAAAAGGAAGGCTAATTTTGAAAATAAATAAGTTAAAAGAGAATCCTGACTTGTGGTGATGTCACATAGGCTGGCTTAGGGTTCTCTTTTATATAAATATATGATTCCTACCATATGCGAAAAGTTCTATTTCAACATGTATCCTTACATGGGAGTAATAAATATTTGTATTGAGGGCAATATTACTATTATTTCATATAAACACGTACATGTCCTTCATACCGGTAGTCAAGTGCGCCTGTTATCATTACGTATAAAAGGGTAATTTGATCATTCAATTTAAAATTACACGTGACTTTGATTTTAAGTGAGAATTCTCCACTTTATGCAATTAGATCATTATCGCTCTCCGTAACTATATCATTATCTCTATCACTTCTCTTTCTCCCATACTGCATATAAAAGTTGCATCCTCTTCTCCCTTTGTAATTGTTGACAACGATATTTTTAAGTGTTTCTAGATATAATTTTTTGTCGATGAATTTTGTCATATTTATTTTACACATTCATGCTCTTCATACTACGTGAAAATTTCATTTTTAAAAAAAGTATAAAGATCCGTGTTTTGATTTCTTCAAAATTTTCTCCCGTTTGTTAATTTCATTCTTCGATTGTTTGTGGGTTTAGCTTAATAGTGATTAAGATTTAGAGTTTAGTGCCTAATTAGAAGGAAAAAACATTTGGTGTTTGCTTCTTTTTTTTTGTTTCCTATGTATATGTGTTGTTGTGAATTAAATTAGTCTATCAACTTCATGACAATTAATTTTAAGTTACGGGTATAGTGGACAACACACCTTTTACGTGTCTTTCCATGTCTACATCTTTCATGATCTTCTCTTTCTGCTCTACTTGTATCTACTGAATAATTTAATTTCTTTGTTCAATTTTAAATTTTATAAGTTTGTCTATATTTATACGAGTTTAGATACAAAAGATTATTTACTGTATGTCTAGCCTTAACTCTTGTTTAGCTTCACTTCATATTTGCTTATTGCACATTTGCTGACAATTTCTTTTAGAATTTTTTGACTCGCCTCCTCGAATAATGTTATGAGATGTATACAGAAAAAGGTAAGATAATGGAATACAATTATTGGTTCATTAGTTTGTGTTTTCATCACTATTTTTATGAAAATCAAGTTAACGTTGCACTCCTATATCTTTTATTCAATTTTATGTCCTTTTAAGATATGATTTACTAGTACCGAAATAATCCATGAATATGCATTCGTATTGTTTGGTATTATGACTAGTAGATTGTCCATTTGAAATAAGTTGTTTTAATATGCTTTTGGTAATTGTAGGGAAGAGTTTTACTTAATGTTATTGGTAATTTGGAGCTAACAAAGCCTTATGGAGATGATATAACTAACCTCAAATATAGTCTAGATACTCAATAGTGGTGCTTGCACATACAAAAATCAACAATTGAACTATATCTTTAAATATTTATTGTGAATCTTCACTCATCAATTTTTGCTATCACGTTTTGATTTTATCATGTAAGCACATATAAGTGAAAGAACAAAAAAAAGTTTCTGAATTTCAATCTATGGTAGAGTTGTTTTCAAACTTTGGTTATGTGATCACATATTGTATGTGGAATCTTAATATTAGTTTGCACTAATTGATAGTATTATTGAAATCTTAAATTATTGAGTATACTATTTCAATTTCATAAATTGAACACCAAATTGTCAATGCAAGAAAATAACTATATATGACCACTTTAGACAATTCATATGCTCGGATCTCTTTGTGTATTTGTTTCAATTTGAGATTTTTTCTCTTTCACTTTTTGTGTTAAATGCTAGGCATGTCGTATTTTTGCATTAGTTTTTTTACCCTCCCCTCACACCTCTCAAACTTTACATTTGAAATTTGAGTATTTTCCTCGAAGTATTTTTAATATATTAAGGAAAATAAAGAAGAAGTAGAGAAGTACTCTAAATACAGGAGGAAGTAGATAAGAAATAGAGAAAGAGTTATCACAATGATAGGTACATCGTCTAATAGTGGTTCAAACATTGATATTTCTTCAAAAGCAATTTAATAATTTTTTGTTCATAGTATGAATTATTGAAAAAATGAACTTGTATTAACGTTCTTCATTCCTTCAAAATTTAACTTTGATATCTGAGTTTAGCTTTTGCAATTTTGAAAAGATCGGAGCTTGTATAAATTGATCTTATTGTATTCAGTTTGTGATAGTCTGATTTCACTTTTAGTTTATCATATTGAGTCCTTTTTTACTGAGATCATTTCGAAAGAGAAAAGGAATGAGTCTGAAAAGATGGAAAGAATTTGAATAAACATCAGAAAGGGTTTTGAGCTCAAAATAGTAGAGTTTAAGCCAAAAGTGTTTCAAAATAGAAAATAAAGGGTCGAAACAAAGTAGTTTGCCTAAAGCAAACATAAAGTAATGGAAGAAGAATAGTAGAGTTTATATTTCTTATACAAATATACTATTTTCTTTTCTAATATAAAAGCATCTATATAGGAAATCAAGAGGAAAGAGCAAAGCAAAAAAAAAAAAAAAAAAAAAAAAAAAACTACCAAACACAACTTAAGATTCAACTAATTTGTTTCTTAAGTATACCTAAGGTTGACGATGTCATACACATTATTAGGGAAAAGTGAAAATTATTTCTTTCTTGAAAGATTTTTACATGAGAATAATTACATTACGTTTGATCAATATTAAATAGTGTGCAAGATTGAAAAAAGTTGTTTAACATACGGTCACCATCATTTGATCATCACTTCATATTCTACGGGTGCTTTCGGTTAAGAGATAACTCCATTGGTCCTGAAATAACTTCATTGATCCTGAGCAACTTCGTCTATTGAGGAAAAGATGTTCATTTTTATTTGTACATAAAATGCATCATCTTTTTTGAATAAATAGTATTACTCCATATATATGTGTATATGTAGATTTTTGTATCTAATGTTATAATGTTTGGTTACAAACAAATTATCAATTGGAAACTATATAGCATCCATAACTATTGTTCATCATTTAACATTTGATGTTATCTATCTACACTTGAATGCATCAATAAAATAATATTTATCAATAACAGGCTCGCGCTGACACTGTCCATCTCTGAAGCACCAATTTTAACATATATGTTTCTTGCAATTTTTAAAAAGTTAAAGGGTAAATTGGTCATTAAACAACTGCACACAGATGGCTTAAAGATGAATACCCTAAAATTCTATATGTGTTTTGCATATTACTTTCTCTGCCAATATTAACATGTATTATTTGAAAACTACGTAACAAGTATTGTAAAAATCTTAATAATTAACAACATAACATTTTTTAAGACACATATAAAAAATTGATCGATTTTTTGATCTATATGTGCATCATAAACTGGGGCAAATGGAGTAATATACATTATTTGAAAATAACGTAAAAAATATATAAATTACAATAATTAACAACTTCAAATATTTAAAAGACATATAAATTTTTTGATTGACCCTCGAATCAATGTCGCATAGACAAGGATAGATGAGAAACATATATTATTTTAAAATGACGTAAAATTAATATAGATCACAATAATTAAAAATTAAAACACATAAATATTCAGTTCATTCTCAAAATCTTATCCGTGCCACATAAATTAGGACAAGAGGAGTAACATATATTATTTTAAAATTATGTAAAAATTACTATAAGTCACAATAATTAACAACTTAAAATACCACATAAATTTTGTGTATGTTACATAAAAATTGAGATTAATAAAATAATATATATTGAGCCCGTGCTAGCAGGGCACCCATGTCTAGTCATAGACACAAAAAGTGGACATTAGTTCCTTCAACTCAGAAAAGAAATATTATTTTAAATATACTGAATAAGTATAAAGGAAGGGAGTGAGTAGTAATCTGAAGTGGTTCTGTACAACTGTAAATTTGAGACACAACGATATTTTTGAGGCTATAAACATAAGTTGACAAAGAGTTGATATGATTATAAGTTCACATTACATGAATTAATTTATATTATCTTGATTAACGAAATTACATGTTGATTTAATTTGTAAAAGACGATAAGATTAAAAGAACATGTTTGTCATAATCCAATTTCTTGAGTCACGATGACACATATTATAACCCATCAATAGGTAAGCCAATTCAGAATGACACGTAATGGGTATTGTTGTTCCCAAATACAAACGCAATTGTACACGGTCGCGCAAGTAATATAATAGTTCTTTTAGAGTTGGATTTTCAAACCCAAAGGACTTATGATAAATTTATATTTACTTCAATTAAATTTACAAGTTAAATGTATTTCAAAGAGGGATTTTTAGTATTTATACTACTGATGCAAATAATTAAACTTGAAAGTAACTAACAATAAGCCACTTAAATTTCAGTGTTTGAACAATAATAAGGATAATTTCAGGGTTATAACAAACTAATAATTCATGTAGCATATCTCTTTCAAGGGTATCATAAGGTTATCAAATTATTGATTTACAGAGTTCATACTAACTATCTATCCAATTGACCATCAAACAAAATGATTGAGCGGGGATAAACAAACTCAACTGCGGACATTTATTTTTATTTTGTCTCATAACCAAGAATAGTATTTGTGTGAGTGTGATTCTTAAATACAAATCTAAACAAGTGATACGAAAGAAAGATTGCACTCCTCATATTCTCTGTTCTTTCTATTCGTCTCTCAAGTAATTTATTTCAATGATGATCAAACATGAGATATTTAATCAAGACTATAAGAATATATGATAATCTAATTCATCTACAACAATGATATTCAACAATTATTCATAGCTACAACCTTAGAATAAAGGCTTTTAACCATGGATGCTAATCAAAAACCTAAAAAAGGGTGTTTTCATGTGAATCCAACAATAAATAAATAATAAACTCCCTTGGTCGTGCACTTGAAAAGAAGAACCTAAGGTTTTATTTATAGAATTTAAGAGAATAACCCCTTCTCATACTTGGATTCGAAATCCTAAAATTTTTGGAATTTCGTCAAGGACAATTCATCAACATAACACTAAGGCTTGCAGTACTTCCCAGGCATTCTCAACGTTCCCTTTCTAAATCCTCTTACTTCCAGTTCTATTACCTTTGAGTGCTATTAAAAAAGGCACGAACAACATTTTGAGAGAAGAAGATAAAAATTTAGGAGAGAGGGGGGGGTAGAGTGGTGTTGGTGGAAGGAGAAGAGGGGGAATTTTGCTAGATTTTTGTGGAAAGGTAAGAAAGAGTAGTGATTTGGGTATATTTTGGGGCTATGGATGAATTTGGATTTTGTGTGAGAAAACAGGCTTCAGGACGGTGGGTTTTGGTGAATTGAAGAGAGGGAAATTTTGGCTTTAGGATTTAAAGGGCTGGGACCAAAATATAGGTTTAGACCAGGTTTGGGCTCGACCCATGAAAGTCTTTTGTTAAGGCACTATGGTGGGGCGACACACCTGTAGTGCACTCCAGTGCCTAAGTCAAACCTGCCCTGGCTAGCCAGTGACTTCAGGAGTTGTGAACTGGTGTGGGGGTTGTTACAGGGCACCAACCTAGGTTAGCCTTGGAACAACGCGCCTCTGGGGTACCTAACCCAGTGGAGTTATATCTTGAAATTCCTTCATTGTAACGCCTTTACACGTGACGTATACCACATCTTGTTGTTCTTGAACATTAACCAAACCATGTTAGAGCAATAGTGGGTTGCCTCCCACCTAATGCCTTAGTTTTGGCTGTGGCATGTCACCTTTGTTATATATATATATATATATAGTTCTTAACTATTACAATTGACTGAAATTGTAACACCATGTATGCTAGAACTAAAAAAATTCAAGTTTCCAGGAGTTGCAAGTGCAACCTACGATTGCCAACCACAGACCGTAGGTTTACCCATGGTCTATGCTGGTGGTACGTGAATGGCCACCTGAGACCCTTCCCCAGAACCCTTAGAAAAATATTGTTTAAGTTTTGAACCACGCCGGTACCCACAGACCTTAGGTCATAGTCTATGGTCCAGAGTCATAGGTCGCTTCCAATTTCATCCCAATTGCAAACGAAGGTTCACCAGGACGGATCTTCGGTCCATCCACGGTCCATAAGTCCATCCATGGTCCGTTGGTACAATCCGTAGGTGACCCCAAAAATATTTAAGTCAAGGTTCGTTTGGTCTTTTCCTTATGGTTGGACAACTACACTATGTTGTTTAATCCATAAACTACGTGGTTTTGGTCAGTTTTATTCTAGAAATATAATTATAACTTACCTATGTCAGATCATTAATCAAATTTAGAAACAAATTAGAGTTTAAAAGGAGAATGAAGTCAAGAACCCTAGCCCAAGAACACAATAAGGTTCGATCAGTTCCAGCCTCGAAATTGAAAGATTTCTCCATGGAATTCGTCACTAGGTATGTGAGATTTCACTAGTGGGTTCATTTCGCCCATTAAGTCCCTAAAATTCAGTCAGATTCTTGATTCCCTTATATTAGCTAAACTTAGGGTTTCTAGAACTTCAGTAGATTAGTTTGAATTAGTCATTTAATGTTCCTAATCAGTTTATCATGATCTTTAGCATGTTTCGGTATAGTTTTTTTTCTTCACAAATTCAGAACCTAGCTTTGTAGTTCTTTTAGTTCCTAAATTGCACATGCTAGATCAGATTATTCAGTTATACATGCTCCACTAGTTGCATTTTCAGTTAGCATATCAATATTTGAGCTATCCCAGCTTTACAACATTTCAATTATAATTACTAAATTTCATAATCAATTGGGAGTAACTTAATACCGAGTTGAACTAGGGTCAGTCACTCTCAAGTCCCAGAACTACATGCCCTCGTAGGTTGTAAGTCACATATGTGGACATCATCTTAGTGATCACGCCAGTCATGCCTTTATACCTTTAGCAAGGTATATTGGGTCCTCTCGATGAGGCGTATACATCGAACTCCACGTTTGGCTCACGTGGTTTTATGTTGGCTATGGGTAGCTCCCACGGTTCAGTCAAACTCTATTGCATTGACCAGGTTATAAGTACATTTCAGTATTCCGTCTCAACATGTTATAAACTTGGTCATTGTATTTAATTACTTCATGTTCAACATTCTTAGTATAATATCATGTTCATATCTTATCATTGTTCATATTTATGCTTTGATTCAATTATGATTATTATTCTGCTTTACTTTGTCTTACATGTTCGATACCTTTCAAGTATTGACGGATACTCATCGATACATCTTCTCATGATGTAGGTCCAGGTCCTCAGCTTTCGGATCACGCATTGATCAATTCTTGATCTTCAGCTCCGCAACATCACTGGTGAGTCCTCATTCTTTGAGGACAAAAAAGATGTTATTTTTCATGCTTTTAATCTTTAGTTTTCATTTTTTGCTAGATTTAGTTGGGGCATGTCCCATCACTTATAGTCAGTTTAGAAGTTTATTTCAAACATAGTTAGATTCAACTATAGAGTTAGAGTTTGACTTTTTAGTTGTTGTTTAAACTCTCACTTTTCATTTATTTACATAGTATATGAGTATTTCACTATCATTTCAGATTGTTAATATGATTTAGCTTCCGCACGGTATTTGTTGATTCAGTTTGCTTTAGTATGCTCATGATCTGCCAACAGGGTTAGCTTGGGGTCACTCGTGATCCTAGGTCCAGTGTCCGCGTCCTTGGGGTAGCTTTAGGGTGTGACAAAAGATTTAAACTAAGTCATTGCAAAATAAGAACTCCTACTATTATAAAATTCATGAGTTGCCTCCCGTGGAGCACCATGTTTAACCTCGCAACTCGACTTGTCTTACAGATCATTCATCATGTAGGACAAGGGAATCTTTATATCAATTTGCATCTTTACCAAAGTAGTGCTTAAAATGTTTCCCACTTACCAAGGTTTTTGAGTTTTTGTTTCTAATCTATACTGCAGCATGTTGTGTCATCCTTACTGCTTCGAACGACCCACTCCACTTAGACCTTATTTTTTGGGGGAATATCCCAAGTATAGAGTGGAAAAACAATACATGTTAGCCTGGTGTCATGACCTAAAGTACACCCTATAACATGACATATAGGATCTAGAGAGACCCTATACAAGCCAATTATTATGCATATACAAGATAATAGAATCTTAAAGAGTTTAAAAGGAATTTTTGATTCATAATGAGTTTGAAAAATACCGTGGAAGTCAAACCTAAGTCTAAAAGACATCTACTATGTCGTGATTGAGATATAACGCATACATCATATACAAAATATGAAATGAAAATACATGAAAGCAATAAAAGAGTCTCGATTCATAGGACATGAGGATTCACCAATCTTCAATGTCTAAAAGGGATCGCTAGCCACTGCTATGAGAGACAGTAGAGTCTGACTCTATACTAGTGAAATATTGTAGGTAAGAGTATGTGTTAGTACATAGAATGGGCATAACATGGATACAACCAATCCATGCCCAACATTACATCGAAATCAAACATGACTATTTCTACCAAATCAACCACAGTGACTCTATGAGATGATGAAATAGGAAAACTCCTATAGACTCTCTTATCTAACACCGAGTCACCAACTGAGGTAGAAAGCAAAAAAGTTTCATCTACACATCGGTGAGTACATCAAATTTCATAGCCACTAAAGGAGTTACAAAAGACAAAGTTGCATCGGGGCTGACAATGTATAAACATTAATTGAAAATACTTTCAACATACCGGTAACAACATCTGGAGGTAACTCTTGATCAAATCGAGATTGGAGAGCATAAAAATGATTCTTCTTTGGAGCATCATCATTAGAACCACTTGCTTGTTCTTGTTTTTCTCTATCCCTTGAGCTCTTAAGATGGGACAATCACTTTTCATATAAAGACTTTTCCAACCACTAAAGCAATTACCCGTGCCAACTAGTCACTTGTCTTCATTCTTTGTACCATACTTATCATCAACTAATCCTACATTTTTTTATTGTTAAAGTCAAGTAGTAGTTCATATAGCCGGGAAGCCTATATTCCATGAACATATGAAACATATAGAGGTGGGTTGCAATTTGTACGGAACAACTTGGAAGATTGGATCATTAATATTCAATATGTCTCAACCATAAACAATTAGTTGATGCACTCACCAAGTACTTGACAAGGATCAACCATATTGCAATACTTTGAAAGCTGGCTATGATGTTCACAACTATTCATGGTTAGAGATTTAGTTAGTTAGTTAGTTTTGTATAAATTAGTTAGTCTTGTACTCTTACTCACTTTCATTCAATAATACAAAAGTTATTTTTCTCCTCTCTCGTTTCTATTTCTTCAGCTTTTCTTCTTTCTCAAGCTTCGATTGAAGCTCTAGTGAGCTCATCAATAAAATTTTTGTCTTAGTGACTGATGGAACAAGAACTTATGTTATTACTATGTGGTCCATTGCATGTTTTGGGTTCTTGGATTCTATAAAGAAAATTGGCATTTGCTTAAGTTTGAGTTTGTACTGGCTATAAGTTAGTCATGCTACTGTCTTTATGATATTCAACTAGTATCTTCAAGTTATATTTGGTATTCTTGTTTATTGAAGATATTGGTTTTCATTTTATAGGTTACTTACACAAAACTAATTGAAACTAATACAAATAGTTGTTGTCTAGAATCTTTCACTTCAAATCTTTAGTCACTTTTTGCATAATATAAGGGTGTACATCGATCGGTTTGGTTCAATTTATATATTATTGGTTTTTAGTTTTTTAATATTCTTAACTAATATGATATTTTTTTTTGGTTTATTAATTTTTTATCTTTAGTGTTTAGAATTTCGATTTAACTAATAAGAAAATGCTCATAAAATAGATATATGATTTCTACAATAATTTTGTGCCACATAAAACAGAAACATTAGTATGTAACATAAAAAGAACAATATAAGTGCAACACAAATAAAAAAAAAGGACAATAATGTGAATTGAAGGATAAAGGCAAATATAGTAATTAGTAAGGTACAAATATCAATATTTAATATTTATATAAAGGTAAAGGAGTAAATTAGAACAAACTTAATGGGTCATCGGTTTATCTAATATTAAAAATCAAAATATTGGTAACTCGATAATTTTTTATAAAACCATTAAAAACTCATTAACACAATAACAATAAGCCAATAACATTTTTTGGGTACGATTTTTGCTAACCCCTAATTAATCCACTGATTACGTTCTATGTCCTCTTTGTTGTGCCTCGACAATAAGAATTACATCAAACTTCTTAAGTGATTCAAAAAGATACCACAACAATATATAAAATCATACAAAATCTTGACCACAGGAAATCCACATGTTGTTATATATAAAGGTTTCTTTGTTGAGAAATGTAGTTAGTTTTGATAGACTTCAATGTATAATATCCATTATCAACTAGTGTTGACACAATAACTTTATGGAATGTTGTAGTAAAAAAGTGAAAACATAGAAAAATATTTGTGGAGAAGGCTAGTTTTTTTTGTTTGAAAAGGTACGGTCTAATAGAAAGACACAGAGAATGTGGTTAGAATAATGTACAAGTGAATAAAAGAGTTAAAAGGAGATAAAGTTTGATGTCATGTATAATGATCAAAAGACAATGCCATTGGTGATTTTTTTATGAAAATCAAATGAACTTTTGAATTTAATCAACACATTTCACAAGAAAAGAATAAAGAATGTTGTTTTAAAGCGTAATAATTAACACATTTCCTTCATTTTCATATATATTTGGCATTTAGAGATTTTTTCTAGAAATGTTAAGTTTTTTATGACCTGCTAGGACTGACATTTTAGTTGTCAGATTGTTCTTTTGTGTTTTATGCAAGTTCCCATATTTTTGACCCTTTAAAACATGAATGGTTGACTTTGTTAAAATTTGAAGTTCGTGTCGTTAGGCCTTTTAATATTGAAGCTTAATCCAAAGTTTGATTTCATTTCACATTTTTCATAAGCATGCTTACATGAGAATTATTTCAACGCTTAGCTCTGGCAGATCGAGTTTGGTTAAGAACAACCTTTCATACGGATCCCAATGCTTCCAGTTTTGTTTAAAGCCTGTTTGTGGATTTTTGGATTACAATGGAGCTTGAGTGTGGGACTCACTTTTCATTAAGATGACCTTGGATAGAAGTTTCAATGACCTCATTAAGTTTGGATTGCTGAATTTAGTGTGGCATCATATCTGGTTCATTAGGTCCTAAATTAATCTTAAGGGTTCGTTCAGAGATTTTAAAAAAATAGCGAAGTCTGGTATTGCTGGTGTAGATGTTTAGCTACAAAAATTTAGGCTTTTAGGTCCAGATTTGACTTTTGGTGACCAAATTGCTGCTATTTAAATCTCAAAAATTTAAAATCGCCCCTCATTTTTAAAATGCAATTTCATGAGCTATGGAGCTTATATTGAGCTGATTTTAGTTGTGCTAGTTCGGATTTTTACGTGGCTACATGATTTAGAAATTGGGGAATCTTGGAAGTCATCATTCTGAGGAAACTTCTACCCAAAGGGGCTTCTAAGCATGATCCTTGAGGTTTTATGCTAGTTTTATTGCATGTGTAGTTTTTGCTCATTTCCATGGTCGGATTTGAGTCCATTTTCAGGGCACAAGTTCCTTGTAATATTTAGGACCGTTTGATGGAATCAATTTTATATTTCCAATGTAGGTCCCACATTCCCATTTCGCTCAAGTTTGGTTCCATTTCCATTTACTGAGAATTTAGTTCCTAAACATATGCAATGATGTTTTTTTCAATAAATTGATAGTGTGACTATATTTAGAGGCATTTCAGAAATGGATTAGTCATTTGTAATGGATTTCAAGCGCGCATGATAGCCTTTGATGTAGGCTTCAATTTATTTTCTTGATTGGGCTTTTTAGATAATGTATAATATAGATTGCATGTGATTTAGGATTCTATTTGCCAGTTATTAGTTATCTTGCTTCTCATTCTATATTTTCTTCATTCCGGATCTTTGGTCCCTTATGCGTACTAGGGTTTTGGACGTATGAGTGATTAACAACGTATAAATAGTAATTAAGCAATCTTCGAATAGTGTTTTGCATGCATTGATAATTTTTTTTGTTTAGAAGTCTATTTAGCGAATGTAAATGTTAAAACTTGCCTTGTTGCTACTTGAGGAACAAGGATGTAGTTAATAAGAAAATAATTAATCTAATAGTCTAGTTTCTATTGGTGCGAGGGTGAAAACTAAGTCATACATCAATGTGATGCCTAATATGACATAAAGGTAAGAGTTAGTAAATTATATACACATAATTGGAACAAAGTGCGGGTTGAAATTCCCTAGATGTCGGACCAAGGATGTAAAGATACATAACTTATCACATTGCATGAAATACACTAGGAAAGGATTTCTATTATTAGTATTACCGCTTTATGAACTTGTGGGGAACACGTAAACCCTAGTTAATTTCTCATCTTGATAATAACCGAGGTTAACTCTTGCTTACTTGATAATTACATATTCTTAGGAATTTGTTTCAGAAATCCCCCCCCCTTTGTACTTACTTGTTTCGGAAACACTTTGACTAAGAGAATATAGTTGTGGGTTAAAGTTAAGTCTAAACCATATTCCTCGTGGGATCGACCCCGACCTACCAGTTGGGTTCTTTACTTGATAATGAATGTTCGTGCTTATTTAAGGAGGTGTAATTTGAGCATATCAATAATTATAAATTAAAGGTAACTTTTCAAATTACTTATTCATTTTTTTTAATATTAATTAAGAGAATCGATGCATTGATTTGGAAAGAATACATTATACCTGCTTTTGAAACTAATCCATATAGTTGAACCATATAAAGTAACCCTTAATACTCTTAAACTTTTGAGAGTAACTAAGAAAATTAATGCATTGTTTTTTAAAAGAACGAATTATGCTAATTTAATTAAATACCTTCTCTGTTTTAGGATTTAGAATAATACAATGTGATTATCTATTTAATAGTTAATTAATTAAATATTTTATAATATTATGATTGAATGTAGGGGTAAAATAGTAATCTAAATTTGAACTTGGTACTTTTCCACTTTTAATAATAATATATGAATGATATTATAATGTATGATATGATATGATGATGACGATATATACATTGTTTTATCTATCACAACTTTTCACATTCTTCCATTATGAGAATTATGAGCATAACTAAAATCAATATAAAGGTACTCATATATCAAGAATATAATAATTTAATTATTCAAGGACTTAAAGACTTAAAATCTACCATTATTGTCACGACACAAAACCGAGCCGCGACTGGCACCCACATTTACCCTCCTATGTGAGCGAACCAACCAATCTAACCCTTAACATTTCAATATAATATCGACAGAAAGTAATGCGGAAGACTTAAACTCATTAATAAAAACCAATTCATTAACTTCTAAAATTCAACATCTATTATTCCCCAAAATCTGGAAGTCATCACCACAAGAACATCTATGATCAAATTTCTTAACTAAGAGTATTCTAAAAATCTAAAACAATGTAAAAGCTAGTCCATGCCGAAACTTCAAGGCATCAAGACATGAGGAAGAAGATCCAGTCCAAGCTAGAAGCATTAGCTCACCCTGAAGATCCGGTGTGACGAAGACTGGCTAGAATTGCGGTTGAGTTGAAGATGACGGTACGCTTGCTGCACTCCACAAATAACAAAGAAGAAAACATAAAAGTAGGGGGTCAGTTTACAAAACACGGGTACTGAGTAGATATCATCGGCCAACTCAAAATAGAAAACAGTATATACCAAGTAATATCATAAAATCAACTATGATACTCAACATGTAGCAACAACAAGTACTATATCATTAACAATTACCGTCAAGTTCACACATGAGGACTCAAGCCTCAATACCATACTCATTTGGGAATTATGTTCATTAGATTGAGTATATTCGCATCTTTCAAGATTCATTATCTTTATTTCTCTCGTGTCGGTACGTGACACTCCGCTCCCTCATATTCTTTATTCCTCTTGTGTCGGTACGTGACACTCCGATCCCCTAAATCTACGTGTCGGTTTGTGACACCCGATCCCCTAAATCTACGTGTCGGTTCGTGACACCCGATCCCCTAAATCTACGTGTCGGTTCGTGACACCCGATCCCCTAAATCTACGTGTCGGTTCGTGACACCTGGTCCCCCTAATACTACGTGTCGGTTCGTGACACCCGATCCCTTAATTCTATGTGTCGGAACGTGACACTCCGATCCACTAATCTCATTCTATCAATTCATCAAGCCTTCTCTTATACCAAGGCATCATCATTCTCATTACTTTAGTTCATCAAGCCTTTTCTTATACTAAGGCATCATCAATCTCATTACTTTTAGTTCATCAAGCCTTCTCTCATACCAAGGCATTATCATTAACAAAGAGATTAGGGTTTTGCAAGATTTGGGATTCAATAACTTCATCATGCTTATATAATCACAATTATATAATCGTATCATGCAAGCATACAATTAAGCACATATCAGGGTTTTACAATACTATCAATACATATCATTCGCTATTAAGAGTTTACTACGAATAGTATAAAATAACCATAACCTACCTCCACTGAAGACTAGTGATCAAGCAAGAATTTTCCCCAAGCCTTGTGTTTTCCTCTTCGTTTCTCCTCTCTCGTTCAATCCTCTCTCTCTCTTTGTTCTTTCTATTTTCTTTATTCAAACCTTCTTTCTCTTACCCTAATTAGCATATAATTAAGAATAAAAGATGGCAATAATAACCCACTAATTAACTTAAGGTTACCTCTTTTAACCCCCAAGTAATTAGACTTATTAACATTAACCCACTAACTTTATAATTAAGGCAAGAATAGTCCAAAACGTCCCTTAAAACATTTAAGGAAATCCGACCCAGACTGGGATTACGCAGTCTGTGACGGCCCGTCGTGCCTGCGACGGTCCGTCCTGCAGGTCGTCGCAAAGTTCAGAGACTAGATTTCCACTAAAGAATCTGTGACGGTCCGTCACGCCTGTGACGGTCCGTCCTGCCATTCCGTCACGAAGTTCAGAGAGTCGATTTTCATTACCCAATTTCAGAATTTCTAAGTGTTTTGAAACGAGACCCTGCGACGGTCCGTCGTGGGGTCCATCGTCTCAGCCAATTTTTCCAGAAATAAAATCTGCTGCTCAAAACGACTAAACAGATCGTTACAATTATGGAATTAAAATGTTTATATTTAATTAAATAATTAATCAAATTAGTAAAAGAACAATATGGTAATTTTACTTTTCAGTTTGGAGCTTCCCACTTATCCTTTGTTTAATCTTTCATCCTCATTTATGGTGTATATTTGAATATGTATCCTTGTTAGGTTTGATTCTTATGGGCTTAGGCTATGTTGGAGAATTTGATGCCTGTTAGAGTATTTTATTGCCCTTGTAGTTGTGATATGCTCCCTGTAGGGCTTCTATTGGGTTGTTCATCTTGTATTGGTGCTTAAGACCTTGGTGGCTCATTGTAGCCATACGTTAGCACTAGATGTGCTTAGTTATTGATAGGAGAAGTATGATTGGGGTAAGGCGTCGTTCGTTGAGTTTTTGTAACGACCTGTTTAGTCGTTTTGAGCAGCAGATTTTATTTCTGGAAAAACTGGCCAAGACTACGGGCACTACGACGGACCGTCACAGGCACGACGACCCGTCGAGGGTGCATCGTTTCAGCATACTTAGAATTCTGAAATTGGATACTAAAAATCGACTCTCTGTAAATTGTGACGGACCTGCAGGACGTGCCGTCACATCCACGATGAACCGTCGTGAGTTCCCGTTGCAAAACACTTCAACTTTTGAGAATTTGGTACAAGAAATGAGTTTCTGACCGTCAGGACGGAGGTGCAGGACGGACCGTCACTGGTGTGACGGGCCGTCACAGCTCACCTGGAATTTGGGAGGCTGCGACGACCTGCGTGACGGACCGTCGCAGGCACGACGGCCCGTCACAGGTTGCGCAAATCCCAGGCAGAATAGGATTCCTCTACACGTTTTAAGGGTCGTTTTGGACTATTCTTTCCTTAATTATAAAGATGGAGGGTTAATATTAATAAGTCTAATTACTTGGGGGTTAAAAGAGGTAACCTTAAGTTAATTAGTGGGTTTTATTGTCCTCCTTTACACTTAATTATACTTTTAATTAGGGTAAAAAGAAGGAGGGTTTGAATAAAGAAAACAAAAGAGAAAGAACAAGAGAGGGAGAAGAGAAACGAATTGAGGGAGATTGAACGAGAAGAAGAAAGCTTTGGGGAAAATTCTTGCTTGATCACTAGTCTTCGGTGGAGGTAGGTTATGGTTTTTACGATACTCGTAGTGAACTCTTAATAGTGAATGATATGTATTGGTGGTATTGTAAACCTGTCTATGTGCTTAATTGTATGCTTGCATGAATATGATTATGTGATTTTGATAAAACAAGCATGATGAAAACCATTGAATCCCAAATCTTGAAAGGAATTTTAACTACTTATTAATGATAATGCCTTGGTATAAAAGAAGGCTTGATGAATTAAAGTAATGGGATTGATGATGCCTTGGTATAGAGAAGGCTTGATGAACGGATAGAATGAGATTAGTGGATCGGAGTGTCACGTTCCGACACATAGTATTAGTGGATCGGAGTGTCACGTTCCGACACATAGTATTAGTGGATCGGAGTGTCACGTTCCGACACATAGTATTAGTGGATCGGAGTGTCACGTTCCGACACATAGTATTAGTGGGACGGGTGTCACGAACCGACACGTAGATATAGGGGATCGGAGTGTCACGTTCCGACACATATAGGGGATCGGAGTGTCACGTTCCGACACATATAGGGGATCGGAGTGTCACGTACCGACACATAGTGGTAGGGGATCGGAGTGTCACGTACCGACACAAGAGGAAGAAAGATAATGAATCTTGAAAGATGATAATATACTCAACATAATGAACTTAATTCCCAAATGAGCATGGATGAACTTAATGGTACTTATTGATGATTATAGTACTTGTTGTTGTTACATGTTGAGTTTATAGTTGATTTATGATGTTAACTGATATATACTGTTTTCTATTTTGAGTTGGCCGATGATATCTACTCAGTACTTGTGGTTGTACTGACCCCCCCTACTTTTATGTTTTCTTCTTTGTTATTTGTGGAATGCAGCAAACGTTCCGTCAACTTCAACTCAACAGTAGATCTAGCCAGTCTTCACTACCTTCGGAAATTCAGGGTGAGCTAATGCGTCTAGCTTGGACTGGATCTTCTCCTTCAAGTCTTGATGCCTTGAACTTCCGGCATGGACTAGCTTTTATGTATTTTTAGTTCTTAGACATTCTTAGTTTAGTAATTTGAAATAGATGTTCTTGTGATGATGACTTCCAGATTTTGGGGATAATAATAATAGTTTTGGATTGTTTTTATTAATGAGTTTAAGTCTTCCGCATTATTTTCTGTTGATATATCTTGAAATGTTAAGGGTTAGATTGGTTGGTTCGCTCACATAGGAGGGTAAATGTGGGTGCCAGTCGCGGCTCGGATTTGGGTCGTGACAAACTTGGTATCAGAGCCTTAGGTTCATTGGTCTCATCACACAAGAACGAGTCTAGTAGAGTCTTAAGGAACGGTATGGGGACACCTTTACTTTTCTTTGAGAGGCTATAAGACTTTAGGAAAATTCCATTCTTTCATTCTTCTTTCGTGCTACTACTTGAGTCCAATTGGTATCTAGGTGATACAAATTGGTATCTGACCATCTTCATTCTATTTCGCAGATGGTTAGAACTAGAGCAACGACCGCACCAGCAGCAACAACGGAAAGACAAGAAACGACTGAGCCAGCCACTGGGGCTGTAGCTCGAGGAAGAACAGCGGCAAGAGGCCGTGGAAGAGGTCGTGAGAGGACGTCCTCTAGAGGAAGAGGACGAGCCCCTAGCCCATCTGATACTAGGGCGGCGACTCCTCCACCGACTGAGGAGGTGATAAGAGAGGGTGAGGAAGGGGAGAACGAACAAGTGCAAAATGAGGAAATGCCACCCCAACCTTCCCCAGAGATGATCAACCAGGTACTTGCTTATCTTAGCGGGTTATCCGATCAGGGTCAGGCACCTCCAGTAGTTTCTGCACCAACACCTCCGGTTTCAGAGGTACGACATGCGGCTACTATGGCTCCCCGCATGGATGCATCATTGGGAATAGGCACATTTCCACGTCTGACTACTAGGCCTATTATGACAAATGATCAGCATGAACTTTTCAGTAAGTTCTTGAAATTGAAACCTCCAGTCTTTAAGGGCGCAGAATCAGAGGATGCCTACGATTTTCTGGTTGATTGTTATGAGCTACTACACAAGATGGGTATAGTAGAGCGGTTTGGCGTTGAGTTCGTGAGCTATCAGTTTCAAGGAAACGCCAAAATGTGGTGGCGGTCACATGTTGAGTGTCAACCAACAGAGGCACCACCTATGACTTGGGAATCATTCTCTACCCTGTTTATGGAGAAGTATATCCCAAGGACTTTGAGAGATAGAAAAAGGGATGAGTTCTTGAGTCTCGAGCAAGGAAGGATGACGGTTAACGCATACGAGGCTAAGTTTCGTGCTTTATCAAGGTATGCCACCCAACTTTGTTTCAGTCCACAAGAGCGGATTCGCCGTTTTGTGAAGGGGTTGAGGTCAGGATTGCGGATTTCAGCCTTACAGATAGCGGCAACGGCAACATCCTTCCAAGAGGTGGTAGACTTTGTGATAGAGGTGGAAGGAGTGAAACCAGATGACTTCACCACGACATCGACATCAAAAAGGTTTCGAAGGGGAGGTGAGTTTAATGGTTCTTACTCTAGAGGACAGAACTCCGGAGGTCACTCAGTTCGACCAATTCAGTCTTCACTACAGACTGTAGTTGGGGGTCCACCTCAGAACGGTCAACACTACTCCGAGAGACCTATGCCTGACTCTAGAGAGTGCTATGGATGTGGGGAGATTGGACATATTAGGAGGAATTGTCCAAAACAGAGTTACAAACCCCCAATAGCTAGAGGTAGATGTGGTCATGGTAGAGGCCGCTTTTCTGGAGGACGTGGTGGCCGAGGCAATGGTGGTCACCACAACGGTAGAGGTGATGGGCAAACTGGAGCCACTACAACACAACATGGTAGGGGCAACGGACAGACAAGTAATGGGGCTCATTGTTACGCTTTCCCTGGGAGGTCTGAAGCAGAGGCGTCTGATGCTGTTATCACAGGTAATCTTTTGGTTTGTGAATGCATGGCATCTGTATTATTTGACCCTGGCTCCACGTTTTCATATGTATCTTCCTCATTTGCTAATGGTCTAAATTTACATTGTGAATTACTTGACATGCCTATTCGTGTTTCTACTCCGGTGGGTGAGTCTGTGATAGTCGAAAAAGTATATAGGTCTTGTTTGGTGAATTTTGTGGGGAGCAACACGTATGTAGATTTGGTTATTTTAGAAATGGGTGACTTTGATGTAATTCTGGGTATGACTTGGCTTTCTCCGAATTTTGCGATTTTGGATTGTAATGCTAAAACTGTAACGTTAGCCAAGCCTGGGACAGATCCGTTAGTGTGGGAGGGTGACTACACTTCCAATCCGGTGCGTATCATATCCCTTCTTCGTGCTAAGAAAATGGTGAGTAAAGGGTGTTTAGCTTTCTTGGCCCATCTCAAGGATGACACTACCCAAGTACCTTCGATTGAGTCGGTTTCGGTAGTACGCGAGTTTTTGGATGTGTTCCCTGCAGATCTTCCGGGTATGCCACCAGATAGGGACTTGACTTCTGTATCGATCTTGAACCGGGCACTCGCCCCATTTATATACCCCCTTATAGAATGGCTCCCGCGGAGTTAAGAGAGTTAAAGGCACAACTTCAAGAGTTGTTGAGCAAGGGCTTCATTAGACCAAGTGCATCTCCTTGGGGTGCTCCAGTTTTGTTTGTGAAGAAGAAGGATGGGAGTTTTCGAATGTGCATAGATTACCGGCAGTTGAACAAGGTAACTATTAAGAACAAATATCCTCTTCCTCGCATTGATGACTTATTCAATCAACTACAAGGTGCTTGTGTCTTCTCGAAGATTGACTTGAGATCCGGTTATCATCAATTGAAAATACGGGCAACGGATGTGCCAAAGACCGCTTTTCGGACTAGGTATGGGCATTAAGAATTTGTGGTGATGTCGTTTGGTCTTACAAATGCCCCCGCTGCTTTCATGAGCTTGATGAATGGGATATTTAAGCCGTATTTGGATCTCTTTGTGATCGTATTTATAGATGATATACTGGTATATTCTAAAAGTAGGGAGGAACATGAGGAGCATTTGAGGATTGTGTTGGAAATGTTGAGGGAGAAAAAGCTTTATGCCAAGTTCTCTAAGTGTGAGTTTTGGCTAGATGCCGTGTCCTTCTTGGGGCATGTAGTTTCTAAGGAAGGAGTGATGGTAGATCCTTCTAAGATTTAAACAGTGAAGAACTGGGTAAGACCCACTAATGTGTCAGAAATAAGAAGTTTTGTTGGGTTAGCTAGCTACTACCGCCGATTTGTTAAGGGATTCTCTTCTATTGCTTCCCAATTGACGACTTGACTAAGCAGAATGTTCCATTTGTATGGTCGGATGAGTGCGAAGAAAGCTGTCAGAAACTCAAGACTTTGTTGACTACTGCACCTATCCTCACCTTGCCGGTAGAGGGTAAGGATTTCATTGTCTATTGTGATGCATCCTATTCGGGTTTGGGTGCAGTGCTAATGCAAGAGAAGAACATGATTGCTTATGCTTCAAGACAATTAAAAGTGCATGAACGTAACTATCCAACTCATGACTTGGAATTGGCCGCGGTAGTGTTTGCATTGAAACAATGGAGGCATTACTTATATGGGGTTAAGTGTGAAATCTATACGGATCATCGTAGTCTACAGTATGTCTTTACTCAGAATGATTTGAACTTGAGACAAAGGAGATGGATGGAACTACTGAAGGACTACGATATCACTATCTTGTATCATCCGGGGAAGGCGAACGTTGTGGCAGATGCCTTGAGTAGAAAGGCCGGAAGCATGGGAAGTCTAGCTCATTTGCAAGCTTCTAGACGCCCATTGGCTAGAGAAGTGCAGATCTTGGCTAATGACCTCATGAGGTTAGAAATAAATGAGAAGGGAGGATTGTTAGCTTGTGTGGAGGCAAGATCCTCCTTCCTTGATAAGATTAAGGGGAAGCAGTTTGATGATGAGAAATTGATCCAGATTCGAGATAAAGTGTTGCAAGGAGAGGCTAAAGAAGCAACAATCGACGAGGAAGGTGTTTTGAGGATCAAGGGAAGGGTATGTGTACCCCGCATCGGTGATTTGATCACCACTATTCTGACAGAGGCTCATAGCACAAGGTATTCTATACATCCGGGTGCAACCAAGATGTATCGCGACCTAAAGCAACACTTCTGGTGGAGTAGAATGAAGCGCGATTTTGTTGACTTTATTGCCAAGTGTCCAAACTGTCAACAAGTAAAGTATGAACACCAAAGGCCCGAAGGAACACTTCAAAGAATGCCCATTCCGGAATGGAAGTGGGAGAGAATTGCAATGGACTTTGTGGTTGGTCTTCCAAAGACAATGGGTAAGTATGACTCCATTTGGGTGATTGTTGATAGGTTAACTAAGTCTGCTCATTTCATTCCGGTCAAGGTGACTTACAATGCAGAGAAGTTAACAAAAATCTACATCTCAGAAATCGTTCGATTGCATGGGGTTCCACTATCCATCATATCAGATAGAGGTACGCAGTTTACCTCTAAGTTTTGGAAAACCTTGCATGCTGAATTGGGTACTAGGTTGGATCTTAGTACCGCATTCCACCCTCAGACCGATGGTCAGTCTGAGCGAACGATTGAAGTGTTGGAGGATATGCTTCGTGCATGTGTGATAGAGTTTGGTGGCCATTGGGATAGCTTCTTACCTTTGGCAGAGTTTTCATACAATAATAGCTATCACTCCAGTATTGATATGGCCCCATTTGAAGCATTGTATGGGAGGAGGTGTAGATCTCCCATTGGGTGGTTTGATGCATTTGAGGTTAGACCTTGGGGTACTGACCTCTTGAGGAATTCGTTAGATAAGGTGAAGTGCATTCAAGAAAAGCTTCTAGCGGCGCAAAGTAGACAAAAGGAGTATGCAGACCGGAAGGTTAGAGACTTGGAGTTCATGGAAGGTGAACAAGTCTTGTTGAAGGTTTCACCCATGAAAGGGGTGATGCGGTTTGGTAAAAGAGGTAAGTTAAGTCCAAGGTATATTGGACCATTTGAAGTGCTTAAGCGAATAGGGGAGGTGGCTTATGAATTAGCCTTTCCCCCAGGGCTGTCCGGAGTGCATCCGGTGTTTCACGTGTCCATGTTAAAGAGATACCACGGAGATGGCAACTACATTATCCGTTGGGATTCTGTTTTGTTGGATGAGAACTTGACTTATGAAGAGGAACCGGTTGCTATATTAGATAGAGAAGTTCGCAAGTTGAGGACGAGAGAGATTGCATCCATCAAAGTTCAATGGAAGAATCGACCGATTGAAGAGGCTACTTGGGAGAAGGAGGCAGATATGCAAGAAAAATACCCACATCTGTTTACAGATTCAGGTACTCCTTTTCACCATTGTTTTTCTTCTTTTGATCGTTCGGGGACGAACGATGGGTAAATTGGTATCTATTGTAACGACCTGTTTAGTCGTTTTGAGCAGCAGATTTTATTTCTGGAAAAACTGGCCAAGACTACGGGCACTACGACGGACCGTCACAGGCACGACGGCCCGTCGAGGGTGCATCGTTTCAGCATACTTAGAATTCTGAAATTGGATACTAAAAATCGACTCTCTGTAAATTGTGACGGACCTGCAGGACGTGCCGTCACATCCACGACGAACCGTCGTGAGTTCCCGTTGCAAAACACTTCAACTTTTGAGAATTTGGTACAAGAAACGGTTTCTGACCGTCAGGACGGAGGTGCAGGACGGACCATCACTGGTGTGACGGGCCGTCACAGCTCACCTGGAATTTAGGAGGCTGCGACGACCTGCGTGACGGACCGTCGCAGGCACGACGACCCGTCACAGGTTGCGCAAATCCCAGGCAGAATAGGATTCCTCTACACGTTTTAAGGGTCGTTTTGGACTATTCTTTCCTTAATTATAAAGATGGAGGGTTAATATTAATAAGTCTAATTACTTGGGGGTTAAAAGAGGTAACCTTAAGTTAATTAATGGGTTTTATTGTCCTCCTTTACACTTAATTATACTTTTAATTAGGGTAAAAAGAAGGAGGGTTTGAATAAAGAAAACAAAAGAGAAAGAACAAGAGGGAGAAGAGAAACGAATTGAGGGAGATTGAACGAGAAGAAGAAAGCTTTGGGGAAAATTCTTGCTAGATCACTAGTCTTCGGTGGAGGTAGGTTATGGTTTTTACGATACTCGTAGTGAACTCTTAATAGTGAATGATATGTATTGGTGGTATTGTAAACCTGTCTATGTGCTTAATTGTATGCTTGCATGAATATGATTATGTGATTTTGATAAAACAAGCATGATGAAAACCATTGAATCCCAAATCTTGAAAGGAACTTTAATCTACTTATTAATGATAATGCCTTGGTATAAAAGAAGGCTTGATGAATTAAAGTAATGGGATTGATGATGCCTTGGTATAGAGAAGGCTTGATGAACGGATAGAATGAGATTAGTGGATCGGAGTGTCACGTTCCGACACATAGTGTTAGTGGATCGGAGTGTCACGTTCCGACACATAGTATTAGTGGATCGGAGTGTCACGTTCCGACACATAGTATTAGTGGATCGGAGTGTCACGTTCCGACATATAGTATTAGTGGGACGGGTGTCACGAACCGACACGTAGATATAGGGGATCGGAGTGTCACGTTCCGACACATATAGGGGATCGGAGTGTCACGTTCCGACACATATAGGGGATCGGAGTGTCACGTACCGACACATAGTGGTAGGGGATCGGAGTGTCACGTACCGACACAAGAGGAAGAAAGATAATGAATCTTGAAAGATGATAATATACTCAACATAATGAACTTAATTCCCAAATGAGCATGGTATTGAGGCTTGAGCCCTCATGGATGAACTTAATGGTACTTATTGATGATTATAGTACTTGTTATTGTTACATGTTGAGTTTATAGTTGATTTATGATGTTAACTGATATATACTGTTTTCTATTTTGAGTTGGCCGATGATATCTACTCAGTACTTGTGGTTGTACTGACCCCCCCTACTTTTATGTTTTCTTCTTTGTTATTTGTGGAATGCAGCAAACGTTCCGTCAACTTCAACTCAACAGTAGATCTAGCCAGTCTTCACTACCTTCGGAAATTCAGGGTGAGCTAATGCGTCTAGCTTGGACTGGATCTTCTCCTTCAAGTCTTGATGCCTTGAACTTCCGGCATGGACTAACTTTTATGTATTTTTAGTTCTTAGACATTCTTAGTTTAGTAATTTGAAATAGATGTTCTTGTGATGATGACTTCCAGATTTTGGGGATAATAATAATAGTTTTGGATTGTTTTTATTAATGAGTTTAAGTCTTCCGCATTATTTTCTGTTGATATATCTTGAAATGTTAAGGGTTAGATTGGTTGGTTCGCTCACATAGGAGGGTAAATGTGGGTGCCAGTCGCGGCTCGGATTTGGGTCGTGACAGTTTTTCTCCCCCTTTTATTTATTCAGAATCTTTTCTGGTCACTTTGCTTGTTTTTAGTTGTTGGCTAGTTATGATCTTTTGATCTTTGACTATATTGTTGGCCCGGGGCCATGTTGAGGACTAGTTGGATGACAAGTAAGTACGTTCTTACTTGATAACATGGTTTCATTAGAATTATTTTTATTTGATTGATAGTGCCTTATTTCAAAGTTGGTGATGGCCTGCATTGCATTTGTTGTTCACCATCACGTATTTTATGGCATGATCTTGGCTCATATATTTTTGTTCGTAGAGAAATAATATTTTCACTTGACTTTTATTCTAAACAGGCTTTAATGGGAGTCGTACCAGTTGCATCACTAGACTTATTGAGTTTGAGACTTATGAGTCATCGTTGACATGCTCTTTTTTCTTCTTGAGACACTACACACATCTGGAATATGCTTAGTTCTAAACTGACTAGCTGACACGTTGACGTTCTTTAATTCTTGATTTTTCTACTCTTGATTCTTTATAGAGTTGATTCCTACTATTTGTATATTGAAGTTCTGGTCTTCTCATCTATGTAGTCGATTAATTGCAAGACCTAGATTAAGGCCCAAGCAATGTACACAAACTTCCCATTTCCACTTTGAGCCCATCTAGCCGTGAGTATCAGAAGATGGAGGTAGGTGTTTACACTTGGTTACTAATTGTCCTACTGCATACTCTGCATTCATATACATTGCTTAACACCAATATTCTTGTTTTTTATTGCACCCTTAAGTATATGGGGGCAGTTATGCTCATTGTTTTTAGCTTCCAGGCTTATGGGGGTCTGACTAGGTTATTGTTTGACTATATTATGTTCTTTGTTGTTATTGATCAGTTAGCTGATAGGATTTTTTTTTAGAATTTTGGCTGTTAATCCTCCTGACTAGGGGTAGTTGACTTTGTATCTTAGTTTGATTGTGATTAGGTTGTCGGTTTGAATTCCAGGTATGTTCTTGACTCGGTTCCTTATTGTTTCTTGTCGTATTTATGCTCCTTATTGCTTGTCTGTTATGTACTCTCATGTTTAGTATATTTGCTACACTTTCGTTATTACTTCTTGCTTACACTTGTCTTATCTTTGATCTTAGTCGACCATGAGTACCATTTTTGGCACTCATACTACACTTCTACTCCATGTAGATCATAGTTTGGGTTCTCACTTTTAATTTGGAGTCTTACGGAGCATATTAGAGTTCGAAAACTAGGATGAGATCCTGGCATTCAGTAGAGTCGCTGGTTTATGTCTGCTTTGGCTAGACTTTGAGTTGACACCCATTTTGACAGAGTTATAACCCATCTTTATATGTCTATTCGATTAATATATTTTAAAACTTATCTTTTCAGTTTTATGCTCACAATTATGTATAAATTTTATATATACTTTAGTAATTCATAATTAATAAAATTATTATTATTAAATTTATCAATTGCTTAATTTAAAATAATTATTTTGTTTTTCGAAGCGTAAGTGTCTTTTCAGGTGGAAAATGTATTTATTTATGTGAAAATTTATATTCATTTATTTAAATATGTGTAGCATATCTTATTAATTAAATAGCGATCTTTTTAATCTTCCTCCAAATTATTTAAATCATAACCTATTCTTTCAAATTTATTTCAATTCTAGAATTCTTTATTTAATTTAAAGTCTAATCCTACACAATAACTTGTCAATTTTGATCTATTTTGATCCAAATTAAGTTGAGCCTTATCAATCCTAGGATGATAAAATCCTACTCTTTTTCCATTTTTATAACCCTAACAAAAAGTCGTCAAATCAATACACGCTTCTTCTTCCCAAAAGAAAAGCACCGCCCACTTCTCCTCGTCTCTTCCTCTCTTACGCCGCCGCTCCACTTTCACTTCGATGAAGCTCCACACTGGAACACGCTCCTAATCCCCATCTAAGGTGATAAACAATTGCCTCTTCACCCTCTCTGTCCTCGTTCCCTTTTGATGTGTCTATTGTTTCTATCGATGCTCCACCCCATCTCCGGCAAAGACCACTAGCAAACTCTTCCTCTTCTTTTTCCCTTTCGCTCCTCTGCCTCCCTCTCCTTGATCTCTGACCATCTTCATTGGCAAAATAAACCAACCACAGATCTCTTTTCCACTAGTAACTATGGAACCAAAAAGTTGTAGTCGAATCAATCGAAGCTTCAAGATATTATTGTGTTTAAGACAGATCCACATAAGGTATGTCCCTCTAACCTAAGTTCCACCTCTTCCCTACAATATTCTATTTTTTTGAGCATACAATTTGTTAATTCAGTTCTTTCATTACCATTTATGTTTTTAGGCTTAGTGTGCTGAAATTTCAATTCTTGAGAATTTGTATAATTGATATTCATCTATGACCAATTTGGTATTTCCTAATTTGACTCTATTTTAATTATGTTCAAATAATTTTTAAATGTGTCGTTATTGACTGATTCTCTTTGAAATTTGAGTTGATACAATTTTAGATGTTTTGCTTTTGTTGATTCTCATAATGCTTAAACATACGATTAGTATTTGGTTATTTTAGGTACCTTTATATGTAATTGATTCTATCTTTCTCCACACTTGCATTTAACTTCGTGGAATTGATTGATTTAGAATAATTCTTGAATTTAACTTAAACATGGTAAGGTTGTCACTTATAAAAAGAATGATTATGTGAAGATCTTGATATTTGAGTACTCTTTGGTCACTTTAATTAGCTTAATTCTTTTCTTTTATCTTTAACAACCTATTTGGAAGACTATTAATGTTATTTCTAGTTTTATGATTTTCTTAGTTCATTTTAGGATCTTAATAATAAAGTAACTTAAAAGGGGGTAGCGTTAGATAGGCCCTTTCGTAAATGATGTAAGTTGACTCGAGCAGAAAATTACAAGCTCTAATTTATCTTCCGATTAATAAGTCAGGCCTTAATCCAAGAAGGATAGTCGTAGGTTTAAATTTAATTTGTCTTGTCATTTTAATTAATTATTTGTATTTATTTTGATTAATAAGTAATTAAAATAGTGTTTCTCCTATATATTTGTATTGATTTTTTCTTCTTAATTGTCTTCTCTATTTATGAACCATACTAAGAAGAATCTTAAAAGAGTTGCCACGTCGTTGCAAACTTAATTTAGCAAAAAAAAATGGGGAGAGATACTTAGTATTTGTATTTTATTCAAATACAACCAATACTTATTTTATTTGTAACATCCTTGTACTCTTATTTTGATTAAACTTGATTACTGACTAATGGATTGTTCCTTTTATTACATTTCTGTTGATTACCCTTTCTTTGCTTAGTTATAAGTTTTACGCTTCTTGTTATCAACTTTCGCTTGGTATCTTGTTCCCTATTACTCTAAGCTCATGGTTAGACTTACCTATTTGTTGGGTGTAGCAGGTTCCATCATGACCCAAGAAATTGGATTGTGACAAGTTGGTATTAGAGTTATAGGTTTGCTGACATCATTTGTTTGAGAGTAAATGTGTATTAGAGTCCTACTAATTTGTGAGGGGACGTTTGTATCATATCATTGGGAGGTTATTCCATCATTAACTGATTATTTATGTTTGCTTCAATTAACCTCTAAAATAGATTCTTTAGAATCTGCACTTTCTTAGATTGACAGAACAAGGTACTCTCTGCATATGGAAGGAGCATCAACATATTCTATAACAGTCTCAGTAAGTGGTCAGGTTAGAAGACCTTAGTTGGGAATAAACATTGAATCAGAGGCATTCTTCAGCATTTAGAGAGTTTGGGGTTAGCCCAATATCAAACATAATCATTGATTACTCGATTCCTCAATATTCAGTATTAGGAGGTTCAGGATTTTTCAAGGGTACACCACAGACATGTGTGGTTCCTAATGCAGTGAGTGCTTCTCAGGATAGAGTTGAGTTGAATAGTCCCTAGTAGGGCTCGTCGAGTATTTTGAGTATATCATGTGATTTTAGAGTAGGATAGTCTTAGTCTAACATTGTTTTCTTCACATTGAGATTTTAGTCAGGGTTCATCGATAGGTTAGCCTTGCCACTAAGGTTGGCATAGGAAAATATGATATTAACGAGATTTACATTTATCAAGGTTGTTATCCATGTGAGGGATATGGAGCAGGTATATATTGTGTCTTATAGAGAGAGTGGTGCGAGGCCTCACAATCAATACAATAGTGATAATATTCCACTTCTAGGTGTGTATCAGCTTAGTGAGGGTCATGTCTCTTCTTGACCTATCAGGCCTATGGTGCGGAATCTCAGGTTCTAGGGGGATATGAGGTAGGTAGTGGTACTATGGAAGTAAATTCTCTAGTCATATTTCTCATGGTGACCATCTTAGACCTGTCATTGTCTGGTCTCACATTACTCCAGTTAGGTGTTTATACCAGGTTACAGTTGGTGATGAATGATATGAGTATGGTGAAGTAGGCCACTATGTAAAAGATTGTCACAAACTCCAATTTAGATGGGTAGAGGTGGTTCCTAGCTTAGCAGAGGTAGGCAGGATAGCTCATCACATCCTTAATGTCAAGCTTCTACTTTAGGGGTTTCCACACTTACGGAGAGTTTGACAACTAGTTAAAGAGTTCCCTGGGTTGAAGTTGATCTACCAGGAATTGCCTGCATATGATATTCCTCAGGATATAGTGGATGGACTATTTTGTAACTATGGAGATCATGTAAATCGATTTAAATTTTGTCCCAAACATTGGACAATGATGAGAGGTTTTTAGCTATGTCAATTTGTTGATTGATGATACCTTTAGTTATAGGTTGTGTCTTAGGTGTTGTTGGTTCTACTTCAAGTGCTCAAGTTAAGGTTAGTCTTGATCCTTTCAATGTTTTTCAAAGCCACTCAAAGGCTGAGGATCCAGGTATTCCTTCTTTGGATGTAATTTTGTGGGTCTTATCCTTTTGTTACTATTTTGTGTGATTTGGGGTTTTTGATGCCTATTCGGGTTTATTTGGCTTGTTATGATATCTTCATTTGAGGATTTTTTGTATGTGATTTGCCTCATTTATTGTTTTTTTTAATAGTTGATTTTCTAGGCCATGTTTCTTAGAATATGAGTAATAGTTTAGCAGCTCACTGCGCCTTTGCCTTGGTTGTTTTGTTGTGTTGGCGATCTTGGGATTACTGGTTGCCTGTTATCAACTTTTATTATGTGTTTTGACTATGATTCCAATATTGGTTGATTAGTGTTTGTACCAGTTTTTCCCAGTTGAGATTCGTGTATTGCGGGGCCTAGTTGGTTTGTGATTTTAAGTAATAGTGGTAAATCTCATCAAGGACTTACGATTCAAGATATAGTTGGAAATGGAAATTTATTAAGAAGGTTCATCTTCATGATGGGGTTAAAGTGATTCGTGGAATCCGTGATTTGGTTTGTCACATCTGGAGAGTACCTCATAGACGTAATTGGCGTCGTTAATCTCTTTAAGGACTAAGACTAGCCTCTTAGCATACATCATTACATTCATAGGTTAAAAATGCGGAAAAATTTAAAACTTTTCATTACTTCTACACTGAGGTTTACATAGACCTCTACATACACATAATATATTCATATCGAGTATACATAGACCCTTCGTATAGTAAGATTATATAGTCTTCTTTTTTTATTGCACATTAGTATATATAAAAGATAGAACATAGTCTTTAAAGAGTGTCTCATCTCATAACCATCTAACAAGATTATAGAAATTTGGACATAGCTCATACATCAATGTAAAAGAGAAAGAACATAAGAGTCTTAAAACTAAAACAACTTCATAAGCTTGATATTGGCATCACCCTCGGAAAGTGAGGACCTACCCACTTGGATGATTGAGAAATTACAAGTCTTCTTCAAAGTCATCTCAAAGATCCTTCAAGGACCGGAACCTAAAATGTTGGGGAAAAGGAAGAAAATGGGGTTAGTACACCATTTGTACTAAGTATGAGATCATATGCACACATACTTTGAAATCATGCAAACAAAAGGGACATTTCAATGAGTATGCACTATTCATTAAAAACCTTTATGCACATTCAACAAGACCATACCAACCAATAAGACATGTTAATTTAGTCATAGGCATGTACATGACAAGAACAACAACATTAAGTCTAGTAAAGTCAATATGCATATCATATGGTTGAATATATAGTCAAGTAACTCTATCATAAAGTCATAATAGTAACAAGCATGAATTGGATTACATTTCAACATAACCAAAGCAAGACAATTAACTACAACCCCTATCAAGTCAAAAATAGTAATGACTAAGCAAATCCCCATAACCTTGCCTAATCAAGTAACCCAACATGTATCATAACTAACATTCTACTTCACATAACATGGTACTTAAAAGTACATATCATCTTACTTTGACAATGTTGACCCACACACATTCATAAGTGAAACTAATCAACATGTAGTGTCAACAAAGTGCAAGTTCATCATATGCATATCATATATCTTCATAAGCATATTCATTCATAAGAACAACCTCCTAAGGCTTCCCTCAAGGAAAACTAGTGCAAGGCATATGTAGAGTGCCATACCCCTACCTAAGCTAAGTCAAACCTCTTAAGTCACCCTAGTTGGTTTGTACTTCATTACTTCATTTTAGTTTAGGGAACACTTGACTTAACCGACATAGACCACAATATATAAGTGAGTAATCCAATGTTGTGAAACCTTTCACCGATGGAAGGTGGTCTACCGGCCAAAGTAAAAAAAAAAATTAAACGTAACTTTCTATGTAGATCCACTAGCTAGTCTTCATATGGGGGCAACATAGTTCAAGAACTAAGAGATAGGTATAATCCCTCTACATAACACTTGGAAATTGGGACCTCCTTTTATGGGAATCCATTGGATGAGTATCCCTTATTGGGGAGTCAACACCACAAATGGAACTATAAGGTGAATCTTCCTCTATGGGAAGTCATCACCTCCCATAGTCAAGTTCACTCGGTGCTACGGTAAGTCCCTTTTTGAAATGTCTATACTGTCTTAATTAATCATCATAACTTATTGTAGGTCATAGGGTCTAACCCTTGTATATTCATCATCATCACAGCTCAATAAGAATTGCCTAAGTATAATCCCTTCGTCATAATTCATATAAGTGAGGTTAGCACATTTATTTATCACTTCATAATAAGGCACACCATTCACCATCCTTATAACATTTACATCTTAGTCAACACCTCACAAATATTAGTCAGGACATTTCAATTCAGCATCATTCCAACCTATCAATCCGAATACAGGGCATACTCTAATACAAAATTATGACTTAATCACAATTAACCATAATTTAAAGTAAAGAATAGGGATCATTAGACTTACCAAGTATCCTTGATAATTCATCATAAGGGTCTTACTATCAACCCTTAATTCAACCTAACATGGTAATAATAACCAATATGATAACAAGGATAATTGCATCGCTATATCACGATTCATCACTAGTTCATAGTTTAAGATAAGATACTTAGGTCAATTCACAACATACTTCATAACCTAGATCAACTTCTCAAGAACTATCATAATAGGACAATAATTAATCCTAATCTATTCATAATGATAAAATAACATCATCTAGTAGTAATTCAATTAATAATCCAGTCAATTCAACCAACATTAAACAATTCATATCAAGATCATAACCTAGGGTTAAGGGGTGAAGGTCATATTCTACAAACTAGACCGAACCATCAAGATATATCATAATTAATTAGAATACATGTTAATATATTCATAACATCCAAATAATTCATAAGCAAATCAATTCATAAAATCAATTTTGAGATTGGATGAAGCCCACTTGAAAACTCAACTTTAGAAATCAATTTAATGGAACCCTATGAGGAAAGAGGTCTCAAAGGTGAAATAGATAAAATAACTTACTAATTGATGAATATTTATGGAGAAACTTGACTCTTTTCATCCTTAAAACCCTCCCCTATCTTGTTCTTCAACGGAGTTCCTCATTAGAGAAAGAGAAGAGGGAAGGAAGAGAGTTTGGGTTTGTGAGTTATGAGAGATTAGATTAGTTTAATGAAGTTAGGGTCTTTATATGGGGTATAAATTAACTTTATTAAGTGTCTCCTAACCCCTAACTAACTACCTAACCCCTTAATTAATTAATTGGACCTAATTTAAAACGTACAGAGAAGTCATGCTCTCACAGACGAGACCTCGACCAACGGTTCGTGTGTGAGTTGACAACCCGTACCACCTTCTGTGCAACACATTCGTAGGTAAGTTGAGAGATTGGTACAAATGAACCATTAGCCAAAATTTCTAAGTGTTGGTTGACGGATGGCATCGACGCCCCATCGATCCACACACGCACCGTCGCTTCCCTTCATGGGTGCATACTGCCCAGGCAGTCTTTGACCCCAAAATGCAAGGGTCCTCCTCAAGGTCCCTTAGTTGGTCTTTTGGGAGTCATACAAGGACGTTTAAACCATGAATCAATCCTAACACAAGTTATTCACCCTTTTAACGAATTTCATAAACTTCTGACACCTAAAAGCTAGTCAAATAGGCTAAGTCATGCTAGTACCTCCTTGAACTAGTTTCCGAATGTCATGGATAATCTTGGATGTTTTGATTTATAGACTTCCTAAATGAATTATATTCATTAAAATGGACCTTAAAACGGTGTCTAAACCTTATGACACTTATGTTAGGCTCTAGAACACATCTTGGATTTTCGAAGTGTTACATAGTTCTTGTTCAGGATATGGCCTTATTTCATCTTGGTTGATAGATTTTGTGGTTTGTGATTGGAGTTGGCATCCTTGGGCCACTATTGTCCAGATGACTATGTTGATACGATGTCTACCATTTTGATTTCCATTAAACATGAGTGGTTAGTTAGGATTTGTGGTGGAGAGTATCTTGTACGCTCAAGGTGTAAGTTTTATTTAAAAGTTACATTGCTTGGAGTAGGTCATTGGAGATGGGCTCTATGAAATCAGGTCGTTCACAAAATGATAGTCTTTTGGATTAGTGTAGACAGGTTTACAAGATTGTGTCTCAACTGATTTGTTGGATTTTGAGTATCAAGAATGGATTTTTGTCTTTACCTTGGGGCTGCGTTCCTTGTTATGGCAGATCTTACTTCTCGATGCTTAGGTGAAGCATGTAATTCTCCCAAGGTTTGGGTTGTATGGGCTTGTAGGCACATTTAAGATGGTGCTGGAGATGTCAAGGATATCTAAGGATCAATAAACACTTTTGATTGCAAGAAGATGTTAGATTTTGATAAGGTGAGTATTGTTATCGGTGATGTTGGGTTTGTCAAATGAATATGGCATTTTCAGGGAAATATGATTCTAATGCAAGCAAGTTGGATCACAAAAAAGAATTGGAGAAGTTTTGGGTGCTGTGAAGTGGACTTTAGGATCTTATTCTAAGACTAAATTCTAAATTAGCGTTGTTCGGATCACAAGCGTGTCTGTGAGTTTGTCGTAGCATGCAAAACTGATATCCTTGTCTTTTCATGCCTCAAGGATATAACTCTTCTTCAAATTTTAAAGAAAACAGTCCTTTTAGTAGTGGATATTGTGTAATGATCATTCAAGCCATTTCCTCAATTTTTCAATCTTTTCAACATTTAGAGATTTCATGTTAAGATCTAAAGTCATTTATGTTTTGCGAAGAATGATAATTTAGTTGTTGGGTAATTTATTTTTGGTTTGTGCAAGTTTTCATGTTTTGGAGCCATTGAAACTTGATGGTTTATTTCCGTTAAAATTTCATGAATACGACAATAGAATGCAATTCTAACAGTTTCATTTGCTCCAAAAGGGACATTTTAGGCTACGCGAGGATTCTGGTGTGAGTTTGTGCCGTTAGGCATTTTTACTTTGAAGCTTAAGCCAAATTTTGACTTCATTCAATAATTTTCGTAAACAGGCTCGGATGAGAATTATCATTAGTATTGTTGGCTTCATAATGTGAAGTTTGCTTATAAACAACCCTTTGTAGAGTTCCCAAGGCTTTCAATTTCATTCTGAGCCTTTTTGTTGATTTTGACTTAAAATGCAGCTTGGTTATGGGACCCAGTTTTCAATGAGACAACCTCATATGGTTGTTTTGATGGTTCCGTTGAACTTGGTTCGCCAGATTTAGTGGGGTAGAATAGCTGGTTTATTTTCATCAGGTCTAGCAATAATCTTGATGGTCCATTCAAAGATTTTGGAAAATGACAAAAACTAGTATTGCTAATACAGACTTTTAGCGGCTGTGTTTAACTTACAAAGACTAGATTGCTTCTATTTAAATCCCAATTTTTCATCTTCAACCCTCATTTTCAATTCGTGATTTCTTGAGTTATAGTATTATGATTGGGATGATTATAGTTTTGTAGGTTCAAGGTTTTTCATGTCTACGTGTTGGAGTGATCAGGGATGTTTTGAAGTTATTATTTTGAGGTAATTTCTGCCCTAAAGGGGATGCCTATTTTTAGTTTGAGCTTTAATGGTGGTCCCTGGGGGCAAGGCTAATTCATAAGCCACCTCCCCTATTCTCTTAAGCACTTCAAATAGTCCAATATACCTTGGACTTAACTTACCCCTTTTTCCGAACCGCATCACCCCTTTCATGGGTGAAACCTTCAACAAGACTTGTTCACCTTCCATGAACTCCAAGTCTCTAACTTTTCGGTCTGCATACTCCTTTTGTCTACTTTGAGCCGCTAAAAGCTTTTCTTGAATAGCTTTCACCTTCTCCATAGAATCTCTTAACAGATCAGTCCCCCAAGGTCTAACTTCAAATGCATCAAACCACCCAATGGGAGATCTACACCTCCTCCCATACAATGCTTCAAATGGAGCCATGTCGATACTGGAGTGATAGCTATTATTGTATGAAAACTCTGCCAACGGTAAGAAGCTATCCCAATGGCCACCAAACTCTATCACACATGCACGAAGCATATCCTCCAACACTTGAATCGTTCGCTCAGACTGACCATCGGTCTGAGGGTGAAATGCAGTGCTAAGGTCCAACCTAGTACCTAATTCAGCATGTAGTGTCCTCCAAAACTTAGAGGTAAACTGTGTACCTCTATCCGATATGATGGAGAGTGGAACTCCATGCAACCGAACGATCTCTGAGATGTAGATTTTGGCCAACTTCTCTGCATTGTAGGTCACCTTGACCGGAATGAAGTGAGCAGACTTAGTTAACCTATCAACAATCACCCAAATGGAGTCATACTTACCCATTGTCTTTGGAAGACCAACCACAAAGTCCATTGCGATTCTCTCCCATTTCCATTCAGGAATGGGCATTCTCTGAAGTGTTCCTCCGGGCCTCTGGTGTTCATACTTTACTTGTTGACAATTTGGACATTTGGCAACAAACTCAACAATATCACGCTTCATTCTACTCCACCAGAAGTGTTGCTTTAGATCGCGATACATCTTGGTTGCACCAGGATGTATAGAATATCCGGAACTATGAGCCTCTGTCAGAATAGTGGTGATCAAATCATCGATGCGGGGTACACATACCCTTCCCTTAATCCTCAAAACACCTTCCCCATCGATTATTGCCTCTTTAGCCTCTCCTTGCAACACTTTATCTCGGATTCGACTTAGCTTCTCATCATCAAACTGTTTCCCCTTAACCTGATCAAGAAAAGAAGATTTTGCCTCTACACAAGCTAACAATCCTCCCTTCTCATTTATTTCTAACCTCATAAGGTCATTAGCCAGAATCTGCACCTCTCTAGCCAATGGGCGTCTAGAAGCTTGCAAATGAGCTAGACTTCCCATGCTTCCGGCCTTCCTACTCAAAGCATCTGCCACAACATTTGCTTTTCCCGGATGATACAAGATAGTGATGTCGTAGTCCTTCAGTAGTTCCATCCATCTCCTCTGTCTCAAGTTCAAGTCTTTCTGAGTGAATACATACTGTAGGCTACGATGGTCCGTGTAGACTTCACACTTAACCCCATACAAGTAGTGTCTCCATTGCTTTAGTGCAAATACTACCGCGGCCAATTCCAAATCATGAGTTGGATAGTTACGTTCATGCACTTTTAATTGTCTTGAAGCATAAGCGATCACGTTCTTCTCTTGCATTAGCACTGCACCCAAACCCGAATAGGATGCATCACAATAGACAATGAAGTTCTTACCCTCTACCGGCAAGGTAAGGATAGGCGCGGTAGTCAACAAAGTCTTGAGTTTCTGAAAGCTTTCCTCACACTCGTCCGACCATACAAATGGGACGTTTTGCTTAGTCAAGTTCGTCAATTGGGAAGCAATAGAAGAGAATCCCTTGACGAATCGACGGTAGTAGCTAGCTAACCCAACAAAACTTCGTATTTCTGACACATTAGTGGGTCTTACCCAATTTTTCACTGTTTCAATCTTAGAAGGATCTACCATCACTCCATCCTTAGAAACCACGTGCCCCAAGAAGGACACTGAATCTAGCCAAAACTCACACTTGGAGAATTTCGCATAAAGCTTTTTCTTTCTCAACAACTCTAACACCATTCTCAAATGCTCCTCATGTTCCTTCTTACTTTTGGAGTATATCAGTATATCATCAATAAACACAATCACAAAGAGGTCCAAGTATGGCTTGAAAATCCCGTTCATCAAGCTTATGAAGGCAGCAGGGGCATTAGTAAGACCAAACGACATTACCACAAATTCATAATGCCCATACCTAGTTCGAAAAGCAGTCTTTGGCACATCCGTTGCTCGTATTTTCAATTGGTGATAACCGGACCTCAAGTCAATTTTGAGAAGACACAAGCACCTTGTAACTGATCGAACAAGTCATCAATGCGAGGAATGGGGTACTTGTTCTTAATAGTTACTTTGTTCAACTGTCGGTAATCTATGCACATTCGGAAACTCCCATCCTTCTTCTTCACAAATAGCACCGGAGCACCCCAAGGAGATGCACTTGGTCTAATGAAGCCTTTGCTCAACAACTCTTGAAGTTGTGCCTTTAACTCTCTTAATTCGGCGGGAGCCATTCTGTACGGGGGTATAGAAATGGGGCGAGTACCTGGTTCCAAATCAATGCAGAAGTCTATATCCCTATCTGGTGGCATACCGGGAAGATCTGCAGGGAACACATCCAAAAACTCACAGACCACTGAAACCGACTCGATCGAAGGTACTTGGGTAGTGTCATCCTTGAGATGTGCCAAGAAAGCTAAACACCCTTTACTGACCATTTTCTTAGCACGAAGAAAGGATATGATACGCACCGGATTGGAAGTGTAGTCACCCTCCCACACTAACCGATCTGTCCCAGGCTTGGCTAGCGTCACAGTTTTAGCATTACAATCCAAAATCGCAAAATTGGGAGAAAGCCAAGTCATACCCAGAATTACATCGAAGTCACCCATTTCTAAAATAACCAAGTCTACATAAGTGTTGCTCCCCACAAAATTCACCAAACAAGACCTATAGACCTTTTCAACTATCACAGACTCACCCACCGGAGTAGAAACACGAATAGGCATGTCAAGTAATTCACAATGTAAATTTAGACCATTAGCAAATGAGGAAGATACATATGAAAACGTGGAGCCAGGGTCAAATAATACAGATGCCATGCAATCACAAACCAAGAGATTACCTGTGATAACAGCATCAGACGCCTCCGCTTCAGACCTCCCAGGGAAAGCATAACAATGGGCCCTATCATTCGTCTGTCCGTTGCCCCTACCATGTTGTGTAGTAGTGGCTCCGTTTTGCCCATCACCTCTGCCGTTTTGGTGACCGCCATTACCTCGACCACCACGTCCTCCAGAAAAACGGCCTCTACCATGACCACCCCTACCTCTAACTAGTGGGGCTCTGTAACTCTGTTTTGGACAATTCCTCCTAATATGTCCAATCTCTCCACATCCATAGCACTCTCTGGAGTCGGGCATAGGTCTCTCGGAGTAGTGTTGACCGTTCTGAGGTGGACCCCCAACTACAGTCTGTAGTGAAGACTGTATTGGTCGAACTGAGTGACCTCCGGAGTTCTGTCCTCTAGAGTAGGAACCATTAAACTCGCCTCCCCTTCGAAACCTCTTTGATGTCGATGTCGTGGTGAAGTCATCTGGCTTCACTCCTTCCACCTCTATCACAAAGTCTACCACTTCTTGGAAGGATGTTGTCGTTGCCGCTACCTGTAAGGCTGAAATCCGCAATTCTGACCTCAACCCCTTCACAAAACGGCGGATCCGTTCTTGTGGACTGAAACAAAGTTGGGTGGCATATCTGGATAGTGCGCGAAATTTAGCCTCATACGCGTTTACTGTCATCCTTCCTTGTTCAAGACTCAAGAACTCATCCCTCTTTCTATCTCTCAAGGTCCTTGGGATATACTTCTCCATAAACAGGGTAGAGAATGATTCCCAAGTCATAGGTGGTGCCTCTGTTGGTTGACACTCAACATGTGAACGCCACCACATTTTGGCGTTCCCTTGGAACTGATAGCTCACGAACTCGACACCAAACCTCTCTACTATCCCCATCTTGTGTAGTAGCTCATGACAATTAACCAGAAAATCATAAGCATCCTCAGATTCTGCACCCTTGAAGACTGGGGGTTTCAATTTCAAGAACTTACTGAAAAGTTCATGTTGATCGTTTGTCATGATAGGCCTAGTAGTCAGACGTGGAAATGTGCCTATTCCCAATGTTGCATCCATGCGGGGAGCCATAGTAGCCGCATGTCGTATCTCTGAAACCGGAGGTGTTGGTGCAGAAACCACTGGAGGCGCTTGACCCTGATCAGACAACCCGCTAAGATAAGCAAGTACTTGGTTGATCATCTCTGGGGTAGGTTGGGGTGGCATTTCCTCATTCTGCCCTTGTTCATTCTCCCCTTCCTCACCCTCTCTTATCACCTCCTCGGTCGGTGGAGGAGTCACTGCCCTAGTATCAGATGGGCTAGGGGCTCGTCCTCTCCCTCTAGAGGACGTCCTCCCACGACCTCTTCCACGGCCTCTTGCCGTTACCCTTCCTCGAGCCACAGCCCCAGTGGCTGGCTCAGTAGTTTCCTGTCTTTCCGTTGTCGCTGCTGGTGCGGTCGTTGCTCTAGTTCTAACCATCTGCGAAATAGAATGAAGATGGTCAGATACCAATTTGTATCACCTAGATACCAATTGGACTCAAGTAGTAGCACGAAAGAAAGAATGAAAGAATGGAATTTTCCTAAAGTCTTATAGCCTCTCAAAGAAAAGTAAAGGCGTCCCCCTACCGTTCCTTAAGACTCTACTAGACCTGTTCTTGTGTGATGAGACCAATGAACCCCTGGCTCTGATACCAAGTCTGTCACGACCCAAATCGAGGACGCGACTGGCACCCACATTTACCCTCCTATGTGAGCGAACCAACCCATCTAAATCTTAACATTTCAATATAATATCAACAGAAATAATGCGGAAGACTTAACCTCATAATAAACAACTCAACTATTATTAATATTCCCAAAATCTGGAAGTCATCATCACAAGAACATCTATCTCAAATTTCTAAACTAAAACTGTCTAAGAACAAAATACTAAAAAGCTAGTCCATGCCGGAAGTTCAAGGCATCAAGACTTGAAGAAGGAGACCCAGTCCAAGCTAGACGCATTAGCTCACCCTGAATTTCCGATGGAGTGAAGACTGGCTTAATCTACTGCTGAGTCGAAGTTGACGGAACGTTTGCTGCATAACACAAATAACAATGGGAAAACATAAAAATAGGGGGTCAGTACAACCACACGTACTGAGTAGATATCATCGGTTAACTCAAAATAGGCGATAATACATATCAAGTAATATTATAAATCAACTATAAACTTAACATGTAGCAACAACAAGTATTATAATCGTCAATAAATACCATCAAGTTCATCCATGAGGACTCAAGCCTCAATACCATACTCATTTGGGAATTAAGTTCATTATGTTGAGTATATTAACATCTTTCAAGATTCATTCTCTTTCTTCCTCTTGTGTCGGTACGTGACACTCCGATCCCCTACCACTATGTGTCGGAACGTGACACTCCGATCCACTAATACTATGTGTCGGAACGTGACACTCCGATCCCCTATATGTGTCGGAACGTGACACTCCGATCCCCTATATGTGTCGGTACGTGACACTCCGATCCCCTATATGTGTCGGTACGTGACACTCCGATCCCCTATATCTACGTGTCGGTTCGTGACACCCGTCCCACTAATACTATGTGTCGGAACGTGACACTCCGATCCACTAATACTATGTGTCGGAACGTGACACTCCGATCCACTAAATTCATTCTATCCGTTCATCAAGCCTTCTCTATACCAAGGCATCATCAATCCCATTACTTTAATTCGTCAAGCCTTCTTTTATACCAAGGCATCATCATTAATATCATAGATTAAAGTTTTCTTTCAAGATTTGGGATTCAATGGTTTTCATCATGCTTGTTTTATCAAAATCACATAATCATGTTCATGCAAGCATACAATTAAGCATATAGACAGGTTTACAATATCATCAACACATATTATTCACTATTAAGAGTTCACTACGAGTATCGTAATATAAACCATAACCTACCTCCACCGAAGGATTGAAATCAACAAGAAATTCCCAAGCTTGTTTTCTCCCCTTTGATCGACTGCCCTCTCTCTCTTTCTTGTTCTTTCTCTTTTGTTTTCTTATGTTCAAACCCTCTTTCTTTTACCCTAATTAATCATATAATTAAGTGTGAAAAAGGACAATAAACCCCACTAATTAACTTAAGGTTACCCCTTTTAACCCCTAAGTAATTAGACTTATAAATGTTAACCCTCAATCTTTATAATTAAGGAAAGAATAGTCAAAAACGACCCTTAAAACGTGTGGAGAATTCCTAAACTGCCTGGGATTGCGCAGCCTGTGACGGGCCGTCGTGCCTGCGACGGTCCGTCACGATGGCCGTCGCCACCTCCCAAATTCCAGGTGGTCTGTGACGGCCCGTCACCCCTGTGACGGTCCGTCCTACACCTCCGTCATGACGGTCAGAAACTCGTTTCTTGCACCAAATTCTCAAAAGTTGAAGTGTTTTGCAACGGGACTCACGACGGTTCGTCGTGTATGTGACGGCACGTCCTGCAGGTCCGTCACAATTTACAGAGAGTCGATTTTAATATCCAATTTGAAGAATTCTAAGTGTCCTGGAACGACACCCCCTCGACGGGCCGTCGTGACCACGACGGTCCGTCGTGACACTCGTCGTTCCAGCCAGTTTTTCCAGAAATGGACTCTGTTGCTCAAAACGACTAAACAGGTCGTTACATCGGAACACATTGATTTCGCTCGTTCCCATTCTTCGCTTCAGGGCCTGTCCCTCATTGTGGTCAGTACTCCATACCGTCGGACAGTGAAGCTTACACTTCTTCACTAATTTTGACAGTTCACCAGGGCCTCTTTCCTCCTCCCTTTTCTACTTACTCGTAGGGTTCAGGACCCCCAAAAAGGGGGATGGAGTCGACTGAACATCTCAGCCTTTGGCAAGAACTTCTCCAGTGATTTCCCTACAGTTTACTAGCTCATTCTTAGACTAATACTACGACATTGAAGAAGCACGCTCTCTCTCATTCCAGGAATTACAGGTTGACATTTTGTCCTGTAATAAAGTTTAAAGTTCTCGACTTGCTTTCTCTCTTGTCTTGCAATTGGCAGTCATTCTTCGCTTCGTTCGAGAATCAACTGCACATGAATAGGCTCTTCCTTAGGCCTCTAAGGATGGAGATGACTTGGTGAAGTAAATCTATGAGAGATAGGAACCACGTTACGACCAACACGGAACCAACTTGTTGGGACTCTTTTCTACCTGACTAATTATCGCCAAAACATTGGTTATACTTAAAATATTGAAGATTGTGATCACCCGATTTTTATAAGGACAAGCCGAGACCATCTCACTTTGAAACTACTTTTTAGATTCTGTGATGGATCAAAACCCCATCGAGAAGAGGTTGATTCTTGTATACGCCATCCTCTCTTCAGCTGTCTTGTTACTATTATATTGATTTCATTAAGGTAGTAGATTATACTTATTGGATTTTGAACATCATCCCCATGCCCTAGAGGGATGAACGTGACCTCCCAAAAGTGAGCAATCTCTTACTTTTTCTACCTAGGGGGATCACTTATCCCCATTGCGTACCTTGTCTTCCCCCCCTTCTTGATTGGAAGGATTGTCTACTATCTATGTCATTCCTTGGCGGGTAAATATGAGAGATTTTGTAAGTGCATTCTCTACTTCTCCATCTTCTTGAAAACACTCTTTGAGCATGCTAACAGAATGATTGATACTCACATCTCTCTCATCTCCACTGATTTCTCTATAGTTTACTAGCGCATTTCTAGACTAAGACTACGGCATTGACGGTCACCTTACACTTTATGTATCTGCTCGCGGATGAGGTAACTCATGCTGTGAATCAGTTTTACTCTCATCCATCGGGTGAAGGGTGGTACATTCAAGCGCCAACCCCGACTCCTCCACCAGATAATTCCAGTATGGAGCTCATTCCTGATGTTTGAATTAAAGGGGGTGACCTAGCCTCGGGTTTGGAAGGAGAGAAACTATAAAAGCTCTATCTCGTAGTTGAAGGGTATCTTTGTAGATATTGCGGTTCTGAGGATGGATTGAAAAGATCTTTTAAGGACTGGGGAAGACAGGTGGATTAGAGAGCTAGGATAGGGGAAAATCGAAGGCCTATCGGGATTAGGCGTAGATGAGCCATGACTAGGTCATCATTGATGAAAAAGAAAAACTTCACCCATCGCATCATTAACTGGTGTAGAATTCAAGATCATTTCCAGAATTTGAGTCAAATAAACCTTCCCTCTCATCTAAGGGTGAGGCAGGAATTGTTTCAAATGTTCATTGTTCGGCTGCTCAAGAATTTTGACTAGTTGTTCCTCCGACCAGAAGTGGATTCTAGGGGAAGAGTAGAGTCTCACCTTGCAGTATAAAGGTGTTCGTTATTGGGATGGGTTCAAATTGGACCATAGGGGAAGAGTAGAGCCTCACCGGATCATTTTACATTTCAATTTGCACTAAGCATTCTATGTCCAACTCTACGTAGTCCTAACCAACATTTGCATCGGATCATATATGTATATTATCTATTCCAACAAACAAATAATACTAAAGAACGAGGTTTTGGTGCGTTTCTGTCCTTAAAGGGAGTTTGCCAAGGTTAAGAATGAGAATCAAATCGATTGAATCATAAAGATTTATTCACTTATATAAAAGAAGAATCGAAAATGGAGTGCATGGCTCATGTACAAGTGAAAGAGTCAGCCTCCTTTTATGAAGTTCGGGCTTTCGAGATTGAATCGTAGCCAAAGTCTTTTCCACGTTTATAAAGACTGGTTTTAAAGGACTAGGAAAATCAATTGTTCGCTCTTCTTCAAGGATTCAGGGAGAAAAAGAGAGTGATGACATCGTACGGTGCTGCTACCCTAGAAAGGGTTATCTGATTAGCTTTCTTGAACGAATCCTCTCTCTTTGTTGTGAACAAGACAAAACTCTGCAGATGAAGAAGGCGATGGGTAAATATTTTTTTGAGTTCATACCAGGATCTAGAGAAAGGCTTTTTTCTCTTCTCGCGAAAGGCGCATGGGTTGACTCTATTTTTTTTAAGAGTTAGCCAGTGAGAAGGAAATACTAGTGCTTAAAAATTCTGCTGACATTGAGCTTAAACTAGCTGCTACCATTATAAAAGAAGAGAGCTTCGTGACTTCTGGGCTTAGCTCTTTTCTGGTGCAGATGAATAAATGGGTATTTTCTCTTTCAGTGGGTTTTCTAAGGAAAGAAGTTTCATTTACTTTTGTAGTCTAATATGTATTTAAATGAACTGTTTCCCGTGAGAGGTCTGTAAAGGAAGCTTTAATGAAGTGAGAGGGTGGATGTAATTCAGTTGGTCACCTATAGGGAGACGGAAATTCTTACTTGAATAATTGAAGGTTGGCAAGGAAGACCCACTCATGTTCAATTCTAAGCCATGCCACAAATTCAATATACCAATGTTAGCAAATCAGATTCTTCAAAAGAAGAGTCTGTAGGGGTAGCAAATATATTTTCCAAATAAGTTAGAATCTTAGCGTAAGCTCTTCCTTTGCTAGCTATTCCTATGTCAAATGAAGAGCTTCCACTAAGATTCTGACTTATTTGGAAACTAGATTTGCTATCCCGGCAGACACTTCTTTTGAAGAATCTGATTCGCTAACATTGGTATAATGAATTTGCCGCATGAGGAAGGGCTCAGAAGATCCAAGAATCCCAAGAAAAATCAATAAGATGAAAAATTAATGAGAGACGGTCATCATAAAGTTTACAAGTTATTTTTTGATGCAATTGAAGGCAAAGAGGGAAGATTTCAGGAAAATTGCTTCCCCTAGGGCTTGTATTGGGTTGTGTATCTTGTGTTGGTTCTTAATACTTTAGTGGCTCATCGTAGCCATAGGTTGGAACTTGTTGTGCTTAGTCATATACTAGAGTAGTACGAGTGTGGTAAGGCATCATCCCTTGAGTCGCCCCCCCTCTTTGATTGACTTAGTAGCTTTGCGTGGTACCTTCGCAGGCTTCCTATGGTTCTTTGATGTTTCATTTTTTTGTTGGGCCCGAGGTAGTGTTTGGAGACAAGTTGGTCCCAGGTTAGTACTTCTCTCCTTGGTATCGTGATTTGACAGACTTACATTTTTTTATTTCTAGTGCCTTATTTTTTCATTATCACATGCTTTTTGGTACGATCCTAGCTCATGCATTGGCTCATCATTGACATTGAAAAATAGTGTTTTTACTCTACTTTATTCTACATTGGATTTAACAAGAGATGTACCACATTGATCACTAGATTTATTAATTTTAATAATTAAGAAATGTCATTGACGTACTCCTTTTCTACTTGGGAAATTAGAGGCTTGTGGTATGTGCTCATATTTTATGACTAGCCAGTGCTATGATTTCTTTCTGGTATAATTTTGGCTACTCGTGGTCCTTTATGGAGTTAATTCTTACTATCCGTAGAGCAAGGGTCTGTTCTTATCCTTTATGGAGTCGATATGTTGTAAGACCTGGATTCTCTCTCATCTATGTAAAAACAAATCAACCTAACAACTTACAAAAATCTCTCTTTCAAGAAGATATGACAATTTGAATTGAACCAAAATTTCTTGATCGGGTAAACTACAACAATCAAAAGTAAATTCCATGCATCAAACTATCTACCCGTTTCAGTTAATCTCTTCAAGCATCAATCAAAGATCTATACTAGGATTAAGTTTTCAATTTTAAGCCATGAATTAATCTCATGCTAAATAACTCAAATCCATAAGTGTGCAATAGAAAAATAGAGCAAGACACATGACCCAATTAAATAAACACCCAACCCCATAATTAGACCCTTAGATTTGGGGTTTTAGCACAACATCATAATAAGAAAAAAAATTATACCAACGAAGTTGTAGAAATTAATGTGTTGATGATAAACAAATAATTTTCAACACTCACTTCAATTTCAACAATCAATTAGAATAGTTTTGCAAAAACCCATAAACTAAGAGAAAGGGCAAAAGTTCAAAAGCTCAATAAAAATCTGATAGATGAATTCTTCAAAAGATAAAATTCAAGATCCATTTTCTCTATCCTTTGAGATATTTATAGTTTCCCAAAAGATTAGTGAGAAATTCCATAGGCGACCTGATCGGCAACGTTTATCAAGCTCACTTTTCCGTTCAGTGGATCACGATTTTCTCGTGAGATCGCCCTTCATTTGCTTTAAGCTTTAGGCTATTTGAACCTCAGTTGGTGAACACAATCGATTTGGCCTTTCACATTTGACGACTGAGCGATTACAATATTGTTCACCCATTGAGCCTTCAATTTAACTTAAATGTCTATCATCTTCGGCAATGGAACATCAAACTCGCCCAATAAGTTCAGTAAATTAACGTTTCCACTTTAGTTCGCCAACCTGCCTTAAATATGATCAAACATACATAATCACTTTGGGTGAGGTATGACTTTTTAGGCAATCCACCCTTTTAGGCGATAACCAGCGTAGAGTTTACACTATTTTCAATGTTTGTCCTTTTTTTGTTTAGATTCATCCTTGCCTTATCCTTTAGATTTTATACCTGCAAAACACCAACATATCATCAAAATAAGACATAAATAGGAATTGAGGACATTAATTGTTGAACGAAAAGTCTACAAATTAGTGAAAATAACACTCATCTAAGGGTGAGGCAGGAATTGTTTCAAATGTTCATTGTTCGGCTGCTCAAGAATTTTGACTAGTTGTTCCTCCGACCAGAAGTGGATTCTAGGGGAAGAGTAGAGCCTCACCTTGCAGTATAAAGGTGTTCGTTATTGGGATGGGTTCAAATTGGACCATAGGGGAAGAGTAGAGCCTCACCGGATCATTTTACATTTCAATTTGCACTAAGCATTCTATGTCCAACTCTACGTAGTCCTAACCAACATTTGCATCGGATCATATATGTATATTATCTATTCCAACAAACAAATAATACTAAAGAATGAGGTTTGGGTGCGTTTCTTTCCTTAAAGGGAGTTTGCCGAGGGTAAGAATGAGAATCAAATCGATTGAATCATAAAGATTTATTCACTTATATAAAAGATGAATCAAAAATGGAGTACATGGCTCATGTAGAAGTGAAAGAGTCAGCCTCCTTTTATGAATTTCGGGCTTTCAAGATTGAATCGTATTCAAAGTCTTTTCCACGTTCATAAAGACTGGTTTGAAAGGGCTAGGAAAAATGAATTGTTTGCTCTTGTTCAAGGTTTCAGGGAGAAAAAGAGAGTGATGACATCGTACGGTGCTGCTACCCTAGAAAGGGTTATCTGATTAGCTTACTTGAACGAATCCTCTCTCTTTGTTGTGAACAAGAGAAAGCTCTGTAGATGAAGAAGGCGATGGGTAAATATTTTTTTGAGTTTATACCAGGATCCAAAGAAAGGCTTTTTTCTCTTCCCACGGAAGGCACATGGGTTGACTCTATTTCTTTTTAAGAGTTAGCCAGTGAGAAGGAAATACTAGTGCTTAGAAATTCTGCTGAGCTTAAACTAGCTGCTACCATTATAAGAGAAGAGAGCTTCGTGACTTCCGGGCTAGGGAAAGAAGTTTCATTTACTTTTTTAGTCTAATACGTATTTAAATTAAATATTTCCCGTGAGAGGTCTGAAAAGGAAGCTTTAACGAAGTGAGAGGGTGGATGTAATTCAGTTGGTCACCTAAAAGGAGAGGGAAATTCTTTTTATTGGCTTTTTGGGTCTCGGATCTCTCTTTCCCTTATCCCTTCCATAAGGAAAAAGTCATTGCCAACTCTTTGAACAAATACTCTCTCTGGCCGCAGGAAGAGCACCACTTTGTGTCTATTCAAAGATCCGAGACTTCAAGTGTTGTTGGTGACATTTGTTCCCCGTCCCTACTCCTATCTCTCTTACCATTGTTAGGCTCTGAATTAGTGCGATTAAACTGTGAATCAAGTCGGGAAAAAGAAGTCCAGCGCCAGGCTTTAAACAAGAGAAGAAAGAATTTACTTATAGGTAAATGCTTTAGGAAAGAAAGATCCCAAGTTCTGTAAATACGTGCCGACTGATGGAAGCCTTTCTCCATAAAGTGCGCTACTGGAGGGGTCCTTCCCTTTGATGTTTGTTGGAGGGTCAGATTCTACTTACTTACTTCTAGAATTGAAGGTTGGCAAAGAAGACGCACTCATGTTCTATTCTAAGCCATGCCACAAATTCAATATACCAATGTTAGCAAATCAGATTCTTCAAAAGAAGAGTCTGTAGGGGTAGCAAATATATTTTCCAAATAAGTCAGAATCTTAGCGTAAGCTCTTCCTTTGCTAGCTATTCCTATGTCAATGGAAGAGCTTCCACTATGTTTCTGACTTATTTGGAAACTAGATTTGCTATCCCGGCAGACACTTCTTTTGAAGAATTTGATTCGCTAACATTGGTATAATGAATTTGCCGCATGAGGAAGGGCTCAGAAGATCCAAGAATCCCAAGAAAAATAAATCAGATGAAAAATTAATGAGAGACGGTCATCATAAAGTTTACAAGTTATTTTTTGATGCAATTGAAGGCAAAGAGGGAAGGTTTCATGAGAATTGCTTCCCCTAGGGCTTGTATTGGGTTGTTTAACTTGTGTTGGTTCTTTATACTTTAGTGGATCATCGTAGCCATAGGTTAAAACTTGTTGTGCTTAGTCATATACTAGAGTAGTACGAGTGTGGTAAGGCGTCATCCCTTGAGCCGCCCCCCTATTTGATTGACTCAATAGC